>OY282640.1:171469978-172059978 GCA_958299015.1 Tetanocera ferruginea
AACGGTCGACATAATATATGTTTTTAATAATATATGTAATATATAAATAATATAATATATATAATAATTTTTTTTGTTTAATTGTTATTTTTTCGATCAGAAATTTGTTTGTTATTATTTTATTTGTATTTTGTTTTGTTTTGTTATTGTTCAATACTTTGTGATCGTTATTTTTTCAATCATTATTATTTTTTGATCAGAAAATATTTTAAAAATTTTTTACATTTGTTAAAAAAAATTTTTTAATTCGTTATTTTTTCCGATCGGAAATAAAATTTATTTTTGAATGTTCTTTGTCCGATCAGAATTGATCGTTATGATTTCGATTAGAAATAAAAATTATGTTGTGATCGTTATTTTTGGACTTAATTTCTGATCAAAAAAGTATCGATCAAAGAATAATTGAAGGGTTTATTGTAAAAACATGATATGCCACATAAAAACAATTTCGAAATAAACGTCCTTCAATTTTTCACAAAATTAATATTTGTATGAAATCATTAAAATGCTTACAAGAACTATTACGTATACGGCCAAAATTGATCGGGCAATGGTCGCAGTATTTTCAGTGGATATTGATAATGCATCAAGGAACATAATAAACATAAAACATGTACTTTTAAAGCAGTGTGGCATATCATGTTTTTGCAATAAAAATTGCGGAAAAAGTTCAGATTTTTGTAGAAGATAGATTGCCGAATGAATGAGTCATTACCATTACCATTACCATTACCATTACCATTACCATTACCATTACCATTACCATTACCAAAACCATAATCAATACCACAATCATTACCATTACCATTGTCATTAATATTACTTTAACTTTACCGTTTTTTTTAAATTGTTGATAAAAAAGGCGTTATCCGATCACAGACACCATCCCAGCTTCCAATACAACCCACAATAGTAAAACTTATTATAAATGAGTACTTTTAAGGTAATGCATGAATTGACACTTAAATAAAAATTATATTTGTTTAGATAATTTTTTGTTTAGCATTTTATTCATGAACTAAGACTTCTAATAAGTAGCTCTCGACAAAAATTATTTTTTAACCAAGTAGAAAGATATTACTTTTAAGTTTTTTAGATATTTTCTCTGACTTATAAAAACATGTTTTTGATTTTACTTTACTTTTTTGACATATTTTTAGGAGAGCAATAAAACAAATTTTTTCCTCTGTGTGTGCAATTTATAGCAATTTCACAATTTTGTATTTTTTGCTATAACATTCTAGCAAATAAATAATTTTTTAATACATTCTATAAATATTAAAAAAAACTCCAACTTCTCTGTGGATGATTCTTTCGTTTTAAGGCACATAACAGAACTTTCATAGGCATTTTGTTTTTTATGGCATAAAAAAAAACTTAACGAAAAACTGTTCTGCGCATAGATGGTCATCGAGTAGGGCTACTCAATTATCCAAATTATCCAATAAAAAAATACATCTAATTTTTTAAGAGCAGCGCCGATAAGTTTTTATTCCCATTAAAACTAAAAAAAAATAATAAGAAACGGTCGACATAATATATGTTTTTAATAATATATGTAATATATAAATAATATAATATATATAATAATTTTTTTTGTTTAATTGTTATTTTTTCGATCAGAAATTTGTTTGTTATTATTTTATTTGTATTTTGTTTTGTTTTGTTATTGTTCAATACTTTGTGATCGTTATTTTTTCAATCATTATTATTTTTTGATCAGAAAATATTTTAAAAATTTTTTACATTTGTTAAAAAAAATTTTTTAATTCGTTATTTTTCCGATCGGAAATAAAATTTATTTTTGAATGTTCTTTGTCCGATCAGAATTGATCGTTATGATTTCGATTAGAAATAAAAATTATGTTGTGATCGTTATTTTTGGACTTAATTTCTGATCAAAAAAGTATCGATCAAAGAATAATTGAAGGGTTTATTGTAAAAACATGATATGCCACATAAAAACAATTTCGAAATAAACGTCCTTCAATTTTTCACAAAATTAATATTTGTATGAAATCATTAAAATGCTTACAAGAACTATTACGTATACGGCCAAAATTGATCGGGCAATGGTCGCAGTATTTTCAGTGGATATTGATAATGCATCAAGGAACATAATAAACATAAAACATGTACTTTTAAAGCAGTGTGGCATATCATGTTTTTGCAATAAAAATTGCGGAAAAAGTTCAGATTTTTGTAGAAGATAGATTGCCGAATGAATGAGGAAAATAATTGTAGTTTTTTCTAAATAATACTTAACAACTTTCTGCATTAATTTCGAATAGCTATTTAAAACTGTAGCTGTAGCCATTTTGTAGGTTACCCAATACATTTCATCAATTGTAAAAAAAAACAAAACAATCGCTATTGGCGTTTTCAGATTTTAACTTGTATAATTTGAATGCGGGAAAAGGTTTTTAATGGCTAAAAGTGAGATTTGACGATTTTTATATTTTTCGCTTACTATTATTTTTTTTTTCTTTTTTTTTTCTCAACTTCAGTTATTGCCCAATATTTCGCCTTAAGTAACGAAAAAAGCCATTTTTCAGTCATGCGAAACTTGAGTGTTAAGGCACATTTCACCACATTAACACTAGACCAAAGTAATAATTATTTCTTTGCCACTCGTTAACTGATTTGGCCAATTTGGAATATTGTTTTTTCTTTCTTTTTTAACGTAATGTGCGAAGCTTACAATGATTAATGAAATTGTTCGAAAAGGAAAAGCATTGATATACATGAATCGGATTTTGGACATTTTTAATTAGTAGTTTTATGAGGTTCGCTGTTCTGTTTTGGAATCATTTAATTTGTGATAATTGTCTTCATTTGGTAACATAAGACGTTTTTTATGTTTTGTTTTTTCTTTTTTATTTCGTCTTCGGATTAAACTTATGTAAAACTATTGATGTTGATTGGAAAATCATTGATTCGCACTTCGTTGATTTTATGTTTGATGCCAACTTGTGCTCAGTTTGCCATTTTTTTTTTTTTTTTTTTAAATTCCTTACATGTACAATTTTCTATTGGAAAAATTCAATTAATTTATTTCATTGCTCATTAGTTGTAAAATTAATTAAATGCAATAGCAGCAAGCTCAGCATCATGTATCCAAAGCGTTTTTAATGAGCTTTTTATAGAGTCTGCGTTGCGTTCTTTTTTTTTTCTTTCACGTGATGTATTTTATTATTTCCATTTGCTTATTTTTATTTCGCTAGGCATGAATAAGTGTGTGGAAAATTTAAGGAAGCTATTGCTTAAGTACTGCAGCAGAAAGTTTGCCTACAGTAGCTGTCGCGCAGAGAATCCTTAAGGCATGCTTTATACACGCTCATCATGCCGCTAATAAACTGCTAATTGTTGTTGTTAAAATTTATTGGAAATTGTTAAAACTTGAAATTCAATTTGCAACAATTTGCTGTGAACGGCAGGAGTGAATCTTATTTATTCGCTTCGAGTTCACTGAATTAGAAGATACTGCATTTAATTTGGTAACTAGCTACAAGAAAAGCACACATCATTTAATGCCCAACAACATAACCAGTAGCGGCACGACTTAAAACGCCGTCTTCCGTCCAACATCCAATAATGCGCTTTAGCTTGAGGAGTTCATCATAGATGCATTCATCATCTTCATCATCGTCATCATCGTCATCATCAAAGGGCTTCGTGTGTGGCAAAATACCTTCATTAGAAGCTGAACGAATCTGTAGTTGTTGAGCGCGCGCTCATGGTCAGACTGCATGAAGCGCGGGATATTGTTGCCAGTTTAAAGTGTTTTTTTCTCAAGTAAAATAGCTAATTAAAATAAATGCACAATTTTAATGTTATCATGTTGAATTTTTTATATCTTCATTTTTGTTAACATAACTGAGCTTCACTCAACCGAAGTAAATAAAGATCGACTTATATGGTTAGTTTAGAGCTTAGCTTAGCATAAAGTTTATAAAATCTTGTGTTTTTTTTATTTTAGTGCTTTGCTCAGAAGTGTTCGAATTGAATTAATTAATATTAAGTATACGTCTTGCAAAAATTATTGCTGTTCAATACATTATTTCGTTGAAAATATGTCAATTTTTCATTAAACTTGAACGACTTGCACTCAAAGCAAGCAATTCAAAGCAGCCGGCAACCGCTAACATTTGTGCCACTTTTCAACTGTTTTTTGAGAGCTTTCAATCAACATCAGCTTAAACAGGATCCAGTATTCGGCGTTTTAATGGTTCATGCTGTGCCAAGTGCACTTTTTGTTTTTTTTTTTTTTTTGTCGTTTGAGCTTTTGCCGCCATGCAGCCGGCATTGAGATAAGATTAAATCAGTTTTGTTTGATTTGGTTGCTTGTAGTAATGCTTCCATCAGTTATAAAGTTCATTGTGTTAAAAACTTTTGTTAAATTTGAATATCTTTAAAATATTGCAAATAAAAAATTGTAATTTAATTTATTTTTATAGCATTGAAACGCCAAACATGTTTGTTTATTAGAGCAGAGCATTTTATATAAGTATGTATGATATGTTTGCTAAAAACCTCGGCTAGCTCTTAACAAGAGTTGAGATATATGACGGTATATACTTTTTTAAGATGTCTTTAAAGACAAAATATCTCCTTCTTTATTTGTTTGGAAGATATATTTCCAGAAAAAATCACTTCATTTCGTTCCAAAGAAAGATTTTGAGAAACAGGGTATTATAATGAGTCTGCAGCCATTTTTTTCGACACTAATAAAAATAATTTTTTTGGTATAACCAAAATCCATATGATGCTCATGGTAGGATGAAATGGAATGATAAGTAAAGTAATACAATGGTTTAATGGGTGAGGTACGAAGGGTATGCTATACTTATCATTCTATTTTATCCTACCATTACCATCATATGGATATTATGAAGTGTGTGTTCAAAAAGGTCTAGCATGGAAATTGTATAATGGGTGTTGTATAATACTTATAGTATAAGAAGAGTTACATATAGTAATTAAATGGTACGATATTATGATGTGTATGGTATGATTTGTGTAGTATGATAAGTGGCTATGGTATAAAGTTTGGTATGATGGGTACAGCGTGATGAGTATTATGTGTTGGTTTGGTTTACTTTTTAAAAAATAGTCATCATGGCTTATGTATTAAAATATTTGTTTGACTAGAATTATGATGGTTCTGGTATTTGTAATAAAGAAACTGTGTTGATTTATTAATTTTGAAAACAAATAATTGATTCAAAGTATTGATATTATTTAAATATATTTCTTCACATCAAAGAAAAAATTTAATTTATATTTTGAAGTTATGTCTTTACTCTGCCTTTGCTTTAAGTGATTCTAGGATAATATAAATCCCGTCGTTATTCAAAAAAAGTGTGACGTGTAGTTAGTATGGAAAAAAAATGAAAGAGAAGTGAAACCTCAGTGAAACTTCAGTGAAACCTCAGTTTTTTAAAATTAAAAAAAATTGTGTGTGATTTTGAGACGAGTATCACTTTCATTCGAGGTGAACCTTAAAAAATTTTCTATAAATATGATCCTAAAAATCATAAAAAGCTTCTATGAAAATGAAAAATATATGAAAATATATCGTTTTTATAGAAAAATACTTTTTATTTTTGAGAAAAGATTTATTTTTATTGAAGAATATACTTCTCATAGAGAATTTTTTATCAAAATATAGGAAAAATTTTTTATTTTCAATAAATTTTTCTCTATAAATGAGAATTTTTTTGTGGGAGAAAAATACTTATCATTATTAGAGACATTGAAATATTTCCATTTCCAACAAGTGAAGTATTTCTTCGAAAATGTGAAAATTTATTCTTTAAAATGAGAAAGATATGTGTTTTTTCTGAGTGTATCTACAAAGATGTTTATTTACGAATGAAAAACGGTCTATCTACATCATAGAATTTGTACGAATCGATGAGTCCATGTCAAAAGGCACACTTTTCTGACATCAATATTTTCAAAAATTTTAAAGTTTTTTT
Organism: Tetanocera ferruginea; assembly: GCA_958299015.1. Taxonomy (NCBI): domain Eukaryota; kingdom Metazoa; phylum Arthropoda; class Insecta; order Diptera; family Sciomyzidae; genus Tetanocera; species Tetanocera ferruginea. Next base: position 171,475,960 of record OY282640.1, read on the forward strand.
GTGGATAGTTCTTCTGAAAAATATAATGACTGCGTACTTTTTTTGCAATGTGTAACACATTAAAAAATTAAGCCTATCTTATACATCGAAAGCCGTACTTCTACAAAACAAAATTTACAACAACCGTGTTTCATATTCAACTATAAATTCCTTTCTTTTATATAATTTTCTCTTACTTCTTTGGATAAAAAAAAATCGCTATTTGAGATTGAATTAAAAAATTCTGTGCAGACCAGATCAAGTTTGTTTTCGCAGATCTTATTTTTGGCACGCATTCTCTAGGAGAGCTCGCGGGGAGCGAAAAAATTGTAACTTTTGAAAATTCCATACACTTGGCGGGTACTCAAACAAGGATGTATTTACATAACTTAGCGTATGACAGGTCATTACTTTTTTGCGGACCCCTCCCAGAACCAAAAGATTTACGCCAGTGTCACCGACAGACGAAATATTTAAAAGTTTTGAGTATGCTTTCGAATGCTTTTATATCCAAGCTTGTTTTATGTGGCTTAGCACCTTATTGCCCCGAACCCTTCGAATGATCCGAAAATTAACTGCCTTTTTTTTGTTTTCAGAATGGACTTGGACCTGACCCTCTGCCAGCAAAGGAGGTAAGTCCCATTAAATAACTTCCTTTATTGAAAGAGTTGTATAACATTTCTGCTCAAAAATTAACATTTTCTTCAATGTTCAACATTAAAGACGGTATTCAAACAAAACAAACAAAACACTTATTCACTTAACTTACCGCTAAACTTGCATTACATCTCTTTCCACACTTGCAGCTAGATAATTTAAATGAATGCGAAAAATGCGTTTAAGATATCAGCCAAAAATAAATGAAAACAAGTAAAGAAAGTCTAAAGTCGGTCTAGGCCGACTATGAAATACCCTAAACCCACTTTTCAAAAACAAAAAAATTTTATTGTAAATGGGCGTGTCCGTGGGATAATGAAGCCTATAATTTATGTGCATTTAAATGTTGATGAAAAATGTACACATACCAAGTTTTATTCCCGTAGCTCACAGTTAATGCCTTTATTGTGCTTTCGCTATGGGAGGTGGGCGAGTTTTTGGACGGACTACTCCCAATTTTTTAACACACCTTAGTTTTGGTATAAAATACATACATACTAAATTTAATTTCTCTATGACAAACATAACCTTATTTATTGAGTTTTCAACTTTTTGGGCTATATGGGAGGTAGGCGTGTCCGTAGGCGGATGACGTCCATTTTTCAAAACCATCTTTGTCTTGTCATAAAAAACATATGTGCCAAATTTTAGCTCTTTAGGTTAAACACAGGCTTATTTATTGCGTTTTCAATTTTTGGCTTGTATGGGAGGTGGGCGTGTCCGTAAGCGGATGACGTCCATTTTTCGAAGACATCTTTGTGTTGGCGTAAAACACGTACATATCAAATTTTATTGTTGTAGGTTAACTATGAGCTGAGTTATGCAGTTTTCAATTTTTGCGTTGTATGGGAGGTAGGCGTGTCCGTGGGCGGATGATGTCCATTTTTCAAAACAATCTTTGTTTTGTTATACAAAACATATGTGCCAAATTTAAGGTTTTTAAGTTAAACACAGGCTTATTTATTGCGTTTTCAATTTTTGGGTTGTATGGGAGGTGGGCGTGTCCGTAAACGGATGACGTCCATTTTATTGTTGTAGGTTAATTATGAGCTGAGTTATGCAGTTTTCAATTTTTGCGTTGTATGGGAGGTAGGCGTGTCCGTGGGTGGATTCCAAAAATATTCAATAGTGCAGATCCTTGGGTGCATGTGACCATGTGTACCAAGTTTCATCCAATTATCTCTACTCCTTCTTCTTATCCTGTGTATACGGACAACACACAGACGGACAGACGGACGGACGGACGGACGGACATGGATAGCTCGACTCAGGTGGTGACGCTGATCAAGAATATATATACTTTTCTATACCGGACTCGCTTCGTTCTATGCGTTACAAACGTTTGCACAAAGTTAATATACCCTGACCTTTCAGGTTTAGGGTATAAACAGCTGAAATTCAAAGCAACAACCTGCCTACCCACCCACCGCCCCCCACAACCTCCATCAACCAGCAACGCCGACGACATGCCAATCCATATTATTAAAAAACCTGCTCCAAAGGCTGTCGACCAGGCATGCGTGTTGCTGCTGCTGTTATTGTTGATGTTGTTGTTGTTTTTGTCATCGTCACCGTCTGCTCGCACTTGCAGCAAGTTACAAGCTTGTCGCTTATCGCATTCGTGCCAACGAGTTGCTGCTTCTGCACATGCGCAGCTTAGTGCAAATTTACCAAAACCGATGATGTACATTTGTTGCAAAAAATGCAACACCAAAAGATAAACTTGAAATAATTATTGCTCTCTTATCTGCCATTAAATGTTATCTATAAGCGGCAAACGAAATGCGACGGAAAGTATTTTATAAGAAATATTTAAGCAATTGTTTTAAAGTCTGAACGAACTGGTGAACCGACAACAACATAAACAAGCAGGCAACAACAAGCGCGTGTGCATTTAATGTGCGTGCATGCGTGCATTGAGCCAGTGCTGCCAACACTTGGACATCATTTGCCACATCTATGCTTAAGTGCTTAAATATTATTTTGGCAGTGAGAAAACAACGCTACATTTTGCGACTGGTTTCACGCATACATAACTTATCAAACTTGCAGCCGACCACATGCTGGCACAGCTGTAAACAGCAAATTTCACACAAACGGAATTTAGCGCAATTTTAATACAAGTTGGCACTTGTATATTTATGCACGCTACACTTGAGCAAAAGTATTTTAAATACTAGAGAAAAATCCAAAAAGTAAATATTTAAATTCAAATTTTTATATCAATAGTTGAAGTGAGCTAACAAGTGAGATAATTTGCTCAATTGATTCAGTTGACTCAAGTGGCTCATTAAACTCAGTTGGCATCATTGGCTCAGTTGGTATTATTTATAAAGTTGGTGGTTCAATCGGCAAATGCGGCTTGGCTTGGCTCATTTTTAAATTTGCATGTTTCTTGGTCCAAAGAAATTTATTTCTTCTCCTAACCAACTCTTCTTCTCTTTTACCATGTATGATAAACTCACGTCCATCATTTATTTATCACTCTTCGTGATTTGTTGTGAATGAGGAAACTGCATCGCACTTTTTTATCTGTCTCTCGCTTAGTAAAATGCTTCATTCATTCTTCGCTCTATTCATGTCGTTCTTGCGGCTTAACGTACGCTTATGATTTAATTTATTACGATTAATTTTCATACTTTAAGCCGACCAACCGTCGTTCGTTCTCTTAATAGTGTGAGCTCCTTGCTGCTGCCCATTCACCGCAAGGTGCACTGCATACATTTCTGCGGCGGCGCTTAAAGATTGCTGCTCATCAGCAGCAACAACAACCACAAACTTCTTGTTGTTTTTTACTTCTTTATCTTAATCCTGAGTTGGATCTTTAGCTGCAGGTTTTTTGCCACTTTTTTTATAACACAATACTTTTTTGTTGTTGTTAAGGCAGTTGCAGCCGCACTTTGTGTGCGTACTGCGATCGATCGTTTGTTGTTGTTACTTGTTGTGAGTTTCTGCGCAGGGGCAGAAGAAATTTTATTTTATTATTCATTTATGCAGCTTTAATAAAATCGATTTGTAACTATTTCATATACAGAGCTTTAAGCTACCGAACGCTTGAATGTAGCTGATTAAAGTATGGCAGAGCGTGCCTGGACTGGTCTGCAGATCAGTGGTAAAGCACCAGCATCTTTTTAACTCATGTCTTCTTAGTGTTGTTTGTTTGAAGAATGTGGTCAGTTTTATAAAATAGGTCTTTGAGAGAATTAATAGGCCTCTGTCTTGTCTTTTATGTACAGCGTTTTTCTTTCTTTTATTTATTTTTTTGTTACTCTTTGCTTGTTTTTAATATTTTCTGCTTCTAAGTGCACCTCATTCATCATTCATGTGTGAAGTGCAACGCAAGTTGGTGGCAACCCTGGCACTGCAATTGAGATCTGTTTCGACAAATTGCGCTCAAATTGCTACGTTCTGTTGCTGTTGCAATAACAGCAGCAATTGATCGCAAATTAGTCGCTTGTGTTATTTTTGTTGTTGTTGTTGTTTCAGGCAGTGCGTGTTTTGCTTTTATGTGAATCAATGTTTTCTGCTTCGTTCAATCGATCGATAATCGTCCGTTTATCTCTCTCTCTCTTTCTCTCTTGCTCTCTTCCTCTGCTGCATTTATCGGAATCTATTAACGCAATAAAATCGCGCTTATAAATCACTTCACAGCAACATTCAGAACAACAACAAAAAACCACAACCACAACAAATTCCTGTTGCCATCATCAACAACATATAGTAACATCTACAAGTTGCCGCCATTTGTGCGTTTTATATATATTAATAAAAATCAGTTGAGTTCAACTAAACAAAACTTGTTCCCTTTTTTTTGGTTTTGCTTTTACTGTAGCTTTTGTTTTATTCACTCCGTGTAATATTTTGCTGCATTGCTGACAATTTTTGCTTGTTGTTGTTGTAATTGTAATTGTCGGCACATGTCCGGAAACGCCTGTTGTTTTCGCTTAATTTGTTAAGCTTTTTTGCTCATAACAAATTTTTGTTTTGTTTTGTCTTATTGAAGTTTTTTGTTGTTGTTGTTACATATTTTATTTGTAGTTGTTATAATTGCACCTGTTGGCGCAGAAATTGTTGTTCACATATTTCAAGCAATTCCTGTGACAGTTCAATTGATTGCCAGGAATTTGCAGCATGTCAAGATTGTCAGCTGCGCTTAATTGAATTAAATCGATCAGAGGAGGTGGAATCATTGCAACGGTAGCTTTTGAATTGGTTTGTAAAAACTTCGTAAAATCGTTGATTATCAGCATGTAAAAAGAAACAATTTAATAATAACAAAAAAGTTTTATTTTAAATAAAAAAATTCCGAAATACACTTTAGTTAAAGATTTTATCTAAGAGAGATCCTCTTAAGATGAATAAAAGATGACCTCAACTCATTAACCTATGTTTACCTTCAACGATTTATTTTAAAAAATGTAAATCGATACGCATAAACTCAAAAAAAATTTATGAAACTATCTACTTAATTATATTTCGGCCCAATATAAAATTTGTTTTAAAATGCAAGAGGTTTGTTTTTTTCGATATATTTTTTTTTTTTCCTTTTTTGTAACGTCTTTTTAAAAATTTATTGATATGTTCAATATAATTTACTTTTTCATGATCGCGTCTGCTTTTCAGTTTATTTAATGATATTAAACAAAAGGCAATTTAAAAAAGTTTGTTGTGAAAATCAGAATTATTGTATGTTACAATCCAAGAAACTAGAAAAATTAATGATATCGTTACATCATAATAACATAATAACATTATATGTAAAATTTCGTAATTACGAATATTTATTAATTGAAAAAAAAAAATTATGTGTGTGGCCGCCACGCACGGTATAGCAAAACTTTAACCCAAAAAAAGTAGAGAGTTTTTAATTTAGTCTTACTTAAAAGTATCATTTCATATAAAGCCATTAGAATATTAAGTTTATTTAAAAAAAAAAGAAAGTGCTGATCCTCAAGGTCATGCGTTATCAAAGAAAGCAAATAGTAGAAGTAAGACTTCCCATTTCAGCGTTTCAAGGTATGTGTTGACCGGCTGCGTAACATGTGGCCGAGCGTTGTCATGTTGCAAAATTACCTTGTTGTGCCTTTGATCGCACTCTGTACGTTTTTGCTTCTATGTTCAGTTTAAACGCATCAACTGAGTTCGGTAGAGTTGCCCTGTGATAGTTTCACTTAGTTGTAGCAGCCTTAGTACACCACGGCCATACCAAATACAGAAACCAAACACAGAGAAGGACCTTGTCTCTGTGAATTGGCTTGACCCGCCTGTGACCTCTGATAATCCCATTGCATTCGATTGGCCATAGATTCATCCATTTTGTCCAAATGATTCATGGAATCCATGACATTGCCAATGACCCGTCTGTGACCTCAGATAATCTAATTGCATCCGATTGGCCATTAAATCATAAAAAAAAAACAAAAAACAAATTGGCCATTTCAGCCCTTGAAAGGACTTTGACCAAGCTTCTTATGATCAATTGTGTTGTGTGTGTTATTACATTTTTGCACACAATTGACCGAGAACTGGACCTACATGTTTTATGCCGACTCCGAACGGCTAAAGTTCATGTTCTCAAGAAGCTTTACATGGCATTATTTACTTTCTGAGGTTTGCCATTGTCTGCAGAGAGGTAGTGACCGATCAGAAAAATTTTTTATTGAAAAAAACTTTTCGCCGCGGCTGGGGATCGAACCCGGGCTCCGAGCATGCTAAGCCACACACTTAACCTGTATGCCATGGTCACCACATGCCATTAAATCATACAGGTTGAAATTTCCAGCGTAACGTGTCACGGTTGGAAATTGAAGCATAACGTATCTAGTTGAAAATTCCACCTACAAGAAGAACGGTCTAAAACAGGGATGCCCAGCGCCTAATTCTTTCCACTCTTTCCACTCTTTACAACAACTTCGATGTTTTCATGATTGTTGTAATTCGACAAATTCAGTTTGAAGAAAAATCATTGCTTTGTTGTTTTTAAGAGCCATCAAATGACGCTTCTTGCATTTGCATGTTGTTGTTTTTGTGTGTTCAACAATTTAACTTGTGCGCTTGGGCACGGTCAGCATTCGTGTTGTTGTTTGTATGTCTTTTTTTTTTGCTTGGGCGTTGCCAGAATTTGTGTTGTTGTTTTTAACATGCTCCACTCTTTGCACTCTTTACAACAACTTCAATATTGTAATGATTGTTGTAATTCGCCGAATTAAGTTTTCAGCTTCACCCTTACTTCTTATTACTTTATTGTTGTATTTGCGCCCATTGAAGGATCGTGTTGTTGTTTTGTGTGTTCAATATTTATGAACTTTTGCGATGGCGCAGATGTAGGTTTTATGCGTGTTGTTGTTGTTTTATCTGTTTTTGTTGTTAGAAAAATTATTGTGCCAAGAATCCAAAGATTTGTTGTTGTTGTTGGCTTTTTGTTGTAATTGTTGTAGCACTCTTCAAATAATTTTTCTGGGCATCACTGGTCTAAAACTTTGTTGAATAATTATCTGTTAGTTCGGACTCAAACCATTGTTTGATAATTTTTCTCCTTCGAATTTATAGGGTGTTTCGAACACTTAATTTCAATAAAATTCACCTTAATTCGCCGCCGTTTCAATCGTTTCTTGGTTGAAACTACCCGTTTCGTTCGCCGTATGTTTTACAATTGTATAAATAACTTTTGATATGTGTGTTTCAAATTTTCTACAATGTATCTGAAAACACAATTTTCATAGTTTATCCAAATAAATTTTATCACACGACAAATACCGAACCACAATAAAAAGATATTTTTTGAAACTTTAATAATAAAACAAAAAAATTTGAAAATTTAAATCTTTAAAAGCATTTTTCTTGAAACTTCTCTTTCTAATACGTCTGTCTGTCTGTGATTTCTCAAGTTCTAATGAACCAAATAAGCTTGAAATCTGGTGTAGACCTTCTTTATAAATCCCTCTATTGTTGTCTCTTCTTTATATCTCATTTTTCTTTTTAATTTTAAAGTATCGATATTTTATATAACTTTATTGCAATAAAAATGTTTACAGTTTCGAAGATATCTCAGTGTTTTTGGTATCAAAATAGCAGAAAGTTTTTATAATTTAGCAGAAGAAAATAAAATGCCATCAACTAAGCTTGGAAGATCGCATTCTTTCATTTGGTCTTAGTAGACAATTTTAATGATTTCTGAAAAGTTACTGTAGTATAGTGGGTAAAGGAGTAGTATAGTTGGTTAAGTATACTGCGACTATAGTACGACTACTTCCATTTTTATTACAGTTTCCGACAATGAGTAAACGAATGAAAACACAAAATTTGAATGAAAACACATTTTATTGTTTTTGGGCTGTAAAAGGAGGTAAGGCAATTTTTACTTAAACCATTTCTTAAACCAATATTTCAGTTCAATCGGTTGGCCAAAAAGGAAATTTGAATGATTAACATAATTAGCAAAGTGGACATAGATATAGTTTCACCACGACCATATGGGCATCTCCCAGTCACGCACGCGACATTCGCACGGTTTTAATTACTCGAAAAACAAGAAAGAAACAAAATGACCCGATATGTATTTAAGTGTTCTAACGCGACGAAAGAGTGCTACATTTTATAAAAATACTGTCGAGATTTAGTACAAATTAGTACATAGTAATAAGCAATCATTCAATGGAACGGACGCGACAAAAAATAGAAGTTTTTTTAAGCTCGCATAGAAATCTGCAAAATTTAGCTAATTTTGAGAATTTTTTTTTATATATAATATACATGTTAATGGAGGTCAAAGGATAACTATACTTCGTAGACTCATGAAATATAAGAATAATCTCTTATCTTTTTTTAAATAGATAAAGCACGAATACGGACGCAACATCATGGACGCGACAAATTTTTCCACAGAAGTAAAATACAGTTAAGATGTTCATTATAAATTTTAATAAAAATACATCATAATAAGTTGAATTCAAGTTACATAGCAGAAATACTAATCAAAATAAAAAAAAATAAATTTAAAAGCTGTAAAAGTGCTTTAAAAGCACTTTCTTTGTTAGACCTTTTTTGGGAGATGCCCATATGTATTACAGTTGCCGAAAGTAACTATACAAACGGCAAGCAAGGTACTGGGTGCTGGCCGTTCCCAAGCTTTGCGGTGTCAAACATACGTGATTACTCTTTTATGTAATAGTTCAAAGGAACATATTCACATATAGGAAACAATTAAAATTTTATAATATTTTAAAAACAGATTTTGGCAAAGAAATTTATTAAATGCATTATAAGAAGCTGTTTACCATCCAATGATTATTTCATACGGTTTTACAAAAACAATTTTATATAAAGTAGCTAAAACCCAAAACTGCAGGGTTGCACTCGCAGATAAATTAATAACATGTTCAAATATGTTCACGGAAACGTAAACTACGCTTCAGTTGGGCGTTTAAAATACAAACAAAAGAACATGAAAACAGAATTCAGAGTTAAAAGGAAGACATGCAGAATTGTGTGATAAGGACGAATCACACTTCAGGCAATAACAACGACAGCGACTAGAACAACGTTTTAACAGCAGGGCGCCTCAAAGCCATAAAACAGTAATACGAAACTTACACAGTGACAACAATGTTGCTGCAAGCAAAAACAACAATATTTTGCAAAACAAAACAAAAAAAAATGTATATAAGTGAATGTAAATATGATCAACACAATTGCAACAACAATAAGAGTCCAAAGAACATTTCACCTAGTTGAGAAATAGTTTGTTGTGCAAACCATCACCCTAAAAACAAATAACAAAATGTACAAATTATTTGTAAAAGTTGCAACATCATCAACCACGTTAACCCGATCCTCGAATCAGACTTAGTTGAGAATCATTCTTGAGCTTGTGTTCGTTCTCAGGCACAGCAAAGTGGTAATCGTTGCGGGGACGATTATCACGATTTTGACTAAAGTATTCATTTGTTTTTTTACACTGTTCAACATAAACACGACAGCAACAACAACAACAACAACAACAACAACAACAACAGCAACAACAACAACAATAATGAAATTTACGTTACCAGCACAAGAGTGAACATGAGTCACACAAACATTGATGTAGTGAGTTAGTTAGTAGTAATTTTTAGTTGTTTGGCGAAAAAAATAAGTCTTAAAAATTTTTTAAATCAGCAAAATTTATTCATTCAGAACTTCTGCGATAAAAACACTACGCAAAAATTACCATCTGGGCAAAATGTTCTGCTAATTTTGGGTCACTCGACAACAAACACTATAAAAACCACACAAATCAATGCAAACAAATCAGCCAACTTAATTTTGCGAACATGCACTCATAATCACGAATTTAATGCGAATTTTGCTTAACAAACTCACGAATTTATTCGAATTTGTAAGAATTGCGTTCGTTGTTTGTTGCTGCTGCCACTGAACAACATACAAACATATATATGTATATAAATCGCACATGTGCGTGCATTTGCTACAACGACAACGACGACGACGACGGAAACGGAAACATAAGCTTAACAAGAGCGCCAACAACAACAGCAACAACAAGACTTCTCGCGCTTGTTGTGCAAATTATTAAAATGTCAACTCAGATCGTTCGAGTGGGCGAAGTCGAAGTCGACGATTGAACGCAAGCAACAAGTTGTTTAATTTAAACATTTATTGCAATTGTTGGCAACCACGCGCTGCCATTCGTGTTGTTGTTTTGTTGAACTTTTAAAGTGGCGCGTGTGACGCATGCGTTGGACACCAAACGCCAAACGCAAGCGCCACAAAATATGCGCATAACGCATAAGTTTTAAAAAAATTCATAAAACAGCAATAAAAAAGCAAGAGGCAGGAGACAGGAGACAGAGTAAATAAAACAAGATCTCTACTTGGCGATTAACGGTGGTCTTGTCAGCAGCAGCAACAACAACAACAACAACAACAACAACAGCAAAAACAACAATAACAACAACAACAACTTGATCAGCCACATTGAATCATACGCCAAATCAATGTACAGCAATGTTGCTTGCTCTGTCGTCAACCTGTTGTTGACTGCTTTCTACGTTTTGCTACTCTTCAGCTGTTGTCCAAGATCTGTTGTTGTTGTGCATCTTTGGTTGAAATCAATTAAGCCAAGATTGCTTGTTGGCTGATGCGCATGCATTTTCATTGTCCGCTACAAGCGGCAATACAATGAGCAATTGTTGTTTTTATTACTTTCTTGTTGCTGTTGATGTTGTTGATTTAATCAGCTGACATTCGAAAAATTCAAGATCTTTCTTTCCGTTCATTTGTTGGAATTTCTTTGACTTTGCCAGAGACGGCAGATGTTCGAGTGTAGTCAGCATTTGATAATTAGTAGATGAAATAAATAAACGTTGCTAGTAATAATTTTCGCAATATATCTCTATGCGATGAAAATTTCTGATCAACATTTTCTAAATAATCTCGACATTTTTTTTTTTTTTTGCCCAGTTTTTAATCGCTGTTGTAATCGATGCGGTGCTTAACCTAAATTCTTATCCTTTCTCAAAAATTGGCATTTGCGCCCAATTCAACTGTAGTGCTGATTATCGTTAAATCGTTCTCAACAAGTAACGCGCATAACTTCTCAACTTTACTCGCATTCGCTGCAATCGGGACAGTTCTTAAATTCGAACCGTTTATGGACACCTCTTAATAAAAATGCGCCTACTTTGTCACACACTCACACCATCAACCTACTCAATTAATATATGTTTATTCGAAGCCTTAAAACTCCACATTTTTTGGTTTTAAGATCTGTTTAGACTGCGTATCTGAGCAGCCCAAATCTGTAGTGACAATTTAATACAACAACAACAACAACTGCAGCACGCGCACAGCCAACAATCATGTGCTCAACACAAACACCACAACACCAATACCAATACGCCATAGCACCAATTGTCAACCTAATTTCCAACAAACCAAAAACAATCCGCAGCCGTCATCAGTTGGAACACCGACTGCACCACAGTGGCAACGCCACTACTAAATACCAGGGAACAACATAAATTCGTTCGAACGCAAATATCACCTCCGTTCAATCTGCGCACGAGTTGCTGAAGATCAGATTCGGGTCCCCAAGTGCGAAGACTTTGTCAAAGAAAATTACCGCCAAATAGTAGCAGCAACAGTTGCAGCCGCAATTGTTGGGCTGGCGAACAAAACTGTGCGTCGCACGTCGCTGTCCAAGCGACATAATGTCTGGTTATTTACGGTGCTCTGCGGTGAGCGCGCCATCTGTGGTTAGTGACTTCGCGGTGGCGGCAACAACGACTGCGACGGTTACAGACACACCCACGACCTTGGCTATTGTTTAGCGTAAATTTGCCACGATTGAATATGCGAGAGCTTGAGACTGAATGACTGTATTGGTGGATCTGTGGCCCAAAGAGTGATGAGGAGGGGTGAAAGAACCAGCTTATTGGTGGCACGCGTGCGTTGTGTATATATTTGTGTTTAGGTTGTCTGTCAGCAAAGTTCACATCGAAAAAAGCGACAATCTATATGGCAACCTAAAGACACGACGACAGTTGTTAACACTGGGACAAATTTGGGTTTTTTACCATTCAAGTTTAATTTAAATATTTATTACTTTGTTGTTTAAATAAAACTGGCTCTCTTCTTTTGTCATCATGTAAGGACCAAAAGTTAAAATTTGAATAACGACTCAGTTTGCGATCGAAAATAAAATCAAAGTAAAGACATAAGCTTATGCCAAGAACGAGATCAAGACCAAGGCAGAATCAAATCGCCACGAAGACACAAATACATTTTTGATAAATTTTTTGTCTAGTGGTTTAAAGGGTTTTTGTGTTAATTCTGATTTTTTTTAATAATACTAAAATTGGTTTTCATGCTTACCGAAACGACGAAAATTTTATGAAGTCAGAGTAGAAATTCATCTATATGAAAAATATTCTACGTATTGACTTTTTTATTAGGCTGATTTGGAACACTTTTTTTTCATTATTAGTCATCAAAAGCTTTTTTCAAAGTTTTTTTCGTTTTAGTGTACTGTTAGTATCTTGCTCTTTGTTTTTCTAATTTATTAGAAAATCAACAACCCTACGTATTTGAAGCAATAACCCTACGTTTTAAAAAAGTGTTTGGGTTGGAAGGAAGTGTGAACGACTATCACTCGATGGGTTATGAGCTCGATAATATATTATATATATAACCAAATCTTGGTTGAAAGAAAGAAATTTTTTTCTCAGTGCATAGCAAGAAAATGTAATATTAAAAATAGTTATTTCCTTGCTGTGGGTATCGAACTCATAACCCATCGAGTGATAGTCGTTCACACTTCCTTCCAACCCAAACATTTTTTTAAAACGTAGGGTTATTGCTTATCAGCATTATTTACCATATGTTAATAATGTGTATGCTGAGGATTGAACCAACGGCCCATCGCACAAGAGTCAACGTTCTAACCCTGAGCCTGCCTGACTGATGACCAACAAATGAAAACAATAACAAGCAATCGAATATTTCAAATTTCATTGGCATCAACTAAGAATTGTTAACTAGAATTGACTAAGAATTGATGTTCTATTTGAAGAAAATAAGAGTTATTTGCAGGGTTACCAGAAGAGAGATTTTTCCCCGTTTCACGGGTGTTTTCACTCAAGTAATATGTACAATTCGGTCGTATTATAGAGATGAGAAGAAGGCAATTAAAAACAACATAAAATGCTTTTGGCCCCTCGAAAAAACTGTCAAAATGGTATATTTTTCATAACTTGAATTTAATGTCCGATCTGATTATTTAAATTTTCATCTTGAAGTTTTTGAATTTCCAAAGGAGTGAAGAAATTTTCAAGAATTTTTTAAGTTTTTCAAGAATTCGAGTTCAGGCGAGGTAAAATCGAAATTCTTTTCTATTTAAAGGTATTTTTTTAAATAAGAGGGGTGCACTTTTCAATAATTTTTATTTATAATAATTAAATGAAGGACATATTGCAAAACATGATAAGCCACACTGCTTTAAGAGTTATTATTTTATGTTCATTACGTTTCTTGATGCATTATCAATATCCACTAAAAATATTGTGACCCGATAAATGTTGGCCCTTAACGTAATAGTTCTTTATAAATATTGTTAGACTGACGCCAACTAAATGCATTTAGTTCAGGAAACAAAACTCTTTTTTTCTGTGTAATAGACACAACTAAAAAGCAAAATTCATTCTAAGAAAAAGTGCCGGTTTTTGAGATTTTACTCAAGCAAACACAAAACTGAACATAAAAAGTATCACTTAAAAAATTTAAACATTTTTAAATTATTTAAAATCTGAAACATCTAAAAATTAATTAAATACATTAAATACAGTTAAATACATTTTTAACTTAATTTTAAGATAATTTAAATAATATGAAATACAGTTATTTCTAGATTAATTTCCGCAAACATTATTTAAACGTAAGTTACATAATAATGCACAATACGTGAACGTGTGCCACTGTCAAATGCACTCTTGACCTGTTTATAATTCACTTATTGGCATCAGAGTTGACCATCTTGTTGACTAACTGTTGCCAGCGCTGTGAGAGCCAGGCGCAATATTTGCAGCGCGTACAAGCAAGATGTTTATCCCGGTCATTGTAGAGACAGCTGCCGCACATAAACAAAACTATTGTGTTTTCCATAATGAAGGCTTTTTATAGTATCTACACTGGCTGCCTGGCTGGCTAGTTGTTTGATTCATGTGTTCCCAGTACCATCTCTGGGTTTCATCATCAACCTCCAGCATATTCATTAAATTGTGATTTATTTTATTGCATGCGAAAACAAGGCAAGGCGACACACGTTGCGTCGTCGTTTGAAAGCCATGCGCCTCATATGCGGGCTACTGTGTGTTTGGAAGAGAATACAGAAAGAGATAGAGGTAGTGAACTGGACTGGGGTTGTCTGCGTCGGCTCTTCTTTACTTTCTTGCATCTAATCTAATTAGCATAATCAAATAAATTTTCATATGCTTTGCGTACCATCTCTTTTTTTAGCACCCTGTTAAATGGGAACATCGATCAAAATCTTCTCATGCCCGTTTAGCGTTTATTTATGAACTCTTTAGAAAATTGTAGTGAGAGCAAAGTGGTGCCCATGGTACTGGTTTATGAACGCATGTTGCAAAGTATGAAACGCCGCCTAGTTATTAGCAGATAGCATCATCTACGATGAGGTGTTTGCATACGATATACGCTGATTGCTATAATTTGCATCATTGTTATGCTGTTTTAAAACAACGTGTAAATGTTGCACCGGAATGTGGTGCAAAAAATACAAATCAAGTGATTGCTCCGACAAGAATGAGCCCAAAACCGGATTCAGTAAGGAAATAATTTATAGTTAATATTAAAACAAAGCACTTACATAGCTCTAAAAACCAATACCGAAGCTCTAATTTTATTTAGTTTAATTTTCAATCTGCAATCAGTCTGCAATTGTCTAGTGAAGCGTCTATCAATTAAGTGGCTACTCCTCCAATGCCATCAGTCTGCCAAGAGGCCAAATTTTGTCAGTCTTTCGCTGCATTAAGTTTCATTTTATTCCATTTCGTTGTGCTTGATTCTCGTTTTTGACCTAAGGCAGCACTTCATTTGGTGAAAAAGTCGTGACAAACAGCAGGTGAATAAAATTAACATATGCCATCTGAGGCAGCCAATCCTCCCTGCATAACTTGATGATATCCCTTAAACAGCAACGGTGCATAGTTGAAGTTTGTATATCTGTCATGCTCATCAGTGGTACAAAAACTGAATTTAGAGACAAAACTTTTTATTGTCACTTACAAGAAGCTGCCTGACATTAAATGCCGAAGTTAAGCTACCTAGAAAACGATTTATGTTAAATAAGTTTTGGTTTTATTTGAACAGTTTAAATTTCGCTTCATTTGAATTTAATAATTTTGGAGAAAATTATGACGAACTTCAAACAAACTCGAAATTAGTAGGCATTTAATCGAAACACAGAGACTTATCAAAGTATGAACTTTGGAACTTAAAGAAAAATTTTTTAATTCTAATGAAAAACAAAATTAAACTTAAGCAATTATTCATTTAATTTAAATGATTTTCGTGTAGATGAAATATTAGAATAGGTATGTTTAATGTTTGTTGACAGTTTTAAATTTTGGGGTTGTATGGGAGGTAGATGTGGTTGTCATCCGATTTCACAAATTTTCAAACTTGATCTTCGCTTTACAACAGCTTGAAAATAACGGTTCAATTCGTTTCCACAGACAGACGGAAAACATGGCTGAAAGAACATCAACTCGAGTGGTTATGCTGACCTACCTCGCTTCCTTATGGGCGTTTTACACGTCATGCAGTGGGGATATACCCAGTACGAATGGGGATATAAAAATTTGGGAGAATAGAGAGGCTTAAAGAAATTATCATTTAGGTAGGACCTTAGCGGCCCTAGTGTGACAGTTATCAGTAATCAGTAACCAGTAATCAATAACACAGTATCAATAACAGTAATCAATAACATTTTGAACGCAGATTTCTATAGCTATAAGGAAAAATCTGAAAAATCTTTTTCAAAATAATTCGACATATCCATGA
This sequence comes from Tetanocera ferruginea, assembly GCA_958299015.1. NCBI lineage: Eukaryota > Metazoa > Arthropoda > Insecta > Diptera > Sciomyzidae > Tetanocera > Tetanocera ferruginea. The sequence goes on from OY282640.1 coordinate 171,492,175, forward strand.
AATGTGTTGGAAGATTTCGATCGTGTGTGCCCGAGCAAAAATTAAAATTTTTTTTGCCAAAGTTGTATAACTTTCGAACAACAGGCAAACAAGAAACTCGTAAGCAAAAAGCCGTTCTTGCAGCATGGTTTGTACAGGGTCAAGGCCATGAAACTTTTTTGGCGAATACTTTCGGGTATACCTACAGCCTTTAATAATCATCATTCAAAGATAATATACATACTTATATATCAGATATATAATGCTCTGTATGAATATCTAGTTTTGGATTTTGTCACTATTATATTAAAGTCACAAAATAGTAAATTATAAAAAGAAAAATGCATGTGTTGTTATAAGAAAATCAATCATCAGCTGCTTATGCTGTGCCTGCTGCTTTTTTCGTTTTAGTTTCGTTGTATTTGGAAATGAGTGCTCTATTTTAACACAAGATGTCAATCACAACCTCTTTTCAACTCAGTCAATGAACTCAAAATGTCAAACTTAACGAAATGGGTCTGTGATCCGGTTAGATTTATCTCTTATGAAATCGAATCGAATTGGATCATATTTCGTTTTATGCTTTTACCCAATAGATGGCGTAAAAATTTAATTTTTGTTTTTAATACAAATTTATATGGATCCCACATCCCACTAGCACTGGCGGACAGAAACGAAAGTGTAGCTCGAAAACTAAACATCGGACAGAGACGAAATCTTAATATTTATTTTTTTTGTGAAAATTTTACAGAGTATTCATGAAATGTGACTTTACAATAGAAAAATAACTGTTTTTCAGATTTTTGCTTAAAACTCTTATACTGGAGCTAATAGGGTAAAACTGACTCCGTTTTTTCAACGCCCAAATTTTTTCCAAAGCATTATTTTTTCCCCTGTACACTCACTCAGTCAAAAGAAGCTAGGATTTTTTTTATGAATTTTGTTTGAAGTTAAAAAATTCATCGTGGTTCACATTTAAGTAAAGTCTCTATAAAAAAAATAAACTTCTATTGTTTGTTTATGAATCTCTTCTTGTTTATCCTTTAAATTGATTCTACGAAATTGAACTGATATATTACCTTATCCGATAGCATTCACCAGAATTGGCACCAGAGCTGATTCTTCACACGTTCACTTGTCATCAACGAATTCGTCGTAGAGTTTGCTAATTTTTTACATCATTACTTTTCACTTGGAATGGCAAATATCCATTATTTATAAACAACAAAAGAGAAGAAAAACACTTGATTTGGTAACTCGCACGATCGGTGGTAGCTTTATTTGCCACTTGCATGTGATTAAACGCCCATTTTCATAGCTGCAAATTTCCATTTATCCATAAAAAAAAAGCAATAGCGATGTTAATGCATGTAATTTTAATTGCCACACGTCACGTTTCTTTGCATACATCGTTAGTAACGTGCAATCGATCGATTGATCGTTGTTCCGTTCATTCGTTTGTTCGTTAGCTTACTCGATGGAGCTTGGGTAGAGTAGAGTAGAGTGAGTCGAGTCAGTCGATCACTTCATTTTCGCATATAGAAAAAAAAAAACAATACGCCCAAGCCTTGAGGCATGTTAGAGCCCTGCATGCTTGTTGCAAACTTTACTTCGTTTGCGTCTAGTCCGCACTACTTTGTTACTACCTGGCTTTGCTTTGTGCTGCGCTGCTGCTTTTGTGATCATGTTGGTTTTGTTTTCGCACAAACTCTACAATCAAGATCGATTAGGAGCAATAAACTCGATAATTGCAGTATTGCATGTGAACCACCGCATCTACTTGTGGCCGGGCGTACCATGGCGCGCGATCCAGCCATGGGGCAATCTTGACCAAATCGCATAAACGTGGCCCAGATTACCACAAATTACCACAATTATAATGCGAGACGAGCATGAAAGTGAGCCAATAATTGAATGAAGAAGAAGGAAAAGATTGAAATAATTTTACGCACATCGTAAAAATAACGCTTTGTTGGAGATTTTTTTTTTATGCACTGTCGCAAGGAGCCAAAATATTGTGGTTATGAGATTTCAACCGATTACTTGCTCAGTATTAAAATGAAGTCATTAATGTTGATGGTGATGTTGGTGTTGTACTTGTTGTTGTTGTTGGTGCTTTTATGATTTTGTCTGCTTAATTGGCGGTTTAGCGCGTTGCCAAAATAATTTCGGTTAACGAGCGTTCAACATACTTGAACGAACAACACATAACTGTAAATAATGAAAATGGACTTTTTTGTGTGTAACAATAATTGTGGCAATGTGTGATGGTGTGAAGGTCGAATTAAAAATATAAAAAATAAAACTTTTTTAAAACTGTGTAGCAAGGAATTAAGTCAAATAAAGATTAAGGTGTGATAGTATTTTTGAGGGTAGCTTGAAAAGTTTGGAAAGAAGATCTTATTTTAGTTATTTGCGTGTGAGTTTTTGGTTGCATAGGAACATCGGCAAAGGTTGGGAGAGTTTTTTAAAGTTTTGAGCAATTGTCTCAGTGAAACCAATTAAGTCAATTGAGCCCCAAGCTTGAGTCAATTAAGCTGGCTTATTTAGTTGGCAAATTCAGGGAACAAAAAATCGAGTCCATAGGAATAATTTTGCCAATTAAGTCATCTGAGTACCTGGGCACTCTTGGTCGTGCCATTGAGCATCCCAACTCATTTGATGTTCTTTCCATAAGTGTCTTCGAGTATGACCGGTTTTTTTTTCGACAGCCTTTCGAAATAAAGTCATCTTAGTTGGCCTAATACTTGGGCAAAATTGGTGGCAACAATGACTTTAAGACTTCGAATTTTTTAAGTATGACTTTTTTACAATTATCTGCATATTAAGTTGAACTGAAACGGTTTCTTTGTACAAAACAAGTCTTGAGATTTACTGCTTTCCACTTTTGAATGCAGCCCACCCTTGTTTATTCAAAATCATTGGCAACAATTACAGAAACTATGCAATTTGTTTATTAATTGCCTTGATAGTGGACGACAACAGCTACCTTTCCACTCTGATCACTCTTCGTCCAAGATTCGACATAGAGTAGACTAGAATAGAATCGAATAGAATAACACAAGCAATTCACATACAAACGTAAGTCACGTAATATTGTAACAACAACAATAACAACAACAACAACAACAACAACAATAACAACAACAACAAGAACAACAAAATAAAACCAACATGCAAAGCCACAGCTTACCAGACATAAATGCAACAAATGGACTTTCAATGTTCACACCGCCCTCTGTAATATAGTGTTAGTTTGAAAAAAAATAATAAAAAAAAAACACAAAGCATCTAGTCGCCAGACAAGTGGCAAGTTTCAAGGAGGTGTTAATGCCATGATGGTGTCAATTACACATGTACACGGGGCCCATGTTGAAGGTTGTGCTCTCTATGATGGTCATGTCGACGAAGCTGCTGTCGATGACGACAACAATAACGAGCTTCCGGTTAAACCATATCTATAGCAATTAAATTTTCGCAACAACAACTTCTCTACTGAGCTGCTATGAATATTTCATACCAAGGACTGTCTGCAGACCACTTCTTGTACACAGCAGGTGTCAGACAGAAGCCTTATAAAGCATTCTTTGCTGTTGTTTTTGTTGTTGTTGTTGTTGTTGCTGCTACTGCTGCTTCTGAACTGAACTTGGTCTAGAGTTCTTCAGTTAACAGCGTGCTACTGCAAAAGTTGAAACCTTTGAAATTCACCTGTTTTTAGATTTATTTAATATTTGTACGTTATAATTTTTATTTTGTATTTTTTGTGCTCACTTGTAAATCGTGATCAGTAACAGTGTCAAATATTGACATGCACTCAATTAATAGTTGTCACAATATGTGTCAATATTGACTAAAATCTGAAGGAATTGATATCACAATTCTTACATTTAATGTTGATAACCTCTTTTGCTCTCTCTCTCTCTTATGCGCTACCATAGCTGGTCAAATGTCATTCATCAAATTTACACCAAGCTTCACAACAACAACAACAAAGCAACCACAACTATAACAATAATAACTCCCGCACCATAAACTCAGCATGAGGTCGAACGCGACGAACGCCGGGGTTTCCCCAGTTCGCGTTTGTCGACTGTCAAAGCGAGCAACTGTCAAACATTGTTGCACTCGCGGCATTTGCATAACGACGGCACAGCAATTAAATGCAGCTCATATAATTTATAGACCGCCGACGTTTCAGGCACTGCCGGTTGGCGCTCTCAGGGCCGCTAGTCGTATATTTAAGTCTGGGGGCAAATGCAAGATCAAAACCAACACACACACATAGAGAACCCTTATGTATGTTTTTTTTGTCTGCTTCTAAACTTCGTATGTGTATGTTTCTTACATTGCAATTTATTAGAACAATTCGATCACCTGCAGCGACCAGTTGCACTGAGTAGGCTCAATAAAAATTTATGACAAGCATACCTTGTTCAGGACGGACACTAGATATTGGACGGACGATATAGGAGGACGCCAGCCACTCAGTGCTGGTTACATTTGGAGTTTTGGTAATTGGATCGTGTTGAATTCAGTAGATAGATATTCTGTAAATATTTTAACAGTTAAGTGATGAAGTATTTTATAGCATTTGAACTTCTGTGTGTATGTTTTTTAAACGACACACAAATTTATGTGGATTGTGTGAAATTAAATATTCATGAATATTTGTATTGAGAAATTTATGAAAAAAATTAACGGTTACATTTGTTGACAGTTAAAGAAAATGGTTTTTGTTCAACCATAAAAAGCAAGTAGTTAGATTTACGGCTTAAATGAATTGAAAGCTGGTGTTATATTTAACAAAAATTCTTAAATTTATCTATATAAAGTAGTTTATTAAAATGGCTAAATGTAAATTATAAAAATTGTTTTAAGGGCAAAATTAAAAATTTAAAATGGAATTGGTTTGGATTTTTTAAAAAATGGCCTCATGTGGCTGATATAAAATAATCAGTAGTTTAAACATTGTTTACTAATGTCTTGGTTTCACGACAGTTCATTGACTAGTTTTTGTAATTCAAACCTCCAAAAACTTGCAAAGGTCTTGCCAAAAAGTATATCTTCTATACTATTATATAAATGAGTAAAAGTTTGTTGGCATGTAGAGGGTAAACTCATAAACCACTGAATAAATTTCAATTTAAATTTCAGTTACAGAAATTTGAATCAACATGGGTGGATATAGGCTATGTTAAATTGCGTTATCGTATGTAAATAAAAAGATATAAGTGAAATAAGTTCCAAAATACGTGTTTTTTATGATTTGTAGTGAAAAAAAATTTTAAAATATTCATTCGTATGAAAAAAATTATAACAGTTTGATGTTGGTAAATTAAAAGTTAGTAAAGGTTGAAGCGACTGTCTCGTTTAGCTCACTTTAAAATCAGTTAACTTAGAAAAGGTGGAGATTTCTGTAGATTCGTTTATACTCTTTGAATGGATTCTTTCTCCTATTTGTCTATGCATCTTCTGCAGAAGTTGTTATGTCAGATGTTTAATCTTTGAGCGGGGTTTCTGATAAGGCACTTGAACTAGAACATTGATTTGATACCTTCTATGGGAAATCAGTTCTTTCGAGCATTTTAGCTGGCGATAAATACTCTGAAGAACCGATTCATGAGAGTTCAACTAATTTTCAGTTTTCTAGAAAGCCTCTATGTCCGGAAATTCAATATAGAAAGATAAAGTAAAAATTGTTTTAGGTGTTTTATTAACAGATTCCAGAGCTTTCATAGTCACTTCCCCTTTGAAAACACTATTATGGTCGGGGAGCCTGAAGGCCTGATTAATGTTTTTATAATCAGTGGTATGTGTAACGGCCTCGATGTTCACATGTTAGAAGCCAATCTTAGTGTAATATTTAATATTTTGTTTGTATATCTTTCATTTTAGTTATTAAATTCTTATTTCAATTATTTAAACCGACATATTTTTCCATTCAAATGTCTTCAGTTACTGTCATGAAAGTATTTTAATAACTTTGAACAAATCACGATTGCAATAGTTAAGTGTTGTTGGTGAGAATTTGAAAAATTTTGATTTTGCTGATATTTTTATGATGAATAACAGGATGCTGCAATATGAAGTAGCAATATTCAAAATATATATTATCAACTCAAAAACAAACAAGAAATATATTTTATACAGAATTTTGCTCAGGTTGAATTACAGGTGGGATATAACATTCGCGGCAGAGAAAACAGACCTTTCTTCTAAAAATCATAACTCAGTCAAAAACAAACATTTTTCCAAAAATTTATTTAATAATAAATTTTTATTATTGTAGAGAATTGAACAGATTACAAGAAAAAAAATTTTAAAAAATATATTTTTCACTTCAACATGGTTTTATAGAACTCCAAACTGGCGGCAGGTTGCAGCGCTGGGAGTCGCAAAAATAGTCCGATCTGGAAAAAAATGACTTTTTTAAATCTTAACAAAATTAGTTATCGTATGACATGAGCTATTTTTAAATTTTTTTTTCAATTTTTGGTGATGTTCCAAATTTGAAAGTGGGCGAGGGGAATTGCGCTTGTCTGCTAACCAGAGGTTCCAGTTTCGAATCCCGGCCAGGTATTGTTCCGCGCTTTTACGTATTTTTAATTCTTTACTCATATCTAGTGAACTAGTTGAATCACAAACATCTACAATATTTACGACTTAAGAGTTACAGCTGATGGTAAAGAAGTTTGTGAATAATATTGCTTTATTAACGTACTGATCGATATAAATACTACAATACACTTTCCAAGTAAAACAGAAATATCTTATTTCTAAAGTCAATAAAGCTGTTAGTCCGGAAGTTATGAAGGTTTTTCTATTTCGATGACTTTGGCATTGTATGGAAGGGTAGCGTAGTTTTCTACCGATATCTTTTGTTTTCGAACATTTTGCTTCTTGACAGTTAAAACAGACCGAAAGGAAAATTTCTAAAGGGATGTAAATGTTAATTTTATCAGACTCTATTTTCACCGGATTTAATATTCATACTTTGAGAGTATAAATATAAAGTTTAAAGCTTTGATGAACTTTATACAGCTTGAAGACATTTTTCTGGGTTGAGATACTTTCAATTCGATTTTCCTTTCCCTGTTAATGCTCTAAAAGTAAAGGTTCTCGCTATTAAGGATATAGATTTAAACTATTTCAAATTTCATTGATTCTTCTTATAAAGGGTCTTCCTTTCTATTGTGTTTCCTATTACTTAAGACAAAGTTCTTGTTTAATTCGTTTAAGAAAGCTACTTCATAAATTAAAGAAAGGCGAACGAACGCTATAGTCAGTGATAATATTAAAATTTGATATTTTGCCTCCAATTGATCTTTTTTCTTTAATAAATTGCAGTCAAGAAATAGTTATCTAATTATGCAGCTAATTATTCTTTACTTACATTTTATTTTTCTCTTTTTTTTTGCAGGCGGAGGGCCCTCCTGTGCAAGTGGAACCAGTTGATCTTAGTTTACGATCACCCAGAGGTAAGTTCATATTTAGTGTCGTTTTTTTTTTTTGTGCCCCCCATTAAGGCCTTAAGAGGTTAGCCAACATTTTTATTTGTTATACCCGAGCAAGTGACATTTATATGGTTCTACTAGCTCGCTTGCTGTCATTTTTCGACTTCATGCTGCTGTGTTTTGTTGGTATTTTTATTCTTTTTTTGCAGTAGAGAGCTGAACGTTTTGGAGCAGAAATAAACTGTCATTTGTTGGGAAATGACCGCTGGTCATGTCTTTATGTTTAAGTGAACCACTGAACCACTACTGCATAGAGTATTTTTGTATTTGTATGTCGGCATGTGAGTGTGTCTTAGTGTATGAGTATTTGTCTTTTCAGCCTCTGCGTTGTACTGTTATGCAAATTTAAATTGATGATTAATAAATTTGAAATTGAAATGTTGTCGACATAAGTGGCGAGCTGCAAACAGTTATAAAAACGCCCGCGGTTTCGTCTGTGGCTAGTTTTGTTTTTTCTTTTTTTTTTTGTTTTTGTTTTGTTGGTTATGTATCTTGAAATTAAATACAACATTTATTAGAGTTACAGGCAGGGGCTGGCTTAGAATGTGACTCTAGTAAGTTATATTTCGCAAAACTTGTTTGATTTCCCGATTTGGATTCAGTTTGGCTTAAAAAGTTTAACAAACAATTTAGCTGGCCACTATTTCAAAAAATTTTTGTTTGTGCCCAGCATACAATTCAATCTGAACACTCTTCAAAAACCACTTCATTTGCTCACTTATTTTTTTTTATTTTTTTCTCACAATATAATATTTTCTACTGCTCTTCTTCTATTCGGCTAGAACCATTAGCAGCACCTCACAGATTAAAATTAATGATACACCAAAAATGATCACTTAAATTATTTCCACAGTTTAAGCAAACCAAAAACCAAAACAAAAAACAACCAAAAACAAAAACATAAAAAAAAAAACACAAAATACAACGTCAAAGTATTCACCTTCAGCAAAACAAATTGATTTTATGTTAATTAGTGCCGTCGAATTCCAGCGGCTGTCTTTAACTCCCAGCGGGGTTAACCCGCTTCGGCAACTCCACCAAATCTTGTTTACTTTCTATAAAAACCGATTAATCAATACAGATTATGGACTTCTTCACAAGTCCGCAATTTGTTTACCACCAGAAAAGTAGATAAAGATGAACAACAACAACAAAAACAAAAAAGTCTTTCGCCTCAATATTGCCAACGATGCGCACATGTTTGGTTGACCTCTTGCCACAACTTATAGAACCGCCCAAAAAAGGTGCAGAATAATGAACTTTGCCAAATGGTGAAAAAAAAAATTAATTTCATCTTTGCAACTGTTGCTTGCTTCAAAGCAACAGTGATGACTATAAATAGCAAGTTGATTCGGTGTTTTGTTTTGGGTACTCAGATGCTGGGTCCTATAGAATGCTCAATAATTACTAATTAGCCGCAGCGTTAAAGTTTCATTAATTTTGTCAAAATTCATTTTAGAAAAAAAAAACAATACCCAAGGCAGTTTTTGACTTATTATAATTAGGTAGCAATACATATATTTCAGTCGCTGAGAATGTTATTTTAAATTAAATAAACGGCTTCAACACAACGTATAGCTATCAAGTTTAAATAAGTTTTAAATAGCGTTAAAATTTAAAACAAACGTAGTTTTTCGATGAGATCTCCGTTTCTTTTCGAGTGGTCGAACGTTTGAATAGCTGCTAGTTACGGTTGCTTGTTGATGTTGTGGTGATTATTGTTTTTGTTGTTGTAGCTGTATTAATTGGTTGGTTAGTTGGTTGGCTGGTTGGTTGGTTGAGGTGAAGAAAGTGGTTTGGGTTTTACCAACAAAACGAAAGCACTAAATGGAGTATTTGGAATGCCATTAGTTTTTGAGTTATAATTGATGAATAGCAGTAGAACAACAACATCATGTTACATACAACTAGGAGGTGGCAGGAGGGGAACTGGCCCCTTAAAATATTGCAATATTAATCATTCTCTTAATCAAAGTTCTAAAATGTAGAGACTTTCACAAAATTGTTTTTTGTGTTTTGTGTTTTTTAGCGGTTAATTGATCGAAATTGATTTTTGATGTTTTTTTTGGCTAGAGCCATCAAACTATATCAGGTGCATGGCAAATCGTCTTACGTTTAATACTAATTCCACTTTTTATACCGGAAACCTGAAATGTCAGGGTATATTAACTTTGTGCAAACGTTTGTAATGCAGAGAACGAAGCGAGTCCGGTATAGAAAAGTATATATATTCTTGATTAGGGTCACTTCGTGAGTCGAACTATCCATGTCCGTTCGTCCGTCCTTGCGTCCGTCTGTGTGTTGTCCGTAAACATAGGATAAGAAGGAGTTGAGATAATTGGATGACACTAGGTACACATGGTAATTTTTGGAATCCGCCCAAGAACACGCCTATCTCCCATACAACGCAAAAAATGAAGACTGCATAAATAAGCTCAAAATTAACCGACAACAATAAAAGCCACCTCGCATACAACCAAAAATTGAAAACACAATTAATAAGCTTCTGTTTAACCTACAGAGATAAAATTTAGTACGCATGTTTCTTGTAACAAAACAAAAATGGTTTTGAATAATGGACATAATACGCTCAAAGACACGCCTACCTCCCATACAACGCAAAAAGTTTAAAACTCAATAAATAAGCTTATGTTTGTCTAAGAGAGATAAAATTTGGTATGTATATATTTTATACCAAAACTAAGGTGTGTTCAAAAATTGGGCGTAGTCCGTCCATGAACACGCCCACCTCCCATACAACTCACAACAGCGAAAGCACAATAAAGGCATTAACTGTGAGGTACAGGAATAAAACTTGTTTTGTGTAAATTTTTCATCAACACTTAAATGCATATAAAATAATGGGCTTCATCCGCCCATTGACACGCCCATTTTCAATACTTTTATTGTATTTTGGAGAAGTAGGTTTAGGGTATTTCATAGTCGGCCTCGACAGACTTTAGACTTTCTTTACTTGTTTTAAGATATTTTCAATCAATAATATCGTAAAATTTTATATTAAAAAATTCCATTTTAAATAAAATTCGGTAATACATTAAAAAGTACTGCTTTAATAAAAACATATCTGTGTGATACTCCCTCCATGTAAATGGAAAATATTTCCGATTTGAAGATTTTGAAGTAGCGATATGAATTAGAGGAGTGGCTGAAAGATTAGGTAGGTTAGATTAGGTAAGAAAGATCGTGCACCGTTCTTGAGTTGCTTGCTTGGGGGCCTTTAAGCCCATTACGAATCCCTTATTTGATAATTTTCAACCCACTTGGTTATGATACACAATTAACCTGATTACTTCTTAAGTTTGTTCATCGAACCATCCTGTGATCTTAGTGAACTCCCATACGTCTTACAATGGTGTTCACTAGCTGTTCCAATTCTTTGAATAATCTTTTTCTAGTGTATTAAATTCGAACATTCTGAAGATTTTTGTATTCAAAAAAGTGTTGCCAGATGAATCTCACCATTTACCTCTAGATTGGCCTCCTAGCACGGGAAATAAAATGGGCTGAAATCAAGCTCAAAGCTTTCGTAACTGAAATCAGCTCAATAGAGCTATAAACCATCTCAAAACATGCTATTCACCGTTTACAGTTTATGCCAGAAATTGGGCTTGCAAATTTTTTTGATAAACACGTCAATTTGTGCTAAATACGTGTAATCTTGGACTTGTTTGTAGAAAATTAATTTTGTTGTTGCTGTTTATGCACATCAAAAATATGAATTATCATATTTTTGTTGTTCCTGTTAGTGCTGCCAAATCAGCTGTTTTTTTAAATAGTCACACAAAGAGAGTGTGTGAATGTTTCCGTTTCTTCTGGATCATAACAGCTTCGACAAAAGTCTGATGCACTGTTGCCAGATTGAGCTAAATTTCCTTAAATGAGGTGATTGTTTACTCTTTTTTTGGGCAAAGCTAAACAGGGTTATTTTTGACTAAAAGTGGTATATTTTGCACAACAAATATTTTTTAGATTTTCAAATATCGTTTAAAGAAAGCCATAACCAGTTTCTATAATAAAAACAATGGATGAAAAAGTGAATAGAAGAATTCCTTACATATCGGGGATTGAAAATATTACTGGTATGCTGGCCATACTGATCTGGTGCTGTAATGCAAATCTTATTGGCCATCACACCGATAGGGGAGTGAGCTCCCACTAGTAGCCAGATACTTAGGATTCCCACTAGTAGCCAGATTTCCCGTTTTGACAAAAGCAGAAGGCTCTAAGTTCCGTTCCCGTTTAGTTCTGGCCAGAACCTTGTAGAAATAATGCAGTCCCTTCTGGAAGCTACCTTTATGATGGCATTATCTCTGTAATGGTTCTGTTTGTGTCAATCGTTACTTCACTTCTTGCCAGCTCAACTACTTTGTCGTTTCCTTCTTTATTACTGTGTCTGGTGACCCAGAAGGGAGTGTGACATTGTGGCTATTACAGACAGTGTTCAGAACTAGTTCCCAGCTTAGTACTGTTCGGGCTTTGGTAGTTTTGCATTCCAGCGTTTTGATGGCCGCTTGACCATATTGATATACAAAAATTACTACCCTAGTGGGGGTTAGATTTTTGCTGTGAATAACCTATGCTGCTTCTTGTGTAGAAATATGTTAATTGTTTATTGGAATTCCATGAATTTTTCAATAAGTTTATCTCATCCAATTCATGTTGCAAAGCGGTACATTTAGCAAATTCGCCTACTCCCAGACTCTTAAAATATTAAGTCATAAATTCTTCTATGTTTTACTATCGCTTAATTGTAAATGTGGAAGCTATTCTGCATAAAATCATGTTCATTACCGTTATTATAATCCAAGATCAAGGCAGGGAAACCTCGGGATATTAATAAGGTTTCGTTATTGGTATATTTCGTTTCGCATAAAAAAATTCTAAGATATCCCTGGTATAACGCCAAGTGGGCCCTAGAAATCCGAATAACGTATCACTAAAGAAACTTGTTTTGATTTAGATCTTGAAAAGAGCGAAATTTTATGTCGTTTTAACACTTCTTTGGGTTTTTTAACAGTTAAAACTTTGCAATTGGACTAAAAGATTATTGTTCAATAAAGAAAAGCTGGTAGTTTTTTAGCTGTCGTGAATGTGGTGCAAAAAAATTAAACAAAAGAAAACCTCGCACCCTTTTTAAAATGTCTGGGTCTAGTACGTGGCACTCGCACTTTCCTCTTCTTAGAACTGATCATTACGATAACTGCATGTTTGTAATTTCATTGTCGCTGTTGTCGGTTAAGTGGCTCTGCGACATCAACGCACATCAATGCTGTCTGCACACACTGACCGGGGGCAACAAAACTGACTAGAATTGGGTGACAAAACTGGAGACGCTGTGCTGTGGCTCAACTGCACGTAATTGTTGTCGCCAAATGTCAGTCCGGGATTGGCGTTGATAACAGAGACGACAACGACGACAGCGACAACTTGGAGTTCATATTGCATGTGAGTAGTTTTTATGTTCTGCACAATTTCCCCCATGGGCAACTGTTCAACAACACCAACAACAACAACAACAACAACAACAACAACAACAACAACAACAACAACAGCAACAACAACAATTCAAGGCACAAACCTCGTGTCAATCTTTAAACATAATTATGTGTTGCTCTTCGTTTTTGTTCTGTTTTATTGTGTTGTCTTGTGTTATTGCAGAGACGTGCAAGGAGCGGCTTAGATATCAATGACTTAAATTGACGTTTCCAACATGTTCTGCTGACTCGTATTTTTTGTTGTTGTTTTTTTTTTTTATTTTTGTCTCATTGTAGCAATATGCTTAAGGGTATTCCGTCGTCTAGATTTGGGTGTGAAATTGTTAACATAGTTTGGTTGTCGTCATCTACTTCTTCTTCTTCTTTTTCCACACAACCTTTAGTTCTCAGCGTTTACTAGCTATTGCTTGCTTTGTCATCAAATCAGGGTTTGAGGGCACAATTTGTCATCGATCAAGTCTCACAAAATTAGTTTTGCACAAACCCATGAGAAGAGATCTTGGTGTAGAGATACGATCGATAACTCTATTGATTACAGCCAACTATTCAGTCAGCCAGTCAACTAGACAGCGAGCAGGCAAATAAAACTGCAGTCTTTGGTGATGAGAACAGCGTAGGTGTGCTCGGAAACATCACGTTTTGAACAAAATGTGGATCGCCTGTTTTCTGATCAGCCTGTGACATTTATGGATTTATGATGGGAACCAAAACAAAGTAACGCTGCACATAAGTGCTGCTAAGAAATAAATCTTACTAATGGGAATCATGACTGCAAAGTGTGGCTGTGCTGTAGTGGTGCTCTGCTCCAATGAAATGAGTGACTTTTCTGGATAACATAATGTTCTCCTTAATTGACACGAAAATTGCGTGCCTGACTACGTGAGACAAGGCAAACAAGGCTATTCTTAAGTTCGATGTCATTGTGAAATGGCTCGCGTGTCGCAAATCGCTGCAATCCTTAACACCCGCGACTTCCACTCTTTGCCAATTTCTGCGAACTCTCAAAAGAACACTGTGCAAAGAACATGGTTTGGACATATCAATTAAAGTCTTAATTGGATGCTAGGCGAATCATTGTTGCGAGGCACAGCTATTTTTTTCTTCATTAACACTTTGACCAATATTCATCAAAAATGCTTTGCTTTAAGGTTGGTTGACACTCTGTGCTTGATGGCGGTCTTGTCCAGCGATTATGTTATATGAACCTGCATCTGCGTATGATCAGCATAGCGCATCAATCAGATTTTGTTGCACAGATAAGCAACGATGGCTTGACACGAACAGGTATTCAACTCGATTCCTTCGCAATATTTACGGTTTTTTTCTGCTCATGCTGCTTGCTTTGGCTGCCACTTGGTGGTAGTGCATTGATTGCTGACTACCACAAAGCGCGCGCGATTTCCGAATGTTGTAAATACTCGTGTAATGACAACAACAACAACAACAACAACAACAACAACAACAACAACAACAACAACAACAACAAAAACAAGCGAAGGCCAAAGTCAAACAAGAGCCGCGTGCGGTTGGCACAAGAGTTCAAAGAAAGCCGCTTTTGCTGCTGATGCCAGTGCAAAGGCACGCAATAGGAAAGCTAAGTCACAGACTCCACTCAAGACGCCGTTGCAGAGGGCGCTTTGATCGTTACGCGATAGAGCTAAGAGGCTTTGGCATAGAATTCTCAAGAATTTCTATAATGGACATCGGTTTAACTGAGCAGCTCTCGAGCTTCCTGACCGATGTTGCTACGCTGTGTCGTTGAAGAAGGTCATCATCGTTCGCATGTAACAAGCCTCTTATAATCTAAGTACTGAGTAAAGCTTACAAATTTACTGATTACAGTCGCGGTGGCTCTATTACAAAGTTCCATCAATTGATTTTATGTAGTTCGGATTCATTTATGTCTAAGGCGACCGTTATTTATCGCAGCAAGGTGTTGATTTATAAACTAACAATTCAATAATTTTCGAAAATGATTCGGCTGCTGCAGGAATACAACAAAAATATACTCTCGTTCAATATTTTGCCCGCAAAAATTTATCCACGTAAACTTCAACACGAATTAAAACTTTTTTGTGTGTTTCGGGGAGTGTAGAAATTTCCTTAAAACTGGTGAATGGCAAAATATTTGGCTTTAGCGAACAACTTGATTTATTTAAGCTACCAAAACAGCTCATAAATAAAGCTGTTAAGCTGTGTACCACACCGCGTTCAGGGAGCAAAGGTTCGGGGTTAAGCAGATTCTTCGACACGACGAGGGTCGTCGTCGAATTATTTCGCCAAGTAACTGTGTAAAAAAAAAATCCGCTATTGCCTTATAGTGGAATACTAATGCAGACGACCCCACGACGACAACGACAGCAGCTATAGTTGAGGAAAAACCTTAAATGAAAATCACGATATGCCACACCAAACCTCAAATCATTCCTTGCCACACCAATGCACCGCACAAAAATGCACATCATCATCTTCAGCATAATCATCATCATCATCTGTTCCAGCAACGTTGTGCCGATTACTGTTTAAGTCGAAAAAGAGAGGACAATTCCGTTCGATTAGCCCACCAGCAGCAGAATCAGCAACAGCAGCAACCACAAGCTAGCCCATCGATGGCGTTGGCTGCAATCGTTCGCAATCACAGATACACCACCACGTTTTGTCATCATCATATCAATACGAAAAAACATGCGCTCCCGGCTTATTAGGGTGGAGTGAGATTAGTTTTTTTGCTTTGGTGGAAATGTCTTGGCACCAAGCCCAAGCCCAGCACTAAGGTTGGCGGTGCGAAAACAGTAGAAGAACATGAGCTGTTCACAAGTTAGTCGGAAGACTGTAGAGGGCATGAAAAATAATACAAGTTGCTAGCTGTTGAAACCGTTGAAGCCAAGGCTGACTGAGTGGCTGCTTTTTGAGGTCATGTGAAAGGTCAAGTTCGTGATCGCATTCAAACATTTTGCCAGCCACTCATCTCGCATAGCACACAACCTGGCAGCAGTGACGACAAACTATGACGATGACTACCACGACGACGACGACGATGACGACGACGAATTAAAGATGAGCGTGCCACCACCACGCCACGATTCCGCCATTCCATTGCATTACTTGAACCCGTGCGTCCACCAGCCACCAATCCACCAACCAACCAACCAACACTTTTATGCTTGCCCAATTGAGTGAATGTAGAAAAATGAAAAGTCTAGTTTATAATTTTCCCGCACCACGCCAGTCATGCACTTACCTCTCTCTCTTCATCTTGACATCTCGAGTTGAGCTGATGACACTGGAGACACGTTGTCTCAGGCAATCGTGCAGTTGACACTCCAGGTAACCTGGAATTGACGATCCGTGCAACTTGCTTTTACTCCATGTCGTCTGTTGCGATCTGCGGATATTTGAAAAACGCAAAGACTGTTTATGCGATGATATGTTAACGGCATCCACCTTCTTCCACCTTCATCGCTAAATCATAATCATCAATTTCAATTGTTTTTCGTTGACTTGGTTCGGTTTGCCTGGCAGCACTACATGATCGTTGATGACCTACTTGACATTGCTGTTTGGAATCTTTGGGATTTAGGATCAGTCACAGATCTTATTTTCATGCCTTGATTGTATTTGTTTTGGCAGTTAACAAGTGGTGATGTCCTGGCAGTGGTGTATTGTTGGAAGCACAGCAGATTGGCGTACGACATATATTGTAAAATATCCTTGGAATTTTGAATGTAGGCGTTAAATATTTGTTTTTTCTCTCCAGGCACTTTTCTTCAGTAACATTCAGTATCTCAATTGAGCAATTCTAGACCATATGTGACCGTTTGTAACATTTCGACATCAGTGCAATTATTTCCTAAATCGTGGTGATGCAAGAGGTCTTGTTTTTTTAGTTTTTGTTGTTGTCGTCGCTTATATGCACGAAAACAATTCTTAGCACGCGATAATATGACATAAAGCGAGCAAAATATCACAACGTTACAACAACAAATAAGAACAACATGCTGAAAAACTTCATCGATAACAAGATTGTGTAAAATTTGTCTTGAAGTGTCGCCAATTTGGTCGCAACTGCAATCAAACCACAACCAATAGAAAAAAAAAAAAAAAGAAACAGCGAAAACAACCAAAAATAAATAAAACATTCTAAGCAGCAATTTGCATTGTTTTGTTACACCAACAACCAGCTATTTTGGGCCAAAAAAATGTAAGCCTTTATTGACCATGTTCAACGTGTGGACCACATATAGCGCAAGTCGCGCAAATTGGCACATCCGAGCGAGAATCATGTTCACATGAATGTGTAAAAACACGAAAAGCTCCGAGTTGAAGTTGGCTACGTATTGTTTTGCTAGTACTAACAACAAGCACTGAGTTTCAACTGAGTTCCTTGCCAGCAGATTGAAAAACCTCAAGTTCGCCAGTTTTGGCCTCTCTCTTTTGTTATTGTTGTTTTTTTATTTTATTCTTATAACGGCCACAATTTATAGAGGAGTCAATGTTAAACGTGCCAAACATACGACAATTGCAAGGAGTCGTGCTACAACGAGCTCCCGCGCAAAATATGACCAAGAAATTCTTGACTATGTCGTGTAGGCAGGAAGTAGCGTAACGGCTTAAGTTTTGACATTTTTAAATGTTTTGTCGAAGTGAAATAAAAATAAAAAATTAATCAAATCGTGTTTGTTGCCTGAAATGGATCAACAACCAAGGTGTTTGCGAAAATGACTAACATCGCAATCCATATTTGCCAATTATGTACAACAATTAATTGTTGTACATCGTAACCGAACAACGTCGTCTGCCCTGATTTTCCAACGTTCCTAAAGTACATAGCTTAGTTTGGCACCCACAACTTCTAGTAACGCAACGTTCTAGCAAGAAGACGCTATGCATTGCCCAACAGATCAAAACATTAAGCCCCAGGTATCAGTATCACTTGCGTCCCGTTCCAACCACTTCAAACAGCTGTAAGAAAAAAATGCGCACAAACTAAAGCAAACAAGAGCAAAGCGTTCGATTTCGGAGTTTGGCTTGGAGCTATTAAAGTATTTGTTGTTGAATTTTTACTGTTGCGGTTGGCTTTGCCACTTTTGGGATCGATGCAGAAGAGGTGGAAAAACAGACATTGCTGTTATTGCTGTTGCTTATGCTGTTGTTGTCCCAACTATTATTGGCATTTTGAGGTTACTAATTGCGGTTAAGTAAAATTTTTTAACAATATAATCAAAAGCTTAAAGACCGACACCGAGTACCCATACAAATTGGCAGCGCATTTTTCCAGCAATGTTCCGCATGCTAGCTATTGTCCCAGAATAGAGGAGAGGAAGTAAGAAGATGAAAGAAGTTCCAACAAGTGTGCCAAAAACACCAACTTACCGTAAGTGTAACAGGCGTGGACCATATTTGGCGGCAATAGTAAAGTTCCTGTTAAAGAAACTGTCTCACCGGAATATAGCAAAGTTCAAGAGCTCAACATAATTTCATATAACAAGTTAACTATTTCAGATTTCCAGTCTCATTGGGTGGCTTCACTTAAAAAGTGGTAGAAGGCTAGACTATTTAATAGATTATTAGAATCAAGAAGTAATAAGACGTAATAAGTAAGTAAGGTTGTAGCAGTTGTCACTACTGAAGTAGTAATACCAACTTGTGCCAAACCAAGTAATTGTGAAAGAACAAAAATTGTAATCCATTCATCACAATCAGTCTATAAACTTATTTTTGGATATAAGGGCGAATGTATAAGTTAAAGAGTTTTTTCCAATTTCCCGAAAGACTGATATTTTGAAGGAAAAAATTCATATTACATTACTCATCCCGGCAATAGTGATAACACAGTGAAGCACTCAAAATAATTTTTATAAAACACTAGAAAGAGGTGAAATATCAAACTAAAAGGGCAAATCAGAAATTGTAATGATTCAAAAATTATAAGCATACAAGCCGACCGCGATAAAGCTGATAGCGAGCTATACTTTAAGCTTAAAGCGGGTTCGAGCTGGCGACTCTCATAACTTTATCAATTTTTCTCAATCTTAATTTTTTGTTTTTAAATATGCGCAATAAGTTTGTCCATTGAATGGATTTCTCTTTCTTGCCAATACATTAAAAAAAAACAAATTGGCCATTTCAGCCCTTGAAAGAACATTCACCGAGCTTCCTAATCACCAATTGTGTTGTGTGTGCTATTAAATTTTTTTGCACACAATTGACCCAGAACTTACTTTCTTACTTAGATGGCTCTTACAACCGTTGGTCGGTTTTGGCCTCATCTAAGAATTTGCGCCAGCCTCTTTTGTCGTGCGCTTGCTGGCGCCAGTTGGAAATTCTCAGCGTTGTCAGGTTATCCAATGCCTGGTCTTTCCAACGGAGATGCGGTCTTCCTCATCTTCGTTGTCCACCGCTGGGTACCGAATCCAATAATTTTTTCGCTGGAGCTTCGTTGTTCATTCTCTCGACATGGCCTAGCCACTCTATTTTAATACGCTTGACTATATCGATGTCGGCATATAGCTCATACAGCTCGTGGTTCCATCGTATTCGGTACTCGCCATTGACGCAGATTGGACCATAGATCTTGCGAAAGATTTTTCTCTCGAACGCTCCCAAAGTCCTTTCATCAGAGCTGCTCAACGTTCAGGTTTGTGATGCGTATTGCCTACTGAGCCCAAAGTAACAGCTGTTGGCAAGAGTTATCCTTCGTTTAATCTCAATACTGATATCGTTGGAGGAGTTAATGCTGGATCCCAGGTAAACAAAGTCCTTCACTACCTCAAAGGAGGTGTTGTCAACAGTGACGTGGTTTCCAAGACGCTGGGACTGTTTGTTTGTTGACACAAGATACTTCGTTTTATCTGCGTTCATTGCAAGACCCATTCGACTCGACTCTTTTTCTAGCCTGGAGAATGCTGCAGTGACTTCGCGCGTATTGTGGCCAATGATGTCGATATTATCTGGATACACCAGCAGCATAACACTCTTGTAGAAAATTGTGCCGCTGCGTCTCAGGTCAGCAGCTTGGATGATCTTCTCCAATACTATATTAAAGAAGTCGCACGATAAGGAATCACATTGTCTGAAACATCGCTTGGTATCGAACGAAAGGGAGAGGTCCTTCCCGATTTTCACTGCACTGCTGGTGTTGTTCAGTGTCATCCTGCAAACACGAATTAGCTTCGCAGGAATACCAAATTCAGACATGATGGCATATAGGTGACTCCTTATTGGACTGTCGAGGGCGGCTTTGAAATCGACCAAAAGATGGTGTGTGTCGATTTGTTTTTCGAGGGCCTTTTCCAAGATTTGTCGGAGCGTGAAGATCTGGTCAATGATGGACTTTCCAGGTCTAAGGCCACACTGATAAGGTCCAATCAGTTGGTTGACGATTGTCTTTCACACAATACGCTCGACAGAACCTTATATGCGATATTAAGAAGGTTAGTCCCACGGTAGTTGGCGCAAATGGTGGGATCGCCTTTCTTGTGGATTGGGGAGAGCACACTGAGGTTCCAATCATCTGGTATGCATTCTTCCCACCATAGTCTGCATAGAAGTCTGCATTTAAACAGAGCTTCGCCACCGGTCTTAAACAGCTCAGCCGGTCGGCAGCGGAACTTCAATCCGTAATTGGGGTTTCCGGAATATCATCTCCACTGGCGGGATTGTTGTCAGCGTCGCAATTTAAAAGTCTAGAGAAGTGCTCCCTCCATAACATCAGTGTACTCTGGATATCTGTCACTAGATTCCCATTCTCATCCTTGCAGGAAGAGGCTCCGGTCTTAAAACCATCGGCCAGGCGTCTTATTTTTCGAAAAAATTTTCGAGTCTCATTCCTGTCGCCATGCATCTCAATTTTCTCGCACTCACGAATTTCCGCCTCTTGTTTTTTTCGCCTGAAAATGCGTCTCTCTTCCCTCCTTTTCTCTTGGTATCGCTCCATAACAGCACGCGTTACAACCGACTGCAGGGTGGCTTTGTAGGTGGTGTCCTTCTCTGCAGTGGCGTCGCGACACTCCTGCTCGTGCCACTGGTTTCGATGAGGGTGATGGTAGCCTATCACCTCTTGCGCAGCCGTACGCATAGAGTGGGATATGTGCGTCCACTGTCCGCATATATCGTCGATCGGAGGAGTGCTTTCTTGAAGCAGGAGTGAGAGTGGAGTAGCGAAGGCTTCGGCCGTCCGTTATGACTGCTGATTGTCGACGTCTAGCTTTCTTAGTGTAGGATTGCGAACATTCTTAGCTGCGCACAGACGTGTGAGGATCTTGGCTGACGTGTGTACGTCTAGTACACTGGAAGAGTGCCTTCCGTCAATCAAAACGTGATCAATTTGGTCTCGTCGTCTTTTTCTTCTGTCAGAGCGTGCGCACATATTAGGCTAATGTTAAACAATTTAGCCTTGAAGCGGATTATGGCAAGTCGTTCGTTCACATAAGTGAATCGCAGGACATGATGCTGTATTCTCTTGCCAACTACAAATCCGCATCCAAACTCGTGCTTCTCCATATGGTGACTGTAGTAGATACCACAGGATGCTTGCCGTAAGCAACCCTGTCCCTTCCATCGCATTTCTTGGATTGCAGTGATATCAGAATTATATCTTTCCAATGGAACAATCAGTTGGATAGAGGCACCATCCCAATTTAGGGTCCGGACATTCCAGGTGCATATCCGTAAATCATTATCAGTTTTTCGTTTGCGGTTGTCGTCATCAGATTTGTGGATCATTCTTTCATTTATTCTTTTACGTTTCATTGAAATCTTTTTTTTATGTGGTGGGCTTCAAACCCAACGCACAATTGACCCAGAACTGGACCTATATGGTTTATACCGACTCCGAACGGATAAAGATCATGTTCTCAAGAAGCTTTACATGGCATTATTTACCCTCTGAGGTTTGCCACTGTCTGCAGAGAGGTGGTGACCGATCAGAAATTTTTTTTTATTGAAAAAACTTTTGCCGCGAATGGGGATCGAACTCGGGCTGCAAACATGCTAAGCCACTCACTTAACCTGCATGCCACGGTCACCACAATACAATACATTACCAAGCAACAATTTTATATTTTGTATCAATCAAGTAGCAAATATATATCCGATGCCCGTGTCGATAAATTTTTCACCTCTGCACCGAAAGAAAGTCTAGTTCTGGAACATCTTGGATAGTCGCAGTCTTCGAAGGAAGACCTAATCGGACACTCGTGGGTTTATTGTAGCCGAATATAGTCATTCGTTTTTTAGACTAAGTGCGATTCTATTTCAGGTGACTTTCCACATGTTTATTTGACATTTTTTGGGTGCTTTTTAGTCAAAACTTAGGCCAATTGCGAAACTATTTTCAGTAAAAAACTTGAATTTTTTCTCGTGTCTTGTTCACTAGAGCAAATGTGCATGCGCGATTCTATTTTTTCATAAACTTCGGCAGTTTTTCATTACTTCTCGTAGCTTTTCAAAATGAAAATAAGTCTAATACTCGGGACTTATGTGCCTGAGTTCTTTAGTACGGATGCAAAATGCTTATTGGGATTGCAAATTAGACTTCTTCTGAACAAAAAAGTAACAAAAATTTTCAGCAAAAATGACAAAAAAAATTTAAAATATCTACCATTCTATTACGTTTTCACTCAAATTCATTAAAAGAAGTTTATTCCATAAGCAAATGATTTTTGCGACATGTAGAAAGGTTGCCAGATCAGTTCGTATTTTGCACACTGGCCAACATCACCCCCGAAAATTTTATACAATCTCCTTCTAGGCTCAATATCCTTCCAAATATTTCAAGTATATACCAAATATACCAAATACCGTTACCCCTAAATGAAGATGTCTGGTCCGTTATGTCAAAACTACTGCCACGTAATTGATCTTTATTTACCTTTTCATTCTCTTAAATATCGAAAAATATTTTGAGTTTTGCTGCTTCTTGAGCTTCTGGAAAAAATGTTTGATCATTATATTGTAATGTAGAACTATAAGGGGAATGCGACAGAAGTTTATCTTGTGTTTTTTCTAAAGTTCTTGGTTTGTATGAATTGTTAAGCAAATATTTTGAATTTGTTCGTCCCTGAATCCTGAATTGTAAGACTTTCTTACAATCATTGATCAAGAAAAGTGATTGTTTCTGGCAAATGTATCTTCCACACTCCATTTAATTTAGATTTTCATTCGGAATCTACTCTATCGACTTTGTTGTCCAGGCAAAATTTTACTAAATATATTCCAAATTTCTCTTGCCAGTTGTTGCTAACATCATGCAGTGGCAACAAAAATTGAAATAGAGTAAGACAGAAAGAAAAATAGAGCGACCTTCGACTGTCTGAGTATTTCGTAAAGTATTGCGAAGTGTTCAATTTCATTCCCTACGAATTCTAGTTGCAAAAAGCTTAATTATTATCTTTATATCATAATGTTTTATAGGCTATTTTATGTCCTCGCTTTGCTCTGCTCTTCAGAATATTCAGAATATAACTAATGTTTTTTATTCACACAAAATTTTATATTCGCGTTGTGTGTGCAACAACAACAACAACAACAACAACAACAACAACAACAACAACAACAACAACAACAACAACAACTACTACACAAAATATTGGCTACTGCATTTGAAATTTATTCGCCTCTTAAGTCAACAAGATCAGCAAGATCGGATAATGTCATGTACAATGTCATATGTTAGCATTAATGGTCCCTCAGTAATTGTTAGATTTTTTTGTTAACTGCTGCTGGTTCTGTTCTCTGTTAGCTGGCCAGTTAGCTGTTAGCTGGCCAAACGGTTGGCAATTCTGCATTGCGTTCTTGAAATATTCTTCCAACGGCAAACAGCTATTCAACTGATTATGCAGAAAAGTAGACCAACTCGATCAGTCGAATCAGCGGTGGATCGATTTAACACAGAGTTAAATATTTTGATGTTAGTTTTTTGTACTTTATTTTTTTTTTCTTTATATATATTTTTGCAAGCTTTTTGTTAAGACAACAAAAATGCAAACGTTCTTATCGATTACACCTGAGACTGCAATCAATAAATCGATTGTTTAGTGATCAGATTAGAGCAAACGACGGCCAAACGATCAAGCAGTTGATCGTTAGATAGTTTGGGCGATCGATCCACGGATCAAGTCCAACAGAGTACAGAATGAGTAGATTAAGTGTGGCTTTGGAGCTAAGCTGTTGTTTTGCTACTGCAGAGTACAATAATCGTACACAATCGCTGTTTGTTTTTTTGTATCTTGTCTTGGTTTTCTTCTTTTTTTTTTCTTTTTCTGTAATAGCGATTAAGCGAACTTGGCCAGGGATACAGAGAAAGAGGTTAAAGCATTGCGCTTGGGCTGTAGAGCGCGCTGTAGAGTCTGCATAGTACAGGAATTGCAGAAATGAAAAGAAAAAATGTGCGCGCTACTTTAGCGCAAACGTCAGGTGGCAAGTATTGACATTCTGCTGCACGATCTGTCAGTCAAAATTCACAGAAGCTGTTGTTGGGAAATTTCTATCGACTAAGTAGTCGAGATTTGAATTAATGCGAACATTTCGTGTTTATTTAATTGATGTGCAGCAAGAGTTGCAAAAATCAAACATGATTTTAGCGGATCAAACGGAGTTGTAAACTTTCAACAGGCTCGCGCGTCTTAGATTTGCAGCATAAATGTAATAAAATGCATGTCACGTGATCAAAGGGAGTTTGGATGTTTCCGTTTCAATGCAATAGATACTCTAATGTGCAATATATCTCGAAACTTATTTAAGATAATTCCTAGTTATTGTTGTTGTTTTCGCTATTGCTGTCAATTACAATTTTTATCTGATCTAGTTGTTGGTTTGTTAGAATAACTTACGACCATCATAAACACCATCTGCAGCCACAGAATGAACGAGCGAACGAACAATTCTTTGTTTTTGGTGCAATTTGGGGAATTTTAACAAGCATTAGTTAAAGCAGCAACAACAACAGCAATAACAACAACATCAACTACATACAACGATTGCACACCTGAATAATAAGGAATTGTATTGATATTGAATTTTAAGTGTCTCATTCTGTCGTTGTAGTTGGTGCACACAAAACCATTCGAAGGTGTTGAAAAACTTTCAATTAATTAGACAGCAAACAGTTGTAGATAATTTGCAAATCTGGCAAACTCGGTTGCCAGCTGTTTCCTGTCAAGACTCTAATATTAAAATCGACAATGGCGGCAAAAGTAGTTTGAATGCAAACGCAACATAGTTGCTGAACAAGAGGAATAGGAAATGCTTAACGTCGTTAGCTAAGCACAGCTTTATTCAACACTCACACACACTCAAACACCAGATGGTACAAATTATTAATAGATATATAAACGATTTGTAACGAATGCGTGCGTCTTCTGGTGATCATGAATTCGCTGCAGTTTATGAGCCTCATCCTCGAACGTTTTTAATTGCTGTTAATTGCGCAGTGTGGACATGCTTCGGGCGGCGTCGGAATTTTAATAGCATTTTTTTTTGCTACTGATTATGTGCATGAGTTGTGGGCAGCACCGACACATTGCAAAAAACAAAAAAAAAATAAAACATTTAAGTCAGACCCGGTTGCTTAATGATATTGTCTGATGCCCAAGGAATGAAGGCGTGACAGTTGGCTATGAGCTTTTGTGAGAACAAATAACCTCATCACTAACTAACATGATAGCGCCTTCATTGAGAATTTATGAAGACAAGAATAGCAATTTGAGATTTTAATATTTTTACAACCGAAATTAGTTGACTTTTGTCTTTGATATTATTTTTTCTTATATATATATATTCTTTTGAATGATTCCTTGAATTCGACATTAAACATAGTCCACTGTTCAGTTTCATGTGAAATTTCACTCGAGTCTCCATAAAAAAAACGATAGCTCTGAAATATACGTGAAAATTAATTTTCACAACATGTTCGTCAAAGTAGTACTCTGTTCCACTGTGAAATAAACTCGCAACATTTATTTTGCAATATTTTTTCACGACAATTGAATTGAACTGCCTATTTATTTTGACGTGAAAAGTGACAGTTGTCGTACATATTTTGTTTTTATAAATTTTTTTTCTCTATTTGAAAAGTAAATCATGACTTTATCAAATTTTATAATTTTTACGCAACAAAATATTTGTCAGAATTTTCACGCAACGAAATATTTAATGCTGCCAGCGAAATTTCACGTAAACGAACATATTGCTAGGCTTTACTAAGATATAAAAATTTAATTTTCATCAACTAGATATGATTTTTATTAACGGTGAAAGAGACTCACTTCTAACTTTGTTTTTCCCAAAAATTCATCATTTCCGAAATAAAGTTTTAATAATATGGAAACAAAGTTGACGTACCTGAAAATAAAAAGAGGACCAATTAATGTTTAGAAAATCATTTATTTGTAGAATAAATTAGAATTTTACTCATGCGAGATTTGAATAGAGGTCAGAAATCAGTGTTGGAATGAGCTTGTAAATTTTCCACAAACAATTTAAAAATTAATTAAAAACGAAAAAAATACTATAAATGCGTCTGTAAAGTTCTGTCAGAATTGTAATTTCAGAAAAAAGATTTATATTAATTTTATGAATAAATTTCCCGTGGCTAGATAACGTCTTCTAAGCGCCCAACTATCTATCGTAAGCGCCAATTTTTCCAGCAGTGATTTTTTGCTCCATTTATTACTTTAGCATCAGACAGAGCATTCCACAAACCTATATTATTAAAATAGTAAATGAAAAGCAACAAAAAAAAACAAACAAATAAGGAACAAAACTAAAAATTAGAAAAACGGTCATTAAAAACAAAACACAAGAAACCGTTTCAAAATTTAAAATAAGTAGATATTTTAAAAAAATCATAAATCTTCTTATCTTTATTCTTTATCGTGTACTTAAATTGCACAATAATTGGTGATAGAAAAAAATCAGGTCTCACCTTATTTTGGGAATGGGACATAGAACTGCATCATTATTTTTTTAAAATTTTCGTTTAAATAATTGTTCAAAATATTTCAGGCTTGGGAGCCTTTACGTCAAAATTCCAAAATACTGTATCTTTTCTCTGACAATCAATACCAAAATAATTACATTTTATAAATAAATTATAAACAAAAATCAAAAACGGTACTTTTTATGGTATTTAATAAAAGGAATTCACATTTAAAACCCATGTCGAAAGTTCTACATGTGGAGTAGCAACTATTTTATAACTTGTTTTTAAATACAAATAAATTTTTGTTTTTCAAAATCCGCCCCAAGGAAATCCTCGCTACGACCCTGACATGAGGTAAAATTTACCCCTTATAACTTTACAAAAAAAATTTAATGCAGAACGGTTTTTTAATTATAATTTTTCAGAGACCGAAAATAACTGTTATTTTGAAAATTTTTAAAGAAAAAATCATTATGTTAAAGGCACTGGAGAAAATATCACGTACACCACATTGATCCTTGTTTCATTTGTTGTTCAAAACTATTAAGTTTTATATAAAAATTCTTAAAATAACTGTTATTAAAAAGTTATTGAAAACTGTTATTAAAAGTTATTGTTATTAAAAAGTAAAGTTTTATTTTTTCGCTCATGAAAAATACTTATTTTTGGAGTTTTATTTTTTTCCTCACATATTAATTTATATAAATTATATTATGAGAGATTATATATTACATAATAATTTATATAATTTATATAAATGTAATATATAATATAAATGTAATTATGTAATATATAATAATTTATATAAATTATTATGTAATATAAGTAAATTATTATATAATATAAGTATAATATAAGTACATTATTTATATAATAATTTACATAATAAATTTATATTCGAGATTTATTTTTTACTCACAAAATATAACTGATTTTTGAGTTATATTGTTTCACTCTAAAATAAAACGTTTTTGTTTTACCACCATTTTTTTACTCAGAAAATAACTCTTATTTTTTGAGTTTTATTTTCTTACTGAGAAAATAAAACTTATTTTTGAGTTATATCTTTTTAGTCTGAAAATAAAACTTATGTTTTTAATTTTATATTTTTACTCGAAAAATTAAACTTATTTTTTTGAAAATGTGGCACACAAAAAGAGTTATTATCAAACGAGAGTACAATTTAAGAGTTGATGGAAAAATAACAAGAGTCTTATTTTGTGAGTAAAGGAATAAATCTCACAACATAAGTGTTATTTCAGAGCAAAAAATAAAACTCAAAAATAAGTGTTATTTTCTGAGTAAAAATATAAAACTTTATTTTACTAGCAAATAAAGTAAACACAAAAATTAAGTTTTATTTCAGAGCAAAAACATAAAACTGAAATTTAAGTGTTATTTACTGAGTAAAAACATAAACTCGAAAATTAGTATTATTTTGTGAGTAAAAAAATAAATGTTAAAAACAGAATTTTTTCTTTAAGCTTTTTTAATAAAAATAAATACAAAATTTTAAATGTGTTTTAAGTCCAATAAATCCATACTCATAATACTGATATAAAAACTTTAAAAAAATTGTAATTTTGAGGAATTTATGAAGGTTTTAAGTGTTGATGACGTCACTTTGTATGGTAGATAGAGGATATTTTTAATCGATTTTGTAAAAATCAGACTACATATTACAAATTTAGGTTTCTGTGAAAACGTTCAAGTTATTCGATAAATTTTTGTGGAATTAACAGAGATTTAACCGTTTGGTAAGATCACTTTTTATGGGAGGTAGGCGTGGTTTTAATTCGACTTTACTAATTTTCGAAGTTTATTTCTTGTGTTTAGAGAAAAGCTGAAACATCAATTTTATTGTGTGTGTCGAGAAGACTGTCTGTGCTGGTTATGGCTAAATCGGCTCAGAAGGTGATGCTGATCAGTAAAATATATATACTTTTCAATGCCAGTCACGTCCTTATGGCCGTTGCAAACGTAGTGACAAAACTAATATAACGCTTACAGTACTTTAAGTATCCTAAGTTAAGTTTTTCAATATTAATCAAGAATTTATAGTGAAGGCTCTCTCTTCGATTCAATAAAAAAGTTCCCTTGACAATACAAGCGTTCTTCTTTGATCACAGATTTCATTCTCAGACCTTCGACTGGAGAAAATATTTAAATAGTTCTCGTACGATTTCTGCGTTAGAGTAAAGTATAAAAACCTTTCCACTAAAAATTTTAGCATAGGATATTTATAACAAAAAATAATAGTGAATGAAGGATCAAATTAATACTTATTAAATTAAAAATTATTCCCAAATTTAGGGATTCAATATTATTTAAGCTAAAAAAAGATGAGTGGAAAGTCAATAGTTGTCGCAACTATTAAAACCGGAAGTTTTTATAGTTGAACATAGTTTATGATATTTCCTCCTAGATTATATTCAATAGATACTTTAGCCAACTTAACTTTACCAACAATATTTTTATGGGTTGCTATTTATTTTTAAGTACAGAACACACCCAATCTTAGTGTGCGTTACTGTATTCGTCGCGTCGCGTCGTAATGGGGGCTCGCTCAATGGCTTGTGTACTAAATTACTGCTGTATAGACGGGCGGCAGACGAAATCATTTAACTGTCGCGTCACTTTTTGGCAGCTGGGTGTGGATTTTCGCAACAACTTGTGGATTAAAGCAAAAATAAAAGACACGCGATATGTTTGTGTCTCTGATTGTGCTTCTTTTTTTTTTGATAAATTGAAAAAGTATGCTACAATAAGTTAAATAAAAAAAAAACAGAACATGGCGCAAAACGCACACCCAAACAACTGAGTAAATTAAGAAGATGCAGGGGAAAGGAAAAGCATCAATTTAAGGAGGCGCACGCTACAATGAAAGGGAAATCAAAACAAAATATTTAAACATGTAGACAGTATTGCGGGCGTGTGCTTTGGAGGGTGCGGTTTTCAATTAACCCAGTCACAATACTGTGATGAGGTGTGGGACAGTATTTTTTCTTATTTATATTTATTATTTATTTTTTTTTAGAGATTTTATCTAATCGTTTGATAACTAAGCATTTGGCTTAAAAGATCAATATCACCTAACATACACATAAATTCTTTAACAAAATTGTTCGAGCAACATTTGTAGCTTGATTACCTGATTTTCCACCAGCTCCAACAACAGAAACAATAAATTATCTATTAAACACCTTCTGCCAGCAATGGTCATAAAATAATTTAAATGTCACTTTAATGAAGCTCATAAATTAGCACATGTGTCAACTGCACATGCGCATAGGCACTCAAACACACACACACACATACAAACTAGCGTTCGGTGGCAACACTGTAGTGACTAAAATGAAAAAAACCAATGTTGCTGCTTGGAAAAATTATAACAGCCGAGCTGTCTGCGTTGGAGGAGATAAAAAAAATCCACGTTACTTTCACAAACAGCCTTCAAGTTCAGCAACAACGCTCAGGAGTAAAAGAACACTGATCACTAATAATTTCGTAAAAAAACTGAAAAACAAAAGGGAAAAAATGTTTCCCACACTGTTGGCGATTACAACTGAATACCGTTACAATTGCAATTTAAACGATTTTTCGAAACAAAATCGATGTTGTCAAAAAGCATGTCCAAGCTGCTAACCAAACAACTAACAGACCAAAAAACATAAAACCATACCAAATGCAACAAAAACAACACAAGATTGAAATTCTTTAAATCCAAAATCAAATCAAATTAAAACCAAATAAATATCAAATAAAGCTTATATATGACGAATGCCTTTGCCGTCGACGTTATTGTTGTTGCTGTTGTTGTTGGTACTGTTGTAGTTGGCCACCAGCACGTTACGCACGATTCTTGATTGATCGAGCCTGAAGTAGTGGCCAACGTCATCGCTTGTTACTACAAGCTATTATGGCTTGTTGCTGTTATTGTTGTTATTGTCATTGTTGTTGTTGTTACTATAGTTTGTTGTCAATGCATACAATGTTAAACTGTCGGTGAAAAGTTCGTCAGTTGCGTTGAAATAAACTGACTAATTGGCTGAGAAGTTTTCGATAATAATGAGCTAAATTCACACTTTGTTGCAGTGAAGGAAAGACGTCTTTAGGAAGTGGTAGGATGGAGTGCGTTTGGCTATAAATTGCTGTGACTGCAGAGGTGTTGAAAATATAGAGTGTGCAGGGTAGTGCGTGAAGATTTTTGTAGACTTGATTGTTTGATCATGATAGAAATAACAATGAGATGAGATTATCTGAAAAGAAAAGAAATTATGTGCTCTGAGTTAAGAGCAGTTTGGTAGTGAATTATATCTAAGAGAATTAAAAATATAAATTTTCGTGTTATAAGCCATAATTAGTGAGTTTATCCTACACTCTCTCGGAAAGTACTACCTTAATTGATTTGCAAAATTCCTTCATTTCTTTATAGCTAATCATATTACAAGTGGATTTTTTAATTACCGCTAATATTCAGACTACAAAATTGTTGTTACTACAATTCTTTAACAACTTAAAGTCACAACAACAGGGGTTCGAAATTAACTATTTATGCTTATATTCAACTGCACTGTCAGTTCCTGGCTCATTGCATGTCAGAAATCGATACATGTTTTAAACGTGGCGCTCCAACAGCGTCTGCGCGTCAACTTTGTCAAATTTCAATCAACACAACCAGTCAACACATTTGCTTCTGAGTAGCTTTATAGTTTGAAAGCACGACTACTTGTCTTTCATAAAGCTAAACATCTACAGGATACCTGTAGCCATAATAATTTAAAGTATATAAAAACAAAAACAAAAATCAAAACATAATCAGCAAGATTTTGACAAACCTGAAGGAAGCAGCATGTAGCATGCAGCAGGATGAAACGCCGTCTGTGGCTAGATCTGCGCAAACGCGCGTAATGATGCCTTGCACATTTGCCTACACAAGTTGCCACAACAACAACAACAACAACAACAACAACAACCACAGCAATTGGACATGCAACTGCAACAATAACAAAAAAATAATAAAACATACAAAATAAATGCGCACACAAAGTGGATCGATAAAAAATAATTGGTTGCCTGTTGCTCGAGTTCGTGAGTGAGCAAGTGAGCAACTGAGCCGGCGAGCGGTAGACAACGGTGTGTGTAAAAGCAGTGCAATGCAGAAGTTCTAAATTGCACACAACTATTTGGCTATGAATACACTTTAGAGTTTTGTTAGTTTTTGTTCCAGCTGCCGCTGTGCTTCTTCTGCGCAATTGCAATTTTTGCAAACATTTTTTATTGCAATTTATTAGAAAAAAAGCAAAAAAATAGTTTAGAGAAAAAAAAATGTTTTTGTTGATTTTATGATTTTTTCCCACGGTGTTCTTAGAAGATCGCGTTGGCAGTGGAAACGTCATTTTGATTAAACTTCTTCAAATTAAAACATCTTTCTGTATGAAAAGCAGAAATGTTTTCCTTCACATTTATTTTTAATCCAAGAAAAATTTGATGAAAATTGTACAACAGAGAAAACAATAATAGCGGAGGCTCAAGGTGAAGTATTTGGAGTTAACGCTTGCCACAAGTTTTTACTACTTAAAATCTTAAACAAGGTTACAAAATGTTAACCCGAATAATACAAAAGCAGTAACACCAAAAACCAAAATGTGACTATCACGTATAGGTTTCAAAGTGATAATGACCGGTCCATTTTATATGGCGTTGTCATTGACAGGGGTAAATTGACACCGGCTAGATACCTTTGGATTAATCTAAGAACCGGTTCAAAAATATATCGGCAGGAGTCAATTGAAACCTCATAGATACCTTAGATATCCGACTGATTTGGATTCAATTACCGACAAAACCAAAAAATAATTTTTATTTTTTTATTTAAAATAAGTTTTTTTTTAAATAAAAAATTAAATGTAAACTTTTTTCAAGATTTTAAACAAACTTATTTTGAAAATTATTTTTGACCAAGCAGTTAATGAAACGGAATTAGAATTTAAATTATAAAATTAAAACTGTTAATATTTACATAGCCAGGACTTGAACCCACGTCCACCGCATGAAAGTCTAGTGCACGTTCACTTGAAATCACCTAGAGCTATATGAAAACGTAGCTTTACAAATTGCTTTCTCACAGTTTTAAGATTTAAACATTTTTTCAGATCCGATTTCGGACAAATTAATTTTTGTTTAGTATGTTTCTAAATTGAATGAAAATACAATCCCTTAAAACCAGAAAAACCATCTCAACCAAACAATTGGTTAAACAATGGTATTAAAAATATTGTTGTGTTGTTACGGATTACGGAATGACCATATCCGATTTGGAGCATCACTATCGGAAATTTAAAACCTGACGAGCAGGAAAACAATTTGGCAATTTCAACCATCAAGCACTCTGAGTATTCCACCTGTACCTAAATGACATTCTCATTCCTTTCAAATGACTTTATGGCTTTTTCGATTATTTTAATTGTTTCTCTCGGAGAATATTTTGCTTTTTGTATCAAAATTAAGGGAATTCAATAAATAGTACGATAAAACTTTTTTTTTTAAAATATGGCATTAAATGTTAAATAAAAATCTTATAAAAGTCTAAGTTTTTTGAGCCACAGACCAAACATGGTAGAAAAATAACGAATAACCGTCTAAAAAGCTTGTTTAAATTTTATATAAGATGGTTTGGGGACTCTAAGGGTTAATTTGTGCACAGAGATAAAACTTCTTTCTGCCAAAGTCGTAAGGAACTGAAACTTTCAAAGAAACTTTGGTTGAACTTAAAACCAAAAATGATATTCTTTGTGTCACAATTCAACTATTAAATTTAAAATTAAAATTTTTTAAGGATTTGAACCAACGTCCTTCGCATCCCAGTCAAGCTAAATTCCACTGTTATATTGGTATTGATAAGCTTATTGTAGTATAACATATTTAAAAGTGTTAATCTCAACATCGAGAAGAAATCATTGTTTTATGCATGTTAAACCAAAAAAAAACTGTGGAATACTCTGCCACGCGGACTGAAAGAAGTTACAGCGAGAGGTATCTTAAGGCAATCTATTCTAACTAACCTTTCTTCCTACTAAGAAGTTTGTTTTGAAGACATATTTTTTATTGCAAGAATTTTGTCCTTGTCACAAAGATATTTTGTTGGCAACTTTTCAAAGACTTTTTTTTCTTTGATTTTAGGCATTCATTTCTTTCGGTGTAAGACTTATCGAAGCATCGAAAATATTTTTTTCCAAAATCTGCCTCACTTCAACATTGTTGAATTTTGAATCAATTAAGGAAATAATTTTTAACAGAAACTTCAAAAATATAGCTTATCCTTTTTATTCCATTCTTTAAACTGCCACAATTCACAAACCGGTCAAAATTTACTGAAGCATGGTTTTCTGTCAAATTCATTGCCAATTCGTGCGCGCAGAGGTTGGCAAATTTATTGCTACAGCTTTTATACAGTTGATGGGAAAAATTTTTTTTCATAGTCATTGGAAAAAAAAATGTTTATTTTGACCCATATTTGTTGATTCTCAGACACTTTTGCTTTCAAAATTGTATGAAATCATCCAAGATTATGACTGAGGCTATCTACCTAACAACAACAACAACAACAACAACAACAACAACAACAACAACAACAACAACAACAACAACAACAGTTGAGGGCACTAGCTTACGCTACAACAACCAGAGCAGCAATAGCAACATAAATAAGAAATTTATTATTACAATGCGACCGTGAAATAACCGTAAAATGAGCCCGAAATAAAAATTTCAAAACACAAATTGAAAAGCAACAACAACAACAACAACAACAACAACAACAACAACAACAACAACAACAGCAACGACAAAAGCAGCAACAGCAACATCCACTATGAAGTCAAAGTGTTGCCAACTACAAGGAGGGCAAAAAAAGCCTGGGAAAATTGAGAGAACAACAGAGTATTGCTCTGAACCGAAGAAGTCGTAACTAAATCACGACATGAATGAGTCACGCTGCAGTCATCAGTTCTCAACAGGGAGCAACGAGAAGGCGGCAGCAGGATTGTGTCTTTTTTTCCTTTGTGTTAAGCAAAACTTTAAATAAATTAATAAAGCCATACAAAAAACATTAAGAGGGTACATTAGAAGGAAGCAAAACAAAAAAAAAAAATAAAATAGAAGAAGGCCTCTAGCTAACCACATTCAAAATAGTATATTGCTGTGCACTAGACCTAACTGCACTCCACCCAAAATGCAAACTTAACCTTCGTACCTAAATATCTAGTCAGCGAAGCATTAAACTCCGCTGCTATGCTAAAGATACTGATGTAGCGATCGATGGTGTTGGTGGTGTCTGTGTTGGTGGTGTTGAGTTTGATGTTGGTGCTGTTGTTGCTACCGCATCTGCAGCAACATCATTAAAAAAATGCAATTGTTTGCTCGCATACAACGTTGTACGCATGCGCATCAGCAACAAAAACAACTACTGCCAGAACAACAAAATTGCAAAACAACAACAAAATTGCGCTGAAAACAAAAGAAGTGCAAGCAACAACAACAACAACTGCAATGAAGCTCATGAGCCGCCAACGCAATTGCGCGCTCTGCTGCGCATATGCACAAGAGATCCGAGCAACTGAGATAAGCGGCAACGCTCGAGTTACCCCAGTATTTGAATAGCTTTGTATGTGTCTATGTATGATTATGTGCAGTTTTCGTTTTTTTTCTGTTCAATCTGTGTTCCTCTTCTTCAAAATCAGTTCATTCACCATGCGAACTTGTAGCCAGAGTAGAACAAGAAGACGATTTAACGGCAACTATGCGAAAATTTAATTAAGTTCAAGTTCTGTGCACACACGTCCACTTGGAGCGCATCTTTAGGTCCCTTTCTTGTGTTGGTTTATTTTAAGTTTTTTTTTTTCTTTTGAGTTGGGGATTTTTTGGTTCTTCGTTTTTTTCTTTTCTTCTACCCGCTTGCGATCGAGTCATGTTGATAAAGTTCGAAGCACAGCAGGAAGTGTTTTTATTGTTCATTCGTTACTTATTTGCTTAAAAGTTTAGGTTTGTATTTTTTTTTTTGTATTTAGTAGTTTTCTATTTCTGAGCACACTCAGATCTTCCCACGGATTAATGTAGGTGAAAACATAAAGTATTGAAAATTTACAAATTCAATTGTATGGCTCGTTTGAAGAATATTAATAAAATGTTTGGGCAAAATTTTTGTTTAATGTACAAATTATCTATTTGCAAATTATCTTAAAAAATGTTCATTGCACACTTGTAGGGAATTTGTTGAATAAATCCATTGTTTTCTATATGTATAAGTTATTTTCCAAACCTTGTCCAAAGTGGCTTCAAGTGAACTTTTAAAGAAAGTCAAGTCTGTAGAATTTAATTACTTACTCACTTCACTGAACTGAACTGAACTGAACTGAACTGAACTAAGCTGATCTGAGACGTTGATCTAAAATTTGTCGCATAGTGTCATCTAGTGGCATCTGTCTTAAGAATAAATAAAATAAAAATATTACTTTATTATCGTCTAATATTCTTATCAAGTTCAGTGATTCAGTTACCTTCGAAAAAGCTTTCTTCTCCATCACCCACGAAATAAAATTAACTGAACTGAACTGAACTGAGACGTTGATCTAAAATTTGACGCATAGTGTCATCTAGTGGCATCTGCCTTAAAAGTAAATAGAAGAAAAATATAACTTTATTATCGTCTTATATTCTTATCAAGTTCAGTGATTCAGTTACCTTCGAAAACGCCTTCTTGTCCATCACCCACGAAATGAAATGAAATGAACTGAACTGAACTGAACTGAACTGAACTGAACTGAACTGAACTGAACTGAACTGAACTGAACTGAACTGAACTGAACTGAACTGAACTGAACTGAACTGAACTGAACTGAACTGAACTGAACTGAACTGAACTGAACTGAACTGAACTGAACTGAACTGAACTGAACTGAACTGAACTGAACTGAACTGAACTGAACTGAACTGAACTGAACTGAACTGAACTGAACTGAACTGAACTGAACTGAAACGTTGATCTGAAATTTGTCGCATAGTGTCATCTATTGGCATCTACCTTAAAAGTAAAAAGAAGAAAAAATATTACTTTATTTTCGTCTAATATTCTTATCAAGTTCAGTGATTCAGTTACCTTCGAAAACGCCTTCTTCTCCATCACCCACGAAATGAAATGAAATGAACTGAACTGAGACGTTGATCTGAAATTTGTCGCATAGTGTCATCTAGTGGCATCTACCTTAAAAGTAAAAAGAAGAAAAAATATTACTTTATTTTCATCTAATATTCTTATCAAGTTCAGTGATACAGTTTCCTTCGAAAACGCCTTCTTCTCCATCACCCACGAATATATCCATATCTTAAACGACTGCTTTTAATCCACACTTACTATTAATAAAGCCATTCAAATCAAACTCAACAATTATTCAAGCAGTTTTTGAACTCGATGAAAAAAAATTAAAAATATACAAAAGTTTTTTGTCGTCATCCAGTTGCTGCACAAATTAAGTTAGCTCCATCGAATAAGTGGAAAATTTATCGCGAGCTCGTGTTTAACACGTTGATCATACAAATAATTAAGTCTTTGCACAGCCTTTTGGCACTGATCGCCAAACACTGATCGTCTAGGTGCTAAAGTAAATAAATTGCAATTGAGCATGAAGAAACAAAAAATAAAAATACAACTAATCCTAATTCACTCCAGCTACAACTACGCTGCCTCAAATGGTCGCCAACCAATATAATAAAGTTCCAGCACTGATTTGACAGGTGAAACAATTTTGGGTTGGGCTCGATTAGTTGCGCGTTCAAGCAATTTGGAAACGTTTAAGATTAACTGTACTAAACATGTCCAACACCTGTTGGTGTATGTGTGTGTGTGTGTATGTTGGTTGGTTGCTTGTCCATAACACCCACAGTTACTATTATGACCGCACACGCCGCACAATAGTTAGGCCAAGCTAGCGAGGCAACGACGACTTGGCTTCCAATCGGCGACAATTCAATTTCAACCAACTGCTTGACAGCTTGGACCACCTCCAAGTGCAACACACCATGTGGCTAAAAGAAAGGTAGGGGGAGGTTGAAGTTAGGACTTTTGGCTAGTCTAGATCCTCTATCGTTCGTTTGCGTTGATTAACTACAAATTTATGTGCATCAATGACGACAACGTCAACGCCGAGTCTTGATTGTGCTTAAATGTTTTGACTTTAAAGCGGGCACGAGTCATTCGTTTCATACCCTCTCCTCCTCCTTCTCTTCTTCAACTATTTCCTTGCACTAGATCACTTGCGGCGATTTGACAAGAATTAACAGCAACAACACAAACTACAACAACAAAAACATTTGTGATGATAATGATTGCAGCAGTTGTTGTATTGCCTAAACCTGCCGCGCCAACAGATGCAGGTCATCGGTTGTTACCATGTTGAATTTGAACTACAGAACATCTGGACTCAATGCCTTTGGCCTCTACGCTCGCTAGTTCGCTCACATCAAGGCGATACTAGAAACTAAAAATAAGAACGACACTCAAGTTGCAAATAGATCGATGGCCGGATAACTGTTTGTCGTACAATTGCAACTGCCCGAATGCTGGTGCTGGTCTACTAGGCTGATCTCTCTACAGCAGAGGAGCGTCATGTACACGTATGTAAGAGCCTGAACTCAATGATTTACATACTCTGGTTCAAATCGCTGAACCAGTCTGCTTGACTGCCTGCCTGCTGTAGATCGACCACTTGAGGCTTGGGGCAATGTGCGGAAATTGTTACGTGCCGTGTATGTTGCTGTAGTTGTTGGTGCCTGTGAGTGACATGTCAAACAAATCGATATCGCTATAGTTGATCGATGATTTTGCAGCAGTGAATTTGCTTTAGCAAACGTTTGGAGCATTTTAAATGCTGGTTGCCATTCGTTATTTAGCATGAGCTAAACATGTCGCGAATGAAATGAGGCAGTTCCAGAAAAAATTTAAAGCACTTTATTCCCAGTTCGCTTGTTGCACTTGACCTCTTTGACCAAATATATGAATTCTCAAAGCTACTCAAACACATTTGGCAAAAACTGTCACCCAAACCACTCCCTTCCTATTTTTCACCGTCTTGTTGTATCTGCAAGATGTACAAATAAATCTCATGCAATAATCTTGTCATTTGCTGCCTCATTTGAAAAATGTATGCTGTATGCAGCAACTTTTAACTTGAAGGATCAGCGTTTTAGTTGCAATATCGATTTGCATGCTTGCAAATTTCTTGACTTCATCTTTTTTATGGTGTTTTTTGTGCTTCATTGACATCGAATGAAATAATCAGCGATGTGTTGTTCTGTGCTTGTGTCGCTCGCTATGGATACAGGCCGATACGAAGTTCTCTGTGTTCCCATGCCATGAATTCGCACAGAGAATTGCAAAAGGAGGAGTTTTCTTCACAACCGAATTCAGTGCTTCGCTTGCCT
Source organism: Tetanocera ferruginea (assembly GCA_958299015.1). Lineage (NCBI taxonomy): Eukaryota > Metazoa > Arthropoda > Insecta > Diptera > Sciomyzidae > Tetanocera > Tetanocera ferruginea. Next base: position 171,531,582 of record OY282640.1, read on the forward strand.
TCGTTGTGCCTTTTTCTTTTTTTTACTGCTGCCGCTGATGTTACAGTTGTTCCCACGTTATAGATTCATTTTTGCATCTAGTTTTGAATCGTTGTCTTCCTTGATTGTTGTTTCGATTAATTTCGTTATTTTGTGGGTTGTCGGTGAAGTGAATATGAAGGCCTTGAAAAGCTCTAGCTATTGGAACTGTGTCAGATTTTTTTTGTAATAGTAATTAGCAAAGAGTGGAATGAGTTTTTGTTCGTATTCTAAGGCGACTCCAGTACCCATTCAAAAGTTTTCGCAACACCTCGAAATATTAATTTTTCAAATTTCACAGGTTCAATATGGTACCTACTATGAAAATATGTTAAAGTTTACTAAGTCACGTGAAGGCAATAATACTAAAAATTTATTTAACAAGAACTGCCTTAATTTTTATTTAAAATATAACGATTTATATTGTGAATTATTGTAACATGTATATGTGACTGCCGATTGGCGACGTTTGTGTCATATTTGAACAGGCTTTTTCATAAACTACATGTGAATTCTGAGTACTCAATGCTAACATGTTATTCATACTTATGCAGTTTTGATTTAATTAATATTATTAAATCAAACCACTAAATATCACAGTGATTTGTAATAATTCAAAAGATTTGTCGTTTTCAAATTTTACCATCAGTGGTTGTGTCAATTTTTGTTACCTGTACATTTTATTTGATTTCCAAGTTTTACTAGGCTTTCTCTTTTCTATTTATTTTTTCTTTTGTTCTCACTTTGCGCTCAACTTGGCAAGCAACGATCACGTGCAGCCAATCATTTAATCAATCAGTATTGCACGTTGAACGTACAACTACCACCATCAGATGTACGTACATCCCTCTGCGAAACGAACTATACAGAACAGTTATGCTTCGACGCAATTATTGTAATTTATTTTTTGTTTTCATCTCTCAAAATTTGAAAATCTTTGCGCTATACAAAACAGCTAAAACGCATTTATTTTCAAGCTGTTGTGATTACAGTGCAACGTGTTGCGTGTGTGTATATGTGTAAGTGTATTCTTAGTTTGCAAATAAATTAAACATGAAGTCGGAACGATTAATTTAACTTGCTAGGTGGAGCTGCATCGTGCGAGACTCATCGCTTCGCTTTGCGCTAAAAGTGCGTTGTAGACATTTGTTTGCATTAGCACGCCAAAAAAATAGCAGTTTCGACCCATTTCGCCCCTCTCACTCCTCTGACTTTTTCAACTGAAAAGATTTGGTTTTTCAAATGCAATCAGTAATTGTAATTCCCACTTGGCAATCACTTACAGCGTCTGTTTGCCACGATCGCAGATTCTTCTCAATCCGCAAGGTAAGCTTTTTTTTCTTTCCTCTGTTTCTATCGTCAGTGTTGCCTCTTTATTCCGTAGGCTGGGGCGCAACGAAAAACGCCTCTAAGACACGCAGTTTTCTGACTGCAAAGAGTGTCTGTTTGTCTAATGTTTGGTGATTATATAAACGATTTAATTGATAAAGACTTTTGAGCCCAGTTGTTAAAAAAGAAAATGAAAATTGTTGATTCAATGAAGTGGAATGAGATGTTGTATTAAATGGTATTCAACGTAACCTTAGATTATTTCAAGTTTGCAGAAAGTCTGACTAAGAGTCAATTTACAATTAAATTCAATGTTTTTAGATTCACCGTATAGAAGAATCAAATATTTTCACTTATCACAGATTAACATTGTGACAACTAATTATAATGTTAATTAATTTATTGTATATTTATTTTGAGAACTGAAAAGGGATATTGGTGAAATTTGAGAACTTTATTGAAACGGGTTTCTACAATAAATAACAAAAATCAATATCAAATTAAAAATAAAAAAAATTGAAAACTAAAAAATATATATCAAAATCAAAACCAAAATCAAAATCAAAATCAAAATCAAAATCAAAATCAAAATCAAAATCAAAATCAAAATCAAAATCAAAATCAAAATCAAAATCAAAATCAAAATCAAAATCAAAATCAAAATCAAAATCAAAATCAAAATCAAAATCAAAATCAAAATCAAAATCAAAATCAAAATCAAAATCAAAATCAAAATCAAAATCAAAATCAAAATCAAAATCAAAATCAAAATCAAAATAAAATCAAAATCAAATCAAAATCAAAATCAAAATCAAAATCAAAATCAAAATCAAAATCAAAATCAAAATCAAAATCAAAATCAAAATCAAAATCAAAATCAAAATCAAAATCAAAATCAAAATCAAAATCAAAATCAAAATCAAAATCAAAATCAAAATCAAAATCAAAATCAAAATCAAAATCAAAATCAAAATCAAAATCAAAATCAAAATCAAAATCAAAATCAAAATCAAAATCAAAATCAAAATCAAAATCAAAATCAAAATCAAAATCAAAATCAAAATCAAAATCAAAATCAAAATCAAAATCAAAATCAAAATCAAAATCAAAATCAAAATCAAAATCAAAATCAAAATCAAAATCAAAATCAAAATCAAAATCAAAATCAAAATCAAAATCAAAATCAAAATCAAAATCAAAATCAAAATCAAAATCAAAATCAAAATCAAAATCAAAATCAAAATCAAAATCAAAATCAAAATCAAAATCAAAATCAAAATCAAAATCAAAATCAAAATCAAAATCAAAATCAAAATCAAAATCAAAATCAAAATCAAAATCAAAATCAAAATCAAAATCAAAATCAAAATCAAAATCAAAATCAAAATCAAAACCAAAATCAAAATCAAAATCAAAATCAAAATCAAAATCAAAATAAAATCAAAATCAAATCAAAATCAAAATCAAAATAAAAATCAAAATCAAAATCAAAATCAAAATCAAAATCAAAATCAAAATCAAAATCAAAATCAAAATCAAAATCAAAATCAAAATCAAAATCAAAATCAAAATCAAAATCAAACTCTAACTCAAAATCATTAGAACCCTCTTCTTATATCATTAGTCTTGCCTCGCGCCATATGTTTGCCCTTTTTTCGAAACTCAAAAATTTCCTTTGAAATTTGTCAGCATCAACTTTATAAGTTTATCAACAAATCACTGTTAAAACGCTTTTAATTTTTTTTTTTTTTAAAAACTTTTACACAACTCAAGTTGACTTTCAGGTGCTTTGATGACTTTTCGCCAAACTTCTAAAGATAACAAGGCATCGATTTCTTAACCATTCAAAAACAACATCAACACAACCAAGAAACCTGCTAAATTTAATAGCCAAAAAAAGTTCTCTAGCTCTAGATCTTCTCTTCTCGTTTAACATCTTCTATCCTAAAAGAATTATGTGATCGACTTAGTACTGTGATCGACGACCTTCACCACGCGGCCCCCAACACAAGAAATACTCTCTTGGAAATTTCCAAAACATGTGCTGCATAAATGTTGCGATTGATATCTTAACAAATGCGCATAAGATTTGTAGCAGAAATTGTCATTAGTTGCATTAATGACAGCAACAACAACGTTGGCGATACCATCGAATTGCTCCTCAGAGCCACCATAATATATCAGAGCCTACAGATCAGCCGACTAACTGCAACAACCACCATAAGCTGTAGTTGTTACAACAGTGATGCTTACGATGAGGGTGAGGAGAAGGAGGAGGAGGAGGCAAATAAGAAATGCGTTCGTCGTTTAGTGCGCCATAAAGAAACAAAAAACAGATCGGTTTGGCGTATGGACTTAAATCTCGCGACTGGAATAACTTTTCACACCTTCATATTTATTGTTGCCTGCCTTGCCTGTAAGTTGGCGTTGAGTCGCCGCAACAAAGCCCAGGTGAAGAGGCACGCTTTTTGTGCCTTGGCAGATTGTTGCAATTGTTGCCCGTTGTAGCAATGGACGGCCGGCCAACTTGTCTAATGTTCAACACTGGCGGTGGTCCAACGCACAGTCGACACACAAAAACTGGGAGTATGCTTGGAGTAGAATTCCAAGCGAACCCGTGGAATGCGAGTGGCTGGCAGAGCAATTATCTCAATGCAATTGACAAAAAGCAGCAGCAAAAACGAAAAGTAAAGGCGAGTGCAAGTGTTTCGCAAGGAACGCAACGACTGTCAGTCAAACTGCCAGACAACGAGACAATCTATCAGATCGACTGAGTTTATCAGAATGCGACAGAAGAGATACGGCCAAGGCAACACTTTATAGCCAGTTTTTACAAGCTATGCCATGGGTGACCATTAATAGCGGATATTTAAAGTTTCACATAAATGCCGAGATGACCATTTTAAGCTTTTGACTGAGGTGATCGCACTGACGAACAAACATTTGAAAAGAACAAGCATATCGAAGTTAAACAATTCCAATTTTGGGAACTACATTCAAGTGATTGCATAACGATTTATCTTATCTTGATGATACATGTGTGTGTGTGCAAAAGATAGCATCTCAGAAATCAAAATGCAGAACACGCCACACGTGAGCGTGAAACCTATCTGCACAAATCGGTGAATTAAATGATTGATTTATCTACAAACAGCAGTGAAGAAGTTAACACTCAAATTTGTTGACATGGCACGAGAGCAGGACAAAGACTGTTTTTAGAATCTAAACTGCATTTGGGAAGTTCTATTTAATGATCATAGAATAGTACAAAAAGCTTGGTGGACTGAGCCAAAAACAGCCAAAAATTGAGTTAAAGATTTCACTTGTAAGTCGAAGATATGTAGAAAAAGTAGATCGTAAAATTTGGAGACTGTTTTGAACACCTGAGCCGTTGGAGACTGTTTTGAATAATTTATGAGTTTTAAAGCTTGACATCCTGCAAATGACCTTTCTACATACAGTATAGTCTGGATAGTGTGAACTAATTTTTGCAAGGGCTGTTCACATTAAACAGGTTGTTCATACTATACAGGTTGATATTTACTTTAGAAAATAATGAGTTTTATTCATTTAAAATGCATTACGATTATATGCATCAGATCCGTAGCCAGAAAATTGTTTGTTGAAATTTAAAAAAAATTTTGTTCAAAACACCCCCCATTTTTATTTTAATTTCTTCTAGTTTAATGGTTTTTTAATTTCGCCTGATATGCATACATGATTTCATAATAAATATTATTATTATTACAATAACATAATTCCGTAAAATGTGAGTGCGGAACGCTTGACTTTTTTGAAAAATTTTATAGCATATTTTTAGGCATTTTTTGTTTTGAGATTTATTCAAACTTCAAAAACTTATTATATTTTTTTTTTTCATTTTGATATTTTCAGTCATAGTAGAATAAATTTATTCTACTATGTTTTCAGTTTTACAAAAAATTTATAAACTTATTTTGTCGTACCTACTATAGTTTCCGTTTTTACTTCAAGTTATTTTATAAAAATTTTAAGAACTAAAAATTGTTATTTGCACAACTTAAAAACGAATATGTGACCATCGCTGATTTCTAATTCAGCTTAAAGAAAATCAATATTTCATGTTTTATTTTTATTAAAACCGGGCCCGTCATTTTTGACGGGAAAGAACTAGTAAATGAAGAATATAGTAGAAAATAATCATTAATGCTAGATTGCTTCTTGCGGTCGTTGACTGATTTTTGTACTGCTTGATCGCGGAGGTTTTGTAACACTAGAAAAATCTGTGGAATAATTTGCTTCTGCCCAGTTGGTGTCGAAACAAGAACCTGCCAGAATTCGACCTCAGATCTTTTAGAACCAAAAACAAACAGAATTTTCAAAAGGCATTTGTTTCCGAAAGGAAATTAAACTGGATATAGTCAAAGGTTATCGGAGTAAAAATGGGTAACTGCGAATGGATTGTGGTCTGTATGTAAAGGTAGATGTTCGATGGGTTGAAAAAAAGTCTATCTGGAAGATCTTAAAGAAGCTGTTATAGCGTTTGTAGTTCAACCATGATTAACTACCAACTTTGATGATTAAAGCTTTCTTGGGCTTTTTGGCATTTAACAGAGATCTCACAATTCAGTATTGATCTCTAGAGATCAATTTAAACCAAAATAACGTAAATAGAACCCCGTTCTTAAATTTTCTCTTGTTTTAAGTTTTTTTCTCCAAATTTTGCTTCAACATCAAAACATTAAAAACATGCTTCCGACTGACGCATTGTCACAACCAAACTACGCAACGACGCAAAAATCTAGAGCTACAAATTATCGCTCCAAATTGAGCGTCGTACGTTGTGCGTGTTGGCGCGTCGACAGCTCCAGAAAGTGTTTCGCATTAGTTTGGAATTTGTTCAACAGCTTTACAACGACACTTACACACACATGTACGTACAACTACTTACCGTTCAAACGTCAAGTACACGTAGTTATGAAAACAAAATTAATTTAAATTTATTTTTTTGTCAATATCTGCAACATTATGTTTTCACATTTAGCTTCTGTCCTATAATGTTTTTTCTTTTTTAACTTTTTCAATAAAAAATAAATAAAGCCCGCCACTAACAAAGCGCCAACTAGAGCTGGTGGGCCGCACTTAAGACTCGAATGCAAAGACCAACGTTGTAGTAGTTCTCTTTACTTGCCGCATAAGCAGCATTTTGCTGAGTCAGGTGCGACAGTGTGACTGCAGTAGAGATCATTAGTTTGCTGCTGCCACAAAGTCTGTCTCGTAAGAAATCTCCATTTTGGGGGTTTTCGATTTTCCTGGGAAGATTTTAGATGCTCGATCGCAACAAACAATCGTTCGAATGCGCGCTCGCAATAACCAAATATAAAAAAATCTCAAATAAAAACTAAATCAAACTGTGGGAAAAACTTTGTTTGCTTGTGTGCAGATCAACCGATCAGCCGATTCCGATTCCGTTAGAGAGAAAACAAATAAGCAACAAAAACAAGCGTGGGTATATCCCGGCCTATGAGCAACAACGCGATCACATAAATTTCATTAACGCGCTCCTTTACTGGAGCATAGAGCAAGCAAGGCATACATACATCCAATCAATGACTGCGTGCTAGGAAAGCGCGTTAAAATTTTTAAAAGACAATCGCGATCGAGACTTACGCCGCAGCTGAAGTGTTTAATTTTTATTTGCAGATTTAGTTGGTTGGCACTCGGTGTCGTGCCGCACATCACAACGGCAAGTGTCAGCGATCTTTGCAGTCATCCTTCTATAAGGCTGATTCCGAGGAGCAGTGAACCATGTGCGTCTGCTAGGAAACAGCAGTGCGTGGCCAAATATGAACTGTTGCAGTCAGTGTTCCCAGAGTTGGTCGTGTTGCTTGTGCTTGTACAACAAGTATACTCGTAAATTCAAGAGCTGAGCGCATAAGTGTGGGCATGTCAAAGGTGCCATAACTGCTTTAAATGGGAGCTTGTACAGAGTAACTCCAAAGATGGCATTAGTGTACATCAGCTGGCCACAACCGACTATTGGAAGTTCAAATGCTAGTGCTTAATAAAATTGACGTCCTTTGGGAGCGCGTTGTTTGGCAAATAATTGGGCATATTGGTGCGGAGATGATTGCCAAAATCGAAACAAACACAATCCGTTAGATCAAGTTTGGCTTTCCAAACAAGTCGATCTACTGCAACACCGTTAAACACCCTATCAGGAGTTAAGTTAATTCATTGCTGCCGCACGTTGCTAACGCAGACGTCGACTTAATCGCAATGTTGAAACAGCTGTGCTTTGAAAATCGGCGCATCGGGCTGGTCTCATCGTCACCTTAACGCCACACTAGCAGCTTTGGTGTATTATAATTACCTTCGATCCACTCACACTTGCAACATATGCACGTCGCGCTTTGAGTAGTTTATGATTCTTGTGCGAGAGTGAGCGTTTACGTCTACGTCTGCGTCTGCGCAGTTCAGAAGACGAGCACTCGCCTTGCCAGTTGGGGGCAACATTCACTTTTTTATTGCACCAGCCAGCGAATGTAGTTAAAAAGTTGAAATTGCAGCAGACGCACGAACGAACGGTACGTACGTTCGACCGCATGAACGGGAATGAATCGACACTTAAATGCGCAAAATATGAAATCAGACGTTATTTTGGTAAAAGTGGTGATTACAACGGCGACTGCAAATGCCTAATGTACAGACAAACGACAAACACACTCGACGTTTATGGTAAGCTTTAACGTTGATGCGGTTAAGTGGCATCCTCAAACCGCTAACTCACTCCTGGCTCTCTTGCGTTGCAACGGTTTGCTTATTCTTTTTTTCTAAATGCTCGAGAATACGACAACAATTTCTTTGGAAAACATAATGAGACAGGAATGAATTGAAGTTGGTTGATCAGTGCAGCACATACAACAGAACGTCGTGAGCTTATTGGGTCATTAGGTCCACATTTTTAACAATACTGTAACATAGCTTAACCAACTCGTTCTTTGACGCTGATGACCAGTTCAATTAAAAGTCATCAATTTTAATAACACAACGACTGCAACCTTGGGCGAATCTGAAAATTGTAAATGCATCGAACACGCAGACTTGCCATGGTTGCCATTTATCCAACGCCTGCACCAACTTCAACTGTTACGTTAACGGTCACAACAACTGGACCTAAGTTGCCAACTTGCAGCAATTCATCATCGAGGCAACAAGTGTATGCAGACAGGCTGCAAGCTTAAATCAGACATTAGGCAATTATCTCAATACAAATGGAATAAACAAATGTGAGACGGCAACAGTTCTGATAATTCCAGCGGCATTTTCTATGTTTGCTGTCCAGCATAAGTTTGGCATAGATTGAATTTTTACTAACTGCCGGCTATGTTGCTCTCAAAATGAATTCAAGAGGACGACAATGACGTGACGGCTAAGTGCGTGGCTAGTCTCTAAGACGGCAATGGTGTGGCAAATTGTTAAATGCGCGTGACATTAATTTAGGTGAATTAATGTGATATTTTAACCGAATAAAATAAATAAATAAATTTTAATCCTGAGGGACCACAGTCAAGGAGTATTAAACACAAAAATGTAAAAAAACATTAAAAGCTTTTACAAATTTCGACAAACGACTTTTAGGGCGAAGTTAGGAGAGTCAGAAGACACAATACTAAAGTTTATTATCGTACTCGAAAAAATGATGCAGAATCGAATCGAAGTGAAATTAGCTATGGGAACAACTTGTTCCAAAACCTAGAGCGTTCCAAAAAATTAAACACCGAGGTTTAATTCTAAAATCTGAAAAGACAAACAATAATAGGACAATACACTGAGCAAAAAGAGCATTATTATAATATACTAGCTGGTACCCGGCGCGTTGCTGCCGTCCTTGTCCAATGCCTGTTCCAGGTTGTCAATAGACAAACTCCACTCTGAGTTTCAATATTCTTTGACCAATATTTTCAAAGCTATTAAATAAAAAAAAGTTCTTTTATGGGTGGAGCCATCCGTTTTAGTTTGCGAGTATATTCGAGTAGTAGGATATCACCAAATGGTTACTCCAAATCGAGTTTATTTGATCTGTGTTATTTCCAAAGCGTTTCAATTAAAAAAATGTGTCTTATATCGGTGGAGCCACACCCCCTGTACAATGCCCATTCTAGTCTTCCAGTAGCAGGACACCACCAAATAGTAACTTCATTCTAAGCTAAAATGTTATGTGAATTTTACTTCCATAGCTATTCTGTATCGAAAATTCGAGTTGTATGAGCGTAGCCACGCCCCGTTTTCCAATGCCCGTGTCTTTTTTATAATTGAAAGACCTGACCAATCAGTTATTTCAAACTGTGCTTTACTGTTATACGACAGCAAGTTCCAAATCTATTCGATATCAAAAAGTTTAATTGTGTAGGCGGTGCCATGCCGCCCTTTTCAAAGATCGCTCAAATTTGACAGTCGAAGGGCGTGTGTCAACAGTAAGTTCGTACCGATTTTCATTTATGTGCGATTTTTGAACGAAAGTAAAACCGAAAATTTGTTTTCTTGAAAAACTGCCAAGCCCCTCGTGGGTAGAAAGATAAAAAATACTTTATAACCTATTCTCATACCTACTTACTATACAAAAAAAATTTCATTAAAATCGGTCCAGCCGTTTCGGAGGAGTTCATACACTAACACCGTGACACGAGATTTTTATATATTAGATTAAATATGGAATACGAACACACATCTACCTATTACTATTATGGAGCACTGATTCCCAAAAGAAGACGGTTTTTGAAATACCTTTCAGAAGACGTTGAAAAAGTTTTTTATTTCTATATAATATAGATTTTTATTATTGAAATTGAAATTGAAATTGAAATTGAAATTGAAATTGAAATTGAAATTGAAATTGAAATTGAAATTGAAATTGAAATTGAAATTGGAATTGAAATTGAAATTGAAATTGAAATTGAAATTGAAATTGAAATTGAAATTGAAATTGAAATTGAAATTGAAATTGAAATTGAAATTGAAATTGAAATTGAAATTGAAATTGAAATTGAAATTGAAATTGAAATTGAAATTGAAATTGAAATTGAAATTGAAATTGAAATTGAAATTGAAATTGAAATTGAAATTGAAATTGAAATTGAAATTGAAATTGAAATTGAAATTGAAATTGAAATTGAAATTGAAATTGAAATTGAAATTGAAATTGAAATTGAAATTGAAATTGAAATTGAAATTGAAATTGAAATTGAAATTGAAATTGAAATTGAAATTGAAATTGAAATTGAAATTGAAATTGAAATTGAAATTGAAATTGAAATTGAAATTGAAATTGAAATTGAAATTGAAATTGATATTGATATTGAAATTGAAATTGAAATTGAAATTGAAATTGATATTGAAATTGAAATTGAAATTGAAATTGAAATTGAAATTGAAATTGAAATTGAAATTGAAATTGATATTGAAATTGAAATTGAAATTGAAATTGAAATTGAAATTGAAATTGAAATTGAAATTGAAATTGAAATTGAAATTGGAATTGAAATTGAAATTGAAATTGAAATTGAAATTGAAATTGAAATTGAAATTGAAATTGAAATTGAAATTGAAATTGAAATTGAAATTGAAATTGAAATTGAAATTGAAATTGAAATTGAAATTGAAATTGAAATTGAAATTGAAATTGAAATTGAAATTGAAATTGAAATTGAAATTGAAATTGAAATTGAAATTGAAATTGAAATTGATATTGATGTTGAAATTGAAATTGAAATTGAAATTGAAATTGATATTGAAATTGAAATTGAAATTGAAATTGAAATTGAAATTGAAATTGAAATTGAAATTGAAATTGAAATTGAAATTGAAATTGAAATTGAAATTGAAATTGAAATTGAAATTGAAATTGAAATTGACATTGAAATTTAAATTTCTAAAGAATCCGCATTTCAAATTTATATTGCAAGACCTTGAATAGACGCTATCCATAAAATTGTCAAAATTGTTGGACCACATTTTTTGAGATAAATATTGTATTGATAATTTAATATTGTGTAATTTTATGTCAAATTTTGAGTGCTACACACAAAAGTTTGAATTTTAAGGATATCTCACTTTGAGTGAGTGCTGATAGAACGGTTGGAACAAGAGTTCTAATATTATTTTATAATATTTCATTTAAAGTTTTTCAATTGAACTGTACTTAAGAAAAACACTGCCAAGTTAATAACTCTCTTATGATTTTGAACTTTTGCAATGCGTAGAGTCAGTTTTGTAGCCCGAAATCATCACGTTTTCTTAGTTGGAAACAGTTGTTTATATAGTTGTATACAACAAAGCATATACGAACAAGCTCTCAAGGATTTTGATTTATGTGCTCATAAATTAAAATTTCTTGTTTAAATAACTGACCAAAAGGACCTTTTTTGTAGCTTAAGTAGCTACATCGTCAGCAATAGCAGTCGATAAATCTGTCAACAACACAGAGAAGTGGCACACAGCAACAACAATAACAGCAACAACACCAACAACAACATGCAAAAGATGTGAATATAAAGTGTGAAATTTTTTTATTTTATGCAAAATAATCGCCGATTTGTTCGCAGACTACGACGTCACGAACATAATCATACTCACACAGGCACATTGACTCGAGTAATGACGCTATCGAAACACATAATTTTTCATTTTGCGCTCAATTGTTTGTATGCGCGTGCGCACATGCACAACTTGCAAAGCAACAACAATTGCAGTGGTTGCACTGCGTTTGCCTTGAAGTCATCTTATTTTTGACTTATTGATTTTTAATATTGCAATAATTCAATCAAAACGCCGGTCATAATGGAGCCGACCCACTAACGCGCACATACACACACACACACACACACACACACACACACACACACTTAGATAATGACTTAAGGCGCAGACGCATGCAGATATGTGAAGATGTGTGCACATGTACGCTAGGCGGCGCATCTTTTATTGTTGCTGCTGTTAGCCGAGATGCTTGCTGGCAATGTTTTACGTGATTCTTCGAATTCGACTTTACAGCACTGAATCCTTGTTACGTATAACGAAGTGATTTAAAAATAACCGTTATTAAACAGGTAAAGTAAAATTGCATCATTAGTCGAGCTATTATAAATTACGTTGTCGTGCTAATGAACATCTAGCACCAGACTTCAACGTGTTCCACCCACCACCAAGTGTTGCCGCCTGTTGGTCTATAATAAATGATCTAAGATCAATAACGATCAACTAGATTTTGTTGTTTTAGTTTTCTTTTAAATTTCACACTTTGTATTTATTACAAGACTTTTTTGCGGCACTTCAAAGTCTCTGTAAAGGCTTGTATCTTCAATATGAGCATTCGCGTGATCCATCGAACGATCAGTCTTCACTGCAAGCGTGGACATCTTTGCCGCTGCCACCGCTTGTCTCAACCAAAGCTGATGTCTAATCTTAACAAGGACTAATTGCCAATTTGGCGTTTAACTTACGGCTTACGGCGACCTACCGCTGCTTCCTGAATATATCCTATACTATATATTTTTCACTCAGCAAAACGTTGTTGCTGTTATTGTTGGTTAACATATTTTTTGCTCTTGAAGAATTGTGTTGGCAACGCGAAAACATTGCAATTAACTACAATTACAACTTAATGATAATGTTAGCTGCTTGTTTTTGTTGTTGGTGATAATTAATTCACGTGCGCCTGCATCAATCGCAAAGTCACGTTATGGCACTGTATAGCAGAGTGTGGACTCTGCATGGCCGACATTGCGGCCACACGGCAGCAGTTCTGTTCAGCGATTTTTTTATTCCGCTCACAAACTGACATTTTTTTCAACTGCTTTTGCTAACAAGCGTACTTTTTGCCGTGTCTCCGGCTGTTACACATCATTTATCCATTAAGTTAAGGCTCGTTCAGGCGGACGCTCTGCCATCAGATGTTGGTAAGCGGACGAACGGAGTGTCAGCTGCTGTCGCTTTCCTCTGAATCCATTCATTATTCATTTTGACTCATTATGATATCGAGAAGATGCCAGCGTTGAAGATGATGGTTGATGGTTGGCAGTCAGAAAAAGCACCACTTTGCAGTTGGCTCATTAGTTCAACGCAGAGTCGTTGAGTTAGAAAACTGATGGTGTAAAATTTATTGGCATATATTTTGTGCTGTGATTTAACGGGTTTTTAAAGAGCAAACGCGGATATTTTCGAGCATAGCGCCTTTTACGGCACCTCAAAGCGTTGCGTCAAACTTAAACGTTTGCATTTAATTTAATTTGTGTCAAATTGTTGGCCTATTGGTAGCAGCAACAACAAATCTGCTGCTTGCTTTTTCAATTTTCAACAGCTGCCAAAACCATTTCTGCTCTGATTTGACAACTTGTGCTGTCAAAAGGTCGCGTCACACTTCGTCACTTTTTCTCATATAGCGATCGAGAGCGACACATCTCAGGCAAGCAACTCAACACAATTCGACAACAACAACAACACCAACTAACAAAAAATTCGTGCAATCGTGATCCATTTGACCTGCACTCGACTTCGTCAGCAAGAGCAAAGACAGCAATAGCAACAACAACAAGCTTTTCAGGTGTAGCAATGAATTGTTTGCTGCCTGCAACAAGTGTGTCGATTATTTGGCGCCTTTTTCTGCTACAATTTGACATGAGATTGTAGTGCAAGCAGTTCTAATACAGCTTCCACATACAAATACCTAACCAAACAGGTGTCTGCTTGTGTGTTTGTGTGGTCATGTGAAATTGCAAGTTTATGAAGCATATTACAAGATTTTTGTATTAACACTCCTCGGCAAACGATGATGATGATGATGATGGTTATGGTTTAAAATAAAATGAACAAGTCTAGTAGTTTTAACGAATTTTTTATTAGTGTGTCACGTTTTTGCTGTCGTTGCCATGCCTGTTGCCACTCATTGAGGACGTGAAGAAGTGACAGAATTTTGCAACGCATTGAATGTGTAAAAATAAACAAGCATCACGAGTTACTGAAGTACATACATATCCTAAGTCAGATCAGATTGAGTCTTAGTCGAGGAAAGTGATATTGTTGTCACAGTTGAAATATGTTCAGAATTGAATTATTTTTCATGATTAGATACAACTACCAATCTTCCAAGCTTGCTTTTGAGGACTCCTGATAGTATTCGTTGCATTGCCCATTTTATCGGATAGAGGGCACTCAAGATCAGACTATATAACGGGTCACTTGAAGATTCTAAAACTGTGCGACCCTTTTCTGCAAATCCATAACAGCTTTCTGGCATAACTAAACGTCTTGAAGATCAAGGTTGTAATACCTAACAGGCAAATGTGAAGTACCGATAGGTTCATATCTAAGCTGCTTAACACTTATGGCTCTAAATTAGAAAACGGAGAAAGAGCAACAGGAGGTTTCGGTCACAATTTCCAAAAACACCTTCCCAATACAATAACAATTGGGTTACAACAACTCCAACCATATTCCAAGCGAAAATATATGTCTCGATGTGTCTCCGTAGGACAGGTTTGGTGCATATGACCATTGCTCTAGTCCTAACGACTGTCCCAGAAATAACTGTCCTTTTAATTTTTTTTTATTGTAAAAATGTTTTTAAAAATTCTTTCAGTTTATTATTAAGTGAACATTACATAATACATGAAAATGTTATTTACACTGAAGAAATACACTTAAAAAAAGTATGCAATTTTTGATTAACGTCCTCCATTAGGTTTTTACCGACCTTTCGTTGACCTTAGTGTATGCCCGACGCCATTTGCGTCGAAATATTTCGATGTTTTTCGCAGTATGTTTGGTCTTCTTAAGATTTATTTTCATTAAAGCCCAATATCTTTCGATTGGACGAAGTACGGGGCGATTCGGAGGATTGGCTTCTCTTGGTACCTCAGTGATCTCAGAGAGGTCAGGCCAAAATAGCACTGAACCTTGGTGCTGACGTATAAAAGGCAGCAAACGCCGCTCCAGACACTCGCTGATGTAAATTTCGAGTTGATTGTGCGATCTGTCACAAATTCCTTACTTCGAAGGCCACATTTGCAAATGGCCTGCTACACCATATATTTCTTTGGAAATTGGGGATGTTTTTCGGTGGTAAAATAAGAGGATGCTCCACCCCTTCTAACCACATATAATAACCGTGTCCTGCTTGAAATCCGCTTTGCAGTACGTTTCATCGTCCATGATCATGCAATCAAATTTGGGCAGGTAATCGCGAAACAGCTTTCGAGCCTTCCTTTTGGCTTCGGCGTCCTTTTCTTCTAACATATCAGGTACTTTTTATACATTATAGCTCCTTAGATTGTAAAATTGTTTAATCCTTTGAACACTTGACTTCGATGTTCCCGCTTTTGCTGCCATGTCAAGAACCGAAGTGCCTGGATTCTGAGTAAACAGCCGCTTAACGTTCGGGGCCATCGCTTGGTTCGCTGGACCTCTTTTTCTCCCTGAGCCTGGCGTTTTAGATAAAGGGGCAAGCTGTTTGTATCGTTTTATGGTCCTTCCGACAGTTTTTACTCACACCAACTTCCTTAGAGATCTTTTTGTACAAGGTGTTTGGATTTTCCAGGTATTTGCAAATAATTGCTTTCCGCTTTTCTTCTTGTTGAGACGACATCTTTTCAGTAGCTCTTTTATTTTACTTATGAGTATTTTTTTTTTATCTGCAATATTTATACTTTATTTAGGTACCAATTATGTTGCTATAGAGTTAACACTTTTTTATAAATAACCTTAAAATAAAAGGACAGTTATTTCTGGGACAGTCTTTAGTCATTCACGTTATTAAAATCTCAATCAAGACTATTTCTGATAACATCGTTTCACTAAATTTACTTGGACAAAATAATAAGATTGGATGGTGACGGGTACCTGAAATCTTACATTCTGCAGCAGGACAGATTATCTGGCTAAAAGAGAATCATTCCAAACTGTTGGATGGTCTCTAACCATGCTGTGGTCTTACTGATTGCTAGATTTCCGAAAGGGCTAGATATAAACGGAATCGGGTAGCGGTACAAAATGGGTTAAGGCTGTTTAAGTAGAAGTTGCTTTTTTTTATTTTTATGCTTAACCTAATTCTCAGGGAATGCCCCCTATAAATGCATTATAGGGTATTGCATATAAAGTATTGTGTTGACTCGGAAGACAGGTAATAATTTGGATGGAGGCTAGAAAATTAGAGGACATTTGCTTTAAATTTGCGGGCTTCAAAACTGCTGAGGAACAAATACGAAAAGAGATTATTTCACAGTTTTATTGTGCGAGCCGGAAGATCGAATTTTATCTGTAGTGCAAGGCTCTTTGGGGCATCAAGGCTATATTAAAGGGATGGACTTGATGAGTTGCTCGTGATAGCCTGTTAAACACTCCAGCAGAAGTCTCGGAGTCAGATCGTGCACCTCCCTTGAACACGTCCCATGGTAGTACCCGTATAAAAGGCTGTATTCAGCACCCAGCTTTGCGTCGATGCCCACTGCGAATTAAATATTTGCGAATCAAATGTGCAATTATATATTGGATCGACTACTTGAAAGTTCAATTTAATGCGCAATTCAAATTCCGACAGCCATGCCAAACTCAAATTCTAGTACTAATTACAAAAGAAAAAAATTTGGTTCGGATGCAACACACAACGAAACTACAAATGTAGTTATCTTAAAGCTTTCAGTGCTTAAAAAGGTCTTCATAGCAAGCATTTTCAATATTACGCGCATGCTGCACACTTGTTGGTGTTGGTCATGTGTGGAAAATTAGAAAAGGCGTTAATAGCTGCCAGCATGCATCAGTCTTACAACAAGCTACAGCTTATCTTTTGTGCCATGTTGCAAAGAGTAGAAATGCAATTTATATGTAGTCTTCCTTTGATGATACCTCTGATAACAGCTCATTGCTTAGTAGAAACTTCTGCTCTCCAGAGACAGCAGCTTAAGAACTACAATATTGTAGTGATCATCACATCAATAAGTCACTGTGACAACAGGCTCTGCTTTTGGAGCAAGATACAACTCCGCAACATGTGTGGACATCACATGTCTGTGAAGTGTGGTTTTGTATTAACTTCATTTGCCTGTTGCTTCTTAATATCAGCACAAACTTTTTCAATTTCATGCCTTAGTCTTCCTTCGACCACTTGTGGTCGGTCTGACTTCCTTGAGAATTGCTTAAATGCAAGCATAAATTTAAAGCTTATCTTATATCAGTCAGAGTGGTATAGAGGCGAGTTTTCATTGAATTGTGCTAGTTCACATCTTATTAATTTTAACTTCTGCTTTTTTGTTTCGTCAACATTAAATATATCCCATAGAGTTAATTTTGATTTGAGCATAAAATCTAAGCAAACATTATTATGCGTTAATTTAAATAGTTTTTGTAAGTTTTTCTTTAACACACATATATATTTATTTTACTCTCTCTTCTTAATTTCAGGATCTCATCATTCGCACTACAAGACAAGTTCAAGCAACAACGGTAACAGCCACAGCCACACATCGACCTCTTCCGGTGCCTTTGGAAGCAGTTATAGTAACGGACGTTATTCTTCATCTGCTTCCAGCAGTTCAGCTTTCACCACCTCCACACAAATGGCACTCAACCGTCAGTACTCATCCATTTCGGCGGCAGCAGTGGCAGCCTCAAAACTACCAATTCCACCTTTATTGGCTGCATCACCATTTCTCTTTACCTATCGTCGTTTCAAGGAAGAGACTAATAATAATAATAGCTCTGGCTATACAAACAACAATCCAAGCACAAGTTTTCATCATCATCACAGTTACAGTCATCATAGTGGTGGCGACTCTTCATCTACATCACCCTCGCCCTCAACTGCCGCTTCATCGCCTGCCTTTACAAGCTCTACAGCGGCTGCAGCTGCTGCCGCGGCGGCACAACGTTCCTTCCTTCAAGACTACGATCGCAAATTCAGCTTGCTGAGCCTCTTCAAAAATCCCTACAAGTATTCGGAACGACGTCCACCAACGATCTCAACGCGTTCACCTTCGGCGCTAAGCGCTGCATCGTCCGCTAATTATCCCACGGCACTGTCACTAACAGCGCTGCATGCAGCTCCATCTCCAACTTCCGCAACGCCATTCAGTCCTACAGCAAATCCTGCCAACAGTAGAGTTAGCCACTCAGGCACTACAGCTGCAGTGTCGACATCGCCTTGGAAGCTCATGGCGTCAGCGCATCATTCCCAACTTGGAGCAGGTAGCCTAAATCCAACGTTTCATAATTCCTTCAGTGCGACGAGTAGCACGACGAATCGCAAGAGTGCCTTCAGCAGCATCGTCATGGGTGGCAGCAGTAGTGGTGTTGGTGGTACATTTAGTAGAGGACTTGAAAACAGTGCCAACGGTGGGGGTGGTGTTGATATATCAAAAAGTCGCAAGGTACACAAATGCGATACCGAAGGTTGTGATAAAGTCTACACAAAGAGTTCCCATCTGAAGGCGCACAAGCGAACGCATACAGGTAAGTTTACACGAAGCAGTAAGCATAATAATACCAGAACTTAACCACATACTTTTAGGGGAGAAGCCCTATGTCTGCACCTGGGAAGGTTGCATCTGGCGTTTTGCACGCTCTGACGAGCTAACACGTCACTATCGAAAGCACACCGGCGTTAAACCTTTTCGCTGTCAGCTGTGCACACGTTCCTTCAGTCGCTCCGACCACTTGTCGCTGCACATGCGCAGACATTGACTCTAGTAATGAGGCGGAAAGACGTTGTGTTGAGAGATAAAGAAAGGATAAACAATTTAGCAAAAATTATTTATGTTTAATTGAGGCAATAGTGAGATTATTTTTAGAACCTTTACGAACACTATAAATTTAAGTTTAAGTTATAATCTTGGCAGATTTACTAGCTTAATGATATTTTTTACTAAAACTAAGTTAAAGTTCGGTTTTGTTAATAGTTTTCAAACCTGTAAAAATTACAAATGGAACTTGTATGCCAGTTAATATTAATTTTGATTGATTACAGCATAATTTTAACATGTTATGTGTAGTTGAAATATTTTTATTATCTAATTGACTAGCATAATTTTATTAATTTAAGATGCAAGTGAGAGAAATCAAGGAAATCTATATGGGCGAGGACGTAGCAGTTCTTGGAGAATAACTCCCCTACCTCTTCTCTGATTAAGGCCACATGATTTGGAAATAAAAAGTTCAAAGCACTAAAATGGATAATCGAGTTTAAAAAACTGCAGTTTTTTCTAATTTCAATATTAAGAACCTATCGGACTTTATCGATAGGATGCGTTTAACTCAAGTGATCTATAGTGGGCGCATGAATTTATCCGCGTGAAAATCGTCAGAGCTGCTAGTCCAAAAATGAGAGATCAGATTTTTCGCCCAATTTTTTGTGAGATTTGCGCAAAAAATTTAGAACTAATGAAAACAAAAATAAAAACATGTTTCTGGGGTCATTTTGAACAAATGAGAACTGAAAATAAATATCTTAAATTTCATAATGTTTTTTTTTATAAATCATATTGTTTCTAACTTCATGAAATGCTTTAAAAATTTATATAGATTTCCTTGATTGTACTGTATAGAAAATATTAACTCTCATCAAGGAGGCCAGTAGAATCTCTTATTATTACATAGATTAAAAACAGCACACAAAGAACATGCGCTAAAGTGATGTAAATACAAGATATGAGAAACATACTTTTAACTTTTAGCTATCTTGTAATCTTTATTTTATTTATATTTAAAATTTATAAATAATAGAAATATTTTAAGTAGCATTAAAAAGTGTACGTTTCTTTAGCAATCATTTTCACATAAATGCATTAGTTATAATTTAGCAAAATTTTGTACAAAACAATAATTAACAATCATAACAATTCATTTTTAGATTATATAGCAAGATATTAAAAACATGCACCTGTCTTCACTGACATTTGAAGTTCATCATTTAATGACTACATCAGGCATATGGCTACGGTGCTAAAAATTGGTCTAAGTATCTAATATTTAACCGCTCAAATATCAAAGTTATGTTGCTTGTGGTCATTAAATGTTTCATTAAATTTTCTTCACATTCCAGAAAAAACTAACAGATGACAACTCCTTTGATTTTATTTATTTATTTTTTATTTTATTTGTTATTTTTAAATGGTGCTAATTACAAAAAATAGCTAATTTAATAGGTATAAAAAAGTATTTATATTTATACAAAACAAAGTTTTATACTGAAATATTTACGAAGTAATTTATTGAATTTTATACAGTAAATAAATGAAAAAAAAAGTTGGATTTTTTATATAAATTTTTTTATTTATTTCTTAGGGAATTCAAAAATTTGTAAAATTATTTCATATTTCCCTCCTGGTCAGGTATATCCATGCCTTGTTATCTAAGCTTCTAGAGTTTTTCTTGATGTCAAATAATATTAAATTTTATGCGCACTGATTGCATCGCAGTTAAGCCAACGCGCATGCGTAGCAGTGACAAAAGTTGTTGTTGTTGCAGCCAATGGTTTGAAATTTAAATGAAAAATCAATAGAGGCAACAGCAACTGAAAATATTACTGACGATGCACGCAGGTGCAGGAAACCGCAAAACCAACAAACGAGCCTGTCAGCAAATTTGCCGCTGCTGCCGTTTGTGCAGACGACGAACAAATAGTTGGGGCAAAACGTGCGTTGTGAACGACGCACAAGTTTTTGTTGTTGTTGTTGTTTTTTTTTTTTTGTCATTATTGTCAGCGTCATCAGTGTTGCTGTTGTTGCTGTAGTTGTTGTTGCAATAATAAAAATGACAAATTCATTTCATTTGTAATGTTGCTAATGCAATTTAAGTTTTTGCTGCTGGTTAAGCAGCAACAGCAACAGCAACAAAAACAAGTAGCAATGCAGAAGAAATGTGGGTCTGGCCACGGATCATGGATGGCTGCACGGTTGGACGTACAACTAGATGGCTGACTGTATAGCTAGCCGGAGTACAAGTTGTGGAATTGATCGTCAGTCAACGGTATGTTAAGGAAATGCATAGATTTGTTGAGAAGAATTGATTGGATGATTTGTTTTGAAAGTGGTATCGTCTAAAAAAAAAAAACATGCACAACAGTGGCGTGCTTCTAAACATTTATCAATGAAATAATCAATATAGCGATTAGAAAGTATTTGATTATTTTTTATATGGATTAGAAAGACAAAAATTATAGATTCTGCTACATCCCAGATTTCTCAAACGGAGAAATCAAGAATTTATGTACATCAGTGGTGTCCACAGATTTTAACAAATGAGCCAAAAATAAATTTTGTAAAAATTTTAATTCAATTTGCATACGTGTTTGAGCCAAATGAGCCATTTGTTGGACACCATTGTTCCTTATGTTCAAAAATCATGTCTTAGAAGTAGTCAGCTAAAGCCTCTTATATAATTTTTTGTTTCAAAACAAAAAAAAAACTCTGGCTTCATGAAAACATAATAAAATAAAAAGACTGCCAATGCAGATAAATGTTAAATCATCAGCAATGGTCTAACAGCGCAATTCCAAAGTCTGACTGTGCAGTTCTTTTAATAATAGCCACCACAGTGAATGTCTTCATTCACACCTTGTAAGCTAAACAAATAACGTCTTCATCATGGTTGACGTCAAAATATTGCCAAACATAGCATAAGATTTTCATCGCCGCGCGCGAAAACAAGCACTTTATAGATGAAGTCAAATGAGCGTCATGGTCGATAGACTGACTGCATGTTGCAGGATTATCAACTGTAAATAATTTGAAACCATTGACTGAACAATTAATCAACCATTTGTGGTGAACACGCTGAAGAGATGAGGTAAAAATAAATCACGTTAAGAGGATTTGAATGCACAAAGAAGTTCAGAAACGAGAGAAAAAGGTTTTCATAGAGTAAATATTTGTTTCTAACACAGTGAAACAAATTATTAAAAAAGTCAAAACTCTTATATACCACTATATAGACGTGAAAGTACTACCCCATGAGAGCAAAACCCTAGCGCGGTTTTCCAAACTTAGGAGCGGATCAAATTTTTTAACATATTCAATTTGGGTGAACAGTGGATTTCTCTGAAATTTAACGCATCCTTTTGGGGTCTCCAACTTTTCCAGTATCGGGGTCTTGAGGTTAAATAATAATTTTCCAAGTAATTTTACCAAAAATTCATACCAATTGGTCTATAATTGGTTTGGCTAAACTTTTACTGAAGGGAACACAATATCTTAAGACTCTTTTTGAGTGTTTTGTCCCTTGACTCGGAATTGGTATGATTTTTTTGGCAGGAGATGTTTGGAAAATTATGGTTTAGTGTCTTGATCCCAATACTGGACAAGTAAGAGCCCAAAAACTGATGCGTTGAGTCCCAAAAAAACCCACTGTTCACCCAAAGTATATATGTCAAGAAAAATATGTTCCGCCCCTAAGTTTGCAAAAGCCCGCTAGGGTTTGAATTGAGAGATAAATATTTAGAGATAAAAGCACAGCATAGAATGGTCAAAGCTAGGATTCGAACTCAGACCTCGAGTGTAAAAACCAAACGGTATGAGTATAGCCTGCACTCAGAAAAAAGCTTATCGGAATATGATAAAAAAGGCATCACATTTAGAGAAAAATGGTATAAATTTTGCTCCAGAGAATGCTATTCTCTAATTTCGATACTAAAAATTCTCTAAAAATGATAAAAAGCTTCCATAAAAAAGAAAAATATATTGTTTTTTGAGAAAAAACTTTTTATTTTTGAGAAAAGGTTTGTTTTTATTGAAGAAAATACTTCTCTTAGTGAATTTTTTATCAATATATAAGAAAAGTTTTTCATTTTCAATAAATTTTTCTCTATAAATGAGAAATTTTTGTGCGAGAAAAATACTTATCATTATTAGAGACATTGAAATATTTCCTTTTCCTAGAAGTAAAGAAATATTTCTTCGAAAATGTGAAAATTTATTCTAATTTAAGAAAATTTTATTTGAAAAAGAGAAAATTTCTATATCGAAAATAGAGAAATTTTTTACCGGAGCAAGGAATGTGTTTTTTTCTCAGTGTGGTGCACAAAAAGAAAATTTCTTATAGATTATTGAACATCCAACATACATTATGACAGCTGGCGGCGGAGAGCGCTGCAAGCAATAAACAATACGCAACACTAGTCAAACCGTATCAATTTTCATATCTGTCGGTTTTTATAATTTTCATCGCAAAAAGCTTTGCTTCAATAAAAGTATACAATGAAAAATATATACAGTTGAATCCCACACTTTTTTTCCTGGGTACTTTTTTGAAACCCACACAAGTATTCAGGAATTTTTCACATACGAGAGTTTCTTTTTATATTCCTGGCAACAGTCGCTGAATGTGTTGCTTTAACGTCAAAAGTCGAACTAAGTTTATCGATACATTCTTTTTTTGTCAATACCCATCGAATATCTTCAAAACAGGGATTGAATCCAAAAAAGAACTAAATAAAAAGTTCAAAATTTAACCAAAAAAATATGAACAAAAAAAATTCTGTTCTCAATATAAATATTGTTCAATGAACAAAAATAATATTGTTCAAAAATAAAAATCAGTTTAAGAACAAAAAAATTTTTGAACAAAACATATTGCTCACAGGCTAAAAAAAATCAAAATTTTTGTATGACTTAAATTCAGAGTTCAAGCTCAAATTATCAAATTGGAAACAATAGCAAACGCAATAAACTTGGTTCTCGTTCGTGCAAGAATATATAAAATACATATGGGTAGAATAGTTGTGGTAGAAAAGTACGAAGAAGTAACTTTTTTACATAAAAAAAATCCTAAAATTGTATTACAGTTAAATTAAGACTTTTTCTTGCATATTTGATTTTATAGAATGTATTTAAGATTTTTAGTGTTAATCTTTGCTAATAATAGGTATATTTTCGAGATTTTTCTACGATAGTTTTGACCGATAGTCATTTCAAATAAATTTGAACGCTGAAAAGCTTCTGCTTCAACACTTATTTGCGTAGCAGGAATTGATAAAATGATTGCTGCAAATTCAGAAATATGAGTGAGTTTTGAGCTTAGTGCACATGTTAAAGTAGACCCAAGGATCTGCTCTATTGAATTTTTTGGAATCCGCCCACGGACACATATACCTGCATACAACCATTAAATTTAAATCACTATAAAGATAGTTGAATTTAAACTACAGTAATAAAAATTGTACGTGTACGTATTCTTATTCAACACTAAAAAGTACACAAAAACTGGACATTCATGAGGATATGAAAATCTCTATATTTTTTGCCTATTTTGTGCCAAATGGGGAATTTAACAAAAATAAAATATTTCGGAGCACCACACAAACACATGGTGTGAATATAAGATGGTTAGGTTCAGTCGTAATGGTCACAAAATATATACGCGCCAACGATAAGATTGTACCTTGAGTGTTGTGAATTTTTTGCATAAGAATTTGTTATGTTAAATTTTTTTATGAAAAAGTATGCATGTAAGAACATTTTTAGGCTGAATCGGGTTCAAGGATTTCATTTCAGGCATATTTTGTTTTGCTGTTCAACATTACTTGAACCAAATTCCTTAAGAAAACATTCACGAAATTTTGATGGTGTGGTAGGGTAAACTGCACCCTTTGCCCCCTGTTTTTTCTAACTATTCATACCGAACCGAAATTTGACCAAGCAACATCGGTTTACCAATCAACCCAGCCTATTGTATATTCAATATACAAAAAATCGACTGAATTTTTTTGAAACCTAATAAAATTAACATCAAAATTTTTCAAATGAACAAAAAAAATTGAACAAAATTTATATTGTTCAAAAAATAAATATCGTTCAATGAACAAAAAAATTGTAAGCCAAAATTTTTTGTTCATAATCAGAACAAAATTTTTTTATAATATTTTTTTTGTTCTATTCAAAAACAAAATATTTTTGAACAAAAAATTACAATTCAAATAACTGTTATTTCAACCCCTGCTTCAAAATCATCTTACCAAAATTTTCATTGCCTAATTCCATTTCTTCACCACAACACAACAAGCTTCAAAAAACGCCACATAATGTCAAATTTTTGAATAAAACTGTCAAAAATCATCTGACAAATTAGTGTTGCCTGGAACAGAAATATAAATAGTAACCTAATTATTAGTCCTGTAAAAGCAATTTTAACTGTATTTGCAATTCCCATTGGTTTCATTTTAGTGCTGATTCGAAAGTTTTAGTTTCGTTTCGTTTTTTTTTTTGTTTTTTATGTGCTGCAACTTTGTATTTTATAAGCCGTTGCTGCAACACTTGTATACTTTTTTATTAGGTCAAATTTTTTACTAGCTGATATGTTAACAAAACGCTTTTTATGTTTCTTGGTTTATAACGTTTGAATGCAGCTATAAAAGAATTCAATTAAATAATTTAATGCCTTCCGCCAGACATATAGCCAGCAAGTGTTATTTTCGAATTCAATAACCATCATCGTGCAACAAACAACTTCTAATGGAACTGTAATAATATTTTATGAATCAAGTTCTCATAAAATTATAAAAAATGGCAATCGTTTTGGTAATATTTATGATCATAAATATTGGCACATAAAAGTATCACTTGCGAAAGTTAGACAAGTTTGCTTAAACGCGGATATTGAGTGATTGGGGAATGATGAAGTGACGCCATTTGTAAAATTTATTAATAAGAATTTTTGTATGTATTTTTTTCATTTTTATTTTAAATAAAACACAAAGATGAGAAGCTTGCAAAGGCATCCTATGGTTGACACAGTATCAGGATAGACTTAAAATTTGTTGACTAGAAAAACAGTTCTTGATAAAAAATTTGGAAATAATTTGACAGACACTTTAAAAAGTTTTTGAAACAAAAAATATAGTTTAAATATTTTTTTCGATGTTTTCTATAAAAAATAGAAACATTTTACAAAATTCAATACCTATTCTGCCAATTCTAGCAATTCTTAATGGTTAATAAGCATTTTAAAAATACTTATTTCTAAAACCGGTAATTTTTTCAAGTAGAAATATATCAACATCTCCTATAATATTCCAGTTGGACAGAGAAATAGCACACTTAGGTTTCAAACAACAGCACCCATTATTTATTGGACAATTGAATATCAAAATTATTCAGTTTTAATGTCGTCCATAAACATAAATTGATTTTCTTTCCAAATTGAGAAGAAGGAAATCCAGGGTTCATCTACGATTCATTCAAAAAAGTTAAAAATCCTTCTGAAGTCCTAAAAGTTGCGGATTGTTTCAGAGAAATGGTTTTAATCAATAGAAAAAGAATCCTTCAAGGAAAACTCAGAATCGGGTCGGTAGAGCAATTGTAACAAAAGTCCACATTTCAAGTAGACTTTTAAGAAGACACTCAAATGAAGTTGCACTTTTTCGAAAATTCAACACTACTTCCCAATAATAATATCAAAAACCGTTTGAATTTCGCAAACGCATACATAAATATTGACCCTTCTATAATGGAAAATAGTTTTGTGGAGGGACGTATTGAACCTGACGGGAAAAAAATGTGTTCTTTACCTAAAATGCAAAGAATTTAATTTCAAATGCAAAAAAAAAACAGTAACGCATATTTGAAGATACTCCAAAATCTTGAAATCACATCTGATTCGCATCATGCCATAAGATTTGATCTGTATGTACAATAATGATAACAAACATTATTTTTAAGCGACCAAAGATTGGATAGCAGCTGAAAAAATCGTAGTTTTGAGCTGGCAGATCCCGAAGAAGTCCCGATCTGAACCTAATAGGAAACCTAACGAATGATTTCAAGGTTACGATCGGGAATAAGAAAAACAAAAATGACGTCCGAACTGCTGTATGCTGTATTCTCTGTCCATCGCTGTGTATGCTTCTTAAGTATTTTAAATTTATTCCTTTTTTCCTTTTTTTTTTTAGTCCTTTTTTTTGTATATATTCTACATTTCTCCATTACCTCAAAAAAAATCTGACAACACTACATAAACCTAAAGACCTGATGTCAAAGTTCATGTTTTGACGTCCATAATTCTCTTTTTGTATTACTTATGTTCATTTTTTCTTACCAATACCTGAATTTTGTAAGTCCTTCGTAGGTTTCTGACCTGACTGAAGGTACTTGCCAGAAATTAATCTTGAACCGTTTTTCAATTTAAAGCAGGGACCGAAAATAACTGTTATTTTACAACTTCTAAATGAAAAAGACACAATGAAAAAATTGTCACAGGACTTTTTCAAATATACCATTATGATACAAATGGCCTCAAGCTTCATGAATTTTTAGTGTCTTCTAAATTTTCGACTGATTCTATAAAAGTTAAAAATTAACTGTTATTTTTCGCCTTTTATTTTTTCGGACAAAAATAACGGTTATTTTTGACTTTTATTTTATCGGTCAAAAATAACAGTTATTTTGTGACTTTTATTTTTTCGGTCAAAAATATCAGGCACTTTGTATTTTTTTAAAGGCCGCTTGACCAATTAAAAAACTTTTGATACCATATGTAAATTCTGCACACCAATGAGACCCAAATAATGGTACCATTAGTTTTTTAGTCGGTAAAACAGCCTCTGAAAAAACACAAATTGCCTGATATTATTGACCGAAAAATAAAAGGCAGAAAATAACTGTTATTTCTAACCGATAAAATAAAAGTCAAAAGTAACTGTTATGTTTGCCCGAAAAAATATAAGGCACAAAATAACTTTTATTTTTGTCGAAAAGAATAAAAGTTAAAAAATAACAGTTAATATGTAACTTTTTCGATAAAAACCATAACCGGTACGGTCCCTGATTTAAAGCAATATTTTCTTTTGTGTAAAATCAAAATGAAATTATGTTTCGTCAAACAATGATACGATTACCATGAAATCCACACAAATTTTGTTCGTTCAGATTTAAGTAAGTTTTTGTATGTCATAATTTCCAATATATATACTCAATACTTATAACCGAATGCTGTATTACAGATTTTAATTTGAATTTTTTTTTTTCTTTTAACTTATTTTATTAAGCACCCCGCTGTGTTTAGCGGCTATTCTGCACCCCTTCTGTATTCCCTGGCGACCGACCAACACGTCTCATCTATAACAACATTGCTGCAATTTCTGTTGACACCGCTCACATTGCACCAAATTTGCACAACTTTATGCGCAAGCTTTGTCACCTGATTGTAGCAGCATTGCACGTTGCGACTAAATGCGTTAAACGTTGCATTAAAGCGGCCGATATAATGTTATCGCCCAACTCTTTGTACACAATAAATCATGTAAACTACGTGCCAAAACATTCGCAACAACGCAAAGCTGGTCACAAGCCAGCATGGAACGCACAATCAATGCACTTTGCACGCTGACTGTTGACTGCCGTCTTCACACGCTCTGCCTATGAAGACCCTTCATTAACAACTTCTTAATATTAAAGACCCATGATTTATTACCGACTTATTTTATCGACTTCAATGTGCATTCGGCATTCGGCTTGAAGAAACAAACTTAGTTACAACGATTTAAATGGTCTGAGCCTTAAAAGTTTCTTAATTATGGCGATTCTTCATCTTTTGAAGCTGCATCAATTGTACCATGCTGTAGAGTTAACCATGGTACGTGGCCGCCCGCTGTATTAAAGGTGTCTGTGGCCACAAATCTACGTCAGTGACTCGCTCTCACAACGCCAGGGTTACGCTGGTTTTTGGTTAACGCTGTACGCTCCTGGTAGCTGCTGTTTTGTGCTTAATTGAGCGCATAAATGGCGCGCAGTGAAGGCACAATTGCTACCAATTCATTATTGTTGTTTTTTGCTGCTGTCTTGACCATGTTATGCTTAAATTGGTAGTGTTCTCAGGCGCTTCGAGTCCGCTCACTTAATAAATTAAGCGATTGGTTTGCGCTGCAAACTCAGCTGGATTTGTGTGTGTGTTAATGAGTTGATTAAAAAGAACAATAAATTACTGACTCTTCTAACAAAAATTATATCTATTCATATTTGCAACTTTGCCGTTTGACCAACTATGTGGTCCAAAATGGTCAAATGGTTAAATGTGTTCCAAGATTCGTGAAAGTGAATAATTTGGCCGAATATACATAGCTTCCGACTTGTAGTGGTTTCTTCAGAACTGCTTAACGTGAGGTTTCTACAACACATAGCTGGAATACATGTTAGAGAACTTAGAAGAACTCTGCTTCTCATTTTAATTGAGAACTATTTTATATAAATTTACTTAATACTATGCAATACTTTAAATTAAATTTTAAGTTAATACATCTCGAAACTGTCGGAAAACACGAATGCAGGTAGATTACTGCACAATTTTAGCTAGAGCCAAAAAACGAATGATTCCTGTTATGGCGATGTACCATGGATGAAGGAATATAAGGGGCGTCCATAAATTACGTGTGATGTTTAAGGGGGGGAGGGGGTCGAGTCAAATCTCATCTAATCTTACGTTGGAGAGAGGGGGGGTCTCGGCAAATATCACGCAATTTTTGTATGCTTTGTGTGAAGTGAAACCCAACGAGATCGGACGACCAGAAGCTGTTTCATATAGTTGACCAACTTACATAGCAATACGAAATGGCAAGCACTCTTCGTCAACTGCAACTAGTCACGCTCAAGACTTGGACACTCTTTTAACAGTTGAGTCTTTTTCCAAATGTATAAAGAATACTGACGGCAAAGTTAAACCTGTTCTTATAATTTCAAGTAACGGTAGGCCTGACGAGAATCCACGATATCGCAAAGTGATCGCACACGCCATAGAGCATTTTAAACAATATGATTTGGACGCAGTATTTATTGTGACTAATGCCCCTGGCAGGAGCGCATTCAACAGAGTAGAGAGACGCATGGCTCCACTCAGTCGAGAACTAACAGGCGTTGTTCTTCCCCATGATTCTTTTGGGACACATCTCGACTCCAGCGGCAGAACATTAGACAAAAGTCTGGAAAAGGATAATTTCAAAAAGGCAGGGGATATTTTGGCTGAAATATGGTCTGCAGTGTACATTGACGGACACGAAGTAGTCGCTAAATATATAGACCCGAATAATGATACTTCCAGCGTTCCAGACCTGCCAGCCGAAGCACGTTAGAGAGAGACAGCTGTGTACCAGTATTTAGAGTAGATGCCTACCTGTTCGGTTTAAATCTACTTGCCCCATGGCGAGGAGTCATGGACTTTCGAAATCAACTCTCAACAGAAGCGTTAACAGGATACCTCACTGAAACTTGTCGGTGTGCAGGATCATAGGGCCGACTCTGTCTATTAGGAGTTGCTTTCTCAAGTCCAATGGGTTTAGGAATACAATTAAATTTATCGACCAGTTTCCAGGCACTCAGCACCCAAGATTTCTACTGAGTAACCCTTCTTCTCAATCATATCATGCAGAATTTGATCGCCATTATCGCCATATAAAAATTAATTATTTTCCGGGCATGACCAGTGCCCTAGGGATTCGCGTTTTCAGGTATTAATAGCATACTATGACGAGGCGCCATTCGCCAGTTCTGCCATAAACACCTTACTCACCCACCGAATCCCCAGTACCAATTTGTGGACATTTAATTTGAGGTTAAATTCAATCCACCTCCATTGGTGAGGAGCGAGACCGACCTAAAATCTCTAGCATATAGGATATGCCAGCCTGGTTGTACAGAGACGCAACGCCACGCCGACTCGTTGTCTAGCTTGCGACATTAAGCTTACCACAGCCAGCACGAAACTCCCCGAAGGGCCAGCCCACGATAGTCCCCCCGGGCAAAAGGGGTTTCCACCTTGGAATGAGCTTCCAACAAAAACCAGACATGAATTGATAGTTAAGCATGACACATGACTTGATAAGCAAGCTTATCTTAGTATCCCGGTATACTATACCGAAAGACACTAACTTGGGTATTGGCTATGACTAAGAAATGAATAAACAAATCGAAGACATATTATTTGGGTATTCCAAAACTGATCGCCTTATCTAAATTCAATTAGAAAACTTGATCAGCCAGCATACAACATTACCACAATGTAGCACGCTCGATCACAGGGTCTATTATGCATTCAGATCAAACTCCACACAAGAATTAATCTTGTTAACTTCCATTATCATTGCCATGATAATACAACTTGTTTACATCCATTTTTATACATCCATTTTTATACATCCAATTTTACCTCCATTATGACCATTCTTTTATCCAATTTCTATTCTTGGCATATATAGACCCTATCGTTGGAAATTTATTTATCATCACTTATTCTCATAAACCCATAAAGAATATCAGATTCTTATTCTTGTCGGTAATTATCATTAGCTAAACCAGGTTTAGTGACTATCCCCGTGCTAACAGTATGTTTTATATCATTTGCTACGGATACGCAGGTACAATAACCAGATTTATGTCCCACTTCCATGATTTTGTAGCTCAAAACAGGGCTCATGGCAACCTATCTTTTTACGTGCCATACATAATTGAACCGTAGTCCAAATACGCATGACACAACCCTCCTCCTTTTCACTGGCTTGGGACAGGCTAGTGGCTTACCATCATCACCACCAGGCGGAGTTATTAGAGAGAGACAATATTTACTCCAGGTACATTGCAGTTGGTTCATATCAAATTTTTAGTCGTGCCTATTTTATTTTTTTTTTTAATTTTTTAACCAGCGCGAATGTCAACAAATTTTTATTAAGAGTTACAAAGGGAAATTGTTTTTAATTTTTATTTTAGGTTGTGAAATGCGATGACCAGAAGTGCTGCAGCCCACGCCGGAGTGATCTGCATATGATTCTTCACGACCGTTTTCTGCCACCTCCATACCCTATCACTCAGGTTGATGGACATTTGACCATTCCGGACTTTAAAGAGCATGACGGAAAGTCATTTGCTCCATTTCTAATACGACACTGCCTACCGATTCAACCGCTAAATACCTTCATCAGCACGCCTTATGATCTTTATTGCCCAAGTGTACGTGAGGATTTAAGCTAAGCAAGCGCGAATGTTCTGCAAAGTGCGACCCTCACGGATTGTCACAAGACGAGCTAATGAGTTACTGTGCGCAAGCGCCAACGGCTTAGAGTGGCTAGATTAGAACGAAGTTGAAGGAGCATTCTATTATTAAATTTTTATTACACTTATAACTCTCAGCAATATCGATTACTAGTCTTAACTAGTCGTAAATAAAAGTACGAAGCAAATTTTTTTTCTTTTTACAATAACAATCCAACGCGTTTACGTAAGAAACCCACATTTTGAAAAATCTCACGTGAGGTTGGGGTATGGGGGAGGGGGTTGAATAAAATCTCACGACATCTCACCAGGGGGGGAGGGAGGTACAGAAAATTTTAAAAAACACCTCACGTAATTTATGGACGCCCCCTAAGGTTACGACGTCCGCATGTTGTACCGCTAGTTGACGTAATTGAAATCAAATTTTCCTATTAGCTTAAAAAAGAATGGCAATAGGATAGCTACATAGAGATGGCAATGATATGGCAACATTCAATTCGCTCCAATGACGTCGATGTCGTAACCTTGTATTCTTTCATCCATGCGATGTACTATTCGGAATCAAAGCAATGGTATAGGAATAAGATTGGGTTGAACATTTGAAACACTGGGGCTGGTAACGTACGGCCGCATATCTTCTTTAAATATTTTCCTGATTAGAAAGTAATACCTGCCCAGAAGGCTCAGGCAACCAACCAAGGTATTTGACAATTTACTTCGACATATCGAATAAATGATCATTCAATCGAAGATAGGATTGGACCGTAAGATCTACACCATTTATATTGACGAGAACTAAGGGATAATTCGCTTGTGACAGCAAGTATTTACTCTAGCCTGACTCTTTTAGCAAAATCTCACTCGGAGATCAGGACATTACACTCAGAAAAAAATACCTATCATTCTCTGACAAAAAATTTCTCTTTTTTCAATAATAGCAATTTTCACTTTTTCAAATATAATTTTCTTCAATAAGAATAACTTTTTACATTTTCGAAGAAATATTTCTTCACTTGTGGGAAATGGAAATATTTCAATGTCTCGCACGAAAAAATTCTCATTTATAGAGAAAAATTTATTCAAAATAAGAAATTTTTCCCATATTTTGAAAAAAAAATCACTATCAGAAAATATTTTTTCCAATAAAAACAAATGTTTTCTCAAAAATAAAAGGTCTTTTTCTCTAAAAACGATACACTTTTATATATTTTTCTTTTTCATAGAAGCTTTTTATCATTTTTAGAGAATTTTTAGGATCACATTCAGCGTTGCCGCTTTGGTTAAATTCAACCAAATTTGGTAGTTTTTTTTCTTCAAATCAGCTTATGGTTATTTGGTAGATTTTTTTTCAATTTGGAAGATTTTGGTAGATTTTTCAATTTTGTAGTTAATAAAAATGTTTAGCTAAATAAAACTCAAAGAAAATAAATGAAAATAAAAAAAGGCGTGATAGAAGCACTTCTTAAGAATGGTTAACTTAGGAATATACAAAAAGTATTGAAAAATATTTTTCGTTTATTCTTTTTTATGTATTTTTCACCAAAGAATATTTTGGTGTTATTTTGTTTTATGTTTTAGTGTGGTCAGATAATTTTCAATTTATATAAACTTTAATATATTATTAAAAAAGGTTATTATTATTTCATGCTGTTGAATTGATATATATTGTAACTTTAAAAATTTATGGGCCAAGGTCACGTGTGAGGTCATTATATATACATAAATTTTTATTGGCCTTAATAAGGCAAACATTTTTGTTGAAGATTTTGGGTAAATATCTCAAACGGTATAGAAGTTATGAACGATAAAGTGAAGTGGACGTCAGAAAAAAATTGAGATTGCGAAAAAACTTATCATATGACGTAATTTTTTGTTGGTAAAAAGTTTACATATTCTGCTTTAAAAATTACAAAACAAACAAAAGGTTCACTTTTTGAGATATGAGCACGTTAAATGTTTTTCAAAAAGTTTTCAACTATAGCATAAAAATACCAAAAATATTTATTTTCTTAAATCGCTTTTTAATATCTTTCTAAAGATACTTCATTTACAAAAATAGGATAACAGATGATAGAGATATGATTTATGGGAAATGAATCTATTTTCAAGATTTTTACTTTTATTAAAAATTGGTATCTCCATAACTTTCGAAAAAATGGCGAAAAAAAACAAATAACTTACATTCTTATAAGTGGAAAAAGTACCCTTAGACAAAATTTCAAGCCAATCGAAGAGCATGAAGCAATCACGACTTGTATTGGGCGTGGAATGCCCGTATTGGGAAAATATTGAGATTTGATTTTACTTTTTAAAATGGGGTTATAATAAACAAGTAAAGAAAGTCTAAAGTCGGTCTAGGCCGACTATGAAATACCCTAAGCCCACTTTTCAAAAACAAAAAAAAATTTATTGTAAAAGGTCGTGTCCGTGGGTGCAAGAAACCTATATTTTATATGCATTTAAATTTTGATGAAAAATTTACACATACGAAGTTTTATTCCTGCAGCTCACAGTTAATGCCTTTATTGTGCTTTCGCTATGGGAGGTGGGCGAGTTTATGGACGGATTACTCCCAATTTTTGAACACACCTTAGTTTTGGTATAAAATACATACATACCAAATTTAATTTCTCTATGACAAACATAACCCTATTTATTGAGTTTTCAACATTTTGGGTTCTATGGGAGGTAGGCGTGTCCGTAGGCGGATGACGTCCATTTTTCAAAACCATCTTTGTCTTGTCATAAAAAACATATGTGCAAATTTTAGCTCTTTAGGTTAAACACAGGCTTATTTATTGCGTTTTCAAGTTTTGGGTTGTATGGAAGGTGGGCGTGTCCGTGAGCGGATGACTTCCATTTTTCGAAGAAATTTTTGTGTTGGTATAAAACACATACATATCAAATTTTATTGTTGTAGGTCAACTATGAGCTGAGTTATGCAGTTTTTAATTTTCGCGTTGTATGGGAGGTGGGCGTGTCCGTGGGTGGATGATGTCCATTTTTCAAAAACGTATTGGTTTTGTTATAAAAAACATATGTGCCAAATTTGAGCTCTTTAGGTTAAACACAGGATTTTATATTGCGTTTTCAATGTTTGGGTTGTATGGGAGGTGGGCGTGTCCGTGAGCGGATGACATCAATTTTTCGAAAACGTCTTTGTGTTGAGATAAAATACATACACATCAAATTTTATTGTTGTTGGTTAATTATGAGCTGAGTTATGCAGTTTTCAATTTTTGCGTTGTATGGGAGGTAGGCGTGTCCGTGGGAGGATTCCAAAAATATTCAATAGTGCAGATGACCATGTGTGTCAAGTTTCATCCAATTATCTCTACTCCTTCTTCTTATCCTGTGTATACGGACAACACACAGACGGACGGACGGACGGACGGACATGAATAGCTCGACTCACGAGGTGACGCTGATCAAGAATATATATACTTTTCTATACCGGACTCGCTTCGTTCTATGCGTTACAAACGTTTGCACAAAGTTAATATACCCTGACCCTTCAGGTTTAGGGTATAAAAATGTGACTTTTAATTTACTTGTTTAATATACAATAGAAAGTTTATATAAATGTAAGCATAACAACATTTTTACAGTATTCTTAAATGAGTTTTAAAGCTTATATTGATTTGGTAGTTTTGTATCCATTTTGGTAGTTTTTTTTAATGTGGTTGGTTGCAAAATATTTTTTTCGGTGGCAACCCTGATCACATTTAGAGAAAAGCATTCTCTGGAATGCTATGCTAAGTCTATGCCATTTTTCTCTAAATATAAAGCCTTTTTAAACCTATTCCGAGAAACTTTTTTCTGAGTGTCAACTTCAACAAATTCAGATATTGTAGCATATAGATGAACCTTTTATTGGACATCCAAAGATTTATGTTTTTCAGATTGTACGTCGTTGCTCAAATATCTTGTCGGTTTTTAAAGATCTGAAGTGACAGTAAAAATGCCAAGCATTACCAAAAATTCCAAGTTTCAATGTAGATTAATGTTCAACTGAAGTACGAGTATTCTTGTCCAATTGCAATAGTCTGTTCAATGAATTAACTAATGAATAGCAAAAACAAAGAATGCATATGATTTATTTCATTTCGGTCATAACGCAACAGAATTTTGTTTCAAATAAATGCATAGAAGTGCAGAGGTTACAACATTCTTAGGTCAAGATGAAAAACGTTAGGATTTTGTAGCTGCCACAAATCAAGACAAATTCGTTCTGCGCCTTGTGACGTGACAGTTGAACTTAGCTGTCAAAACACTGTCGTTGAAATGTCAGCTGTCAATCGTGAACATTGGTGCAGTAGCTCATCTGTCATATTTGAACGCTCACGTGGCTTGTATTTCATCAGGAGCATCAAGTTGTTCGTGTCTCTCAGCTGCTCACTCTTCTGCGCAATGTTTGTTGTCACCCACTTTCTACACTGTCGTCTCATTTGCATTATTTTAAATTATTACGTGTTGCTGTCGTCGTTGTTGCCGTCATATCATTTTCATTGCACACAGTAAAAATGCTGCTACGATCAGCGGCACAGTGAACGCCAGAGTCAAGTGACAGCATTAAAGCAAACTTTAAGTCGTTTGACTATCAGGGTGCTTCATTCTTTGCGGGTACGCATTGCATTCGTATGCAAATTAAATTGTCTTGCAGTTTGGTTGGTGACTCTGGCGCGAATCATGATGCCAAGAATATGTGTATGAGTGTGTCTTTTTCTTATGATTTATGAGTTTGTGAGAATGTTGCCACCTTTTTGCAGCATTGTCGTTTGTCGTATGCTAATCATTGTACATTTGACTAAGCAAACACTCAGAACAACAACAACAACAACGGTGAACAACAGAGATCAAGAAAAAGGGCAGACAACATTGCTTAACTTCTTGCCACATAAACGCAGTAAACAAAATTAAATCAACACAACATTCACATGGAAAGGCGAGTAACATCATTGCTTTCTAAAGACAAGTTTTGGCAATTTTATACAGCGTTATTGACACTAGAGTCGATCATAAATTGCCATCGAACTTTTTCATTTTTGGCCTCAAACCATTAAGGCGTCAGTGCTGCCATATTTGATGGGAATACGCTAAGAAATAATGTTGCCAGCTCGTCTAGCGAGTGGCCTCTCATTATACACATATATATATAGAAATAAATACAACCTTGAGTAAGGCGAAAAAATCAAGCACTTTAAGTAATTCAATTAAAATCTATTTGTTTTTGGCGCTGTTTTGTTCAACTCTTGGACATTAAAATGAACATTATATACTCACTTGAGCCTTCTTCCAGTCGAGCGCGAATTCATTCATGCTATAAAAAAACTGCGTTAAAAAATTAAAATTCCAAACACACCAAGAAACGCATAAATCATATTTTATCTCCTCAGAGGCATCATCAGTGTTGGCCAAGAGTTAAACAGCAAAGCAACAACACATAAGTAACACCAACAAGAAAGCACAGCAAAAACACGCCAATGTAAAATTATGGAAAATCAGCCTCAACCCAAAAACAGCATTCAATATTTTTCAATAAAATTTTAAAAGGCATCAAAAACAGCTCTACGCATGCACGCACGCATGAACGCATGCACACGCACACTATTAACGCACATTTAAAAGCCGTTTCTGGGCATTTGGCCATATCTACGTATTAGACACTCGGCAGAATCATTTTGTTGGTTCGCAGGCAAGCCTGGCCTTAATGCACACAATAATAATACTTCATAAATGCTGCAAAATGTTGTTGTTGCTGTTATTATTATTGTTGTGATTTGTTTAACCAAGTCGCATAATAATCGAGTGCAACAAGCCGTAAAAGTCACGTGATCAAATTGACATGAGGCAAGAACGACGCGTCGTATGTCGTTGCGCCAGCCAGCGGTTGTTGAGGGTGTCTCTCCAGTCAGAAACTTAGCCTGTGTTAGCCTCAGCCGTACGCTGACTTGTTTGGCTTTCATGCTCACAGGATACCGCGCCACATTGTCTGTGAGAACAATTTGTTAACATTATTTATATGCCGAACAGGTGCAGTGAATGCAGTCAGACATGTTCTTGATTAACGTCAAATTAGGTCATAAAAGGAAATACGTCTAAGTTTTTAATCGCTGCAAAGATGATTTGACTTGATTGATTGATGCATTGAGAGTAGGTATCCTTTGAAACAACAATAACAACCAGAACAGCAACAACATCAATTGGTTGGACAGGCAGATAGATGGCGCTGTTGAGACAATTGATGCGATAAAAGTAGCTAAACAGTGTGTTCAAGAGGTCTGCATGAGTAAGATGCAAAAGTAATCGCACGAGTATCGATGAAATACTGACGATAACAATTTGATCGTCTTTATTGTCGCGAGCTGAGTAGGCATTCGCAATAAAAATCGTATGATAATTATCGTGTGTCGAACCTCATGCTACGCAGTTGATAAGCCTCAAAAGATTGAATAGTTACAATTATATTAAATTATATAAATAATCAAACTTATATTTAATACTATTACAATTGTCAAATTATTACTACAGTGGTTCTAAAAATGTTTGGTTTCTTAGTACTCAGTTTCAAATTGTTGTTCGCAAAAGGACAGTTGCTCCATCTAATACTTCTCAAAATTATAGAGATAACTTTGAATTACAAAGAAGAAATGGATAACGGAGAGATAAAAATTGATGACAATACTATTTATCTAATACTTACTAATGCTAGTTATTACGGGCAGACGTTGTTCTGCTACATATTCAAATTTGTTGTTTTATGTCTTTTTGAATGATAAATCTGAAAAAAATTTTTTTTTAAAAATTTCGTCAAAAATACTTAAAAAAAAAAAAAAAAAAAATATAGATATCGACAACAGCGACACCTATCGGGTCCAAAACTATCCTATCTTTCAAGCTGAATCCAATCATATACATACACAAAATGACATTGAAATCGGTTGTATAATTTCGGAGATTAGCGTTAACCAACATAGTGATACGTGATTTTTTATATACATATATTAGATACAATATGTAGTAAGGCTTATTTTCTTCATGCAAGCAAAAAACAATCTTTTGACATCATATGCTGAAAGCTATATTCAATAAGGTCTCATAAAAAGATAATCCCTAAGACCAACGGTTTTTGGCGATGAATTGATTTTTTTAAATCAAAACCGCTGACAGACGGTCAAATCAACTTCATTCTTTACTTATTTTTCTTGACTTTCCTTTGACATCTGAGAACACCATAGTTCAAAGCTTAAAAACTGAACTCAAGTTTACGCCAAGGTCGAGTTAAGACCAAGTTTATTTGAACAATCATATTTCACCAACATCGATTGATTGTTTTTGGTCAAAATAATGATTTTCAGCACATCTATTATATTCAAGTATTTAAATTGTATATTTTTTATTGAGATATATTTTTTTCCCAGTTTCAACTTAAATACAGCATCGACGCTTTTAATTGAATTATTCAAGAGTTTTTCACTCGACGTACAACTAGCTTAACTGACCCGGTGCACACACGACTGTCAAACTTTGACAGATTTCCAACTTATCGACTATTTATCATTGCTTGTTGTTTCTTGGTCTTGATATCGCAGAACTGTAAACTAATAAATCTTAAGGATCGCATAAATCTTTTGCTACAATTGCCAAAGACCAAAGAGGTAGCAGTGGGGGGGGGGGGGAAACAAAAGCAAACAAAAATGCAGAACTGTTGCTTTTTTCTGTTTCTATTGATGTTGCTGAGGCAGTTAGCAGCTTCCTAGCTTTGAACTGCTACTTAATCAACGTAAAGAAAAAAAAAATTGCTTAGGTCGATCACTTGATCAAACGACGGGAGACACTGAAAGACCAACAACTACAGTAGTCGTCGTCGTCATCATATCAAGTTGGAACACTCTTAATTCAAAGAACTTCCATTCACTGACATTCTACATTCTAGCCAAGATCAGGTCCCGCAAATGTTCTTTGCACCCGCTGCGTCGCAAGATATGTCGAAGCTCTTGTTGCACTGATCAGTTGGTTCATTTCATTCCGTTCAATGTCCAATTTTGGCACCGAATGTGGTGGCACCAATTGCCACTTTTAGCAAATTTTGTTAGCCGCAACAAGCCAAAGATATAGAATCAAAATCGCAAATAATGCGTTAATAACGCTTTTGACATTTGCTACTCTGCTAACTGCCAGATCACAGACTTGGCGTTGCTCACAACATTCCTTAGCGAGCAATGTCAAGCGTTGACGTCACTTCTGAATGTGACATTAAGATGGGTCGCGTTAAAAATACGCACGCGGAAGCATTCTTGGACTCGAGCTTAAATTTCGTATGAGTGTGAGTGAGCTTTTCCAAATAGCCTAGTAAGCTACAGCTATAGTAGCAAGCTTACAAACGTAAACGTTTAGTTTGAAAAAAATCTTGTGAAAATTGCTTAAAATTGCTTCAGTCATTATGAAAAAAAATATAGTTAATGGTAGGCTATCTGTTAATTGAATGTTTAAAAAATCTAACGGTTTATTGAAAAGCATTTTCTATAGCATTTTATTTAGGAAACCAGCCAATGGCAGATACTTTGCATTTTATTATGAAGGTTATAAAAATATTTCGAAATATCGTACAAGCATAAGGCGAACTATTTGGTACCAAGGAAATATGATACTGAGCTTATGACACTTTTCTGAGCCCAAATAGCACTGTCAATATCTACAATATGTGATTTGAAAAGGAAGGAGCTGATATCCTACTCTTTATGTAAAAAAGTATTTCTTACTAATATTGCGATTTCAACATTTGATTGAAATACGTGCATTTCTAATTTCTTATAAAATTGTACAAATAAACCTTTTACAAATGTTTTTGTTTTTGTGAAAATATACTTGAAATTCGTAAAAATTAATAAATTAAATTAAATTTTCTTAAATTACTTTTTCATATAATACGTAAAACCAAAGAAAGATTGTCATTTAAAATTTATGTTACAAATTCAGCGTGGTTTAAGCCAATAATTTTAAATAACGACATTTTCCGACATTTCACAAATATACTTAGAAAACAATTTTTCTTAACCCTCAAAAAAGTCACAAATAAAACCTAATTTGGTGAAATTTCACCCATGAGGATTTTATATGGCAAATTCATTAAAAATTTCAATTGTTTTTTTAAACAGTTATTAAGTTGAATAGCAGCTTACTATTTACAGTTGGTACAAGAGTAGACTGCAGTTTTATGCTTATTATAGCATACTATAGTTCTATGCTATATTACATTATTACGGTAATAAATGCTCAAAACGTTGATGAGCATGTACTTTTTTGGATCTGGTATTTTACCAGAATCAACTTGCATATTCCATTCAAAATTTGTTATACTGTCACAAAAAGCTCATATCTTTGCCATTCTTTGCGGGCTTGGATGGAATATACTACTTGAAGAGGCATTTTCCACGGAAAGCTAACAGTTTCCTATCAACTATAACATTTTCAAAAGGCGTGTATAAGAGTTGTTTCTGTGAAACCGACAGCACTGACTAATTGGCTTCTTCATGTTTTCCTTATTCAACGCTTCATTCATTGGAAGAATCATCTTCTTCGAAAAAATTCAGGACAAAATCTACCTGTGATTCTGATGCCTTCCTCTTATTTTTGGTAACGAAATTCACTGTATTTACATGTGATGTTCATATGGATGAAATTTCACCCGAAGGTCACTCAAGTTACTTTTTAAATAATAACCGAGATTTTGTAACAATCATAAAATTGATATCATATTCTAAAATAAGAGAACATTTTCTAAAAATACGATAATATTCATTAATTTTACAAAAAAAAATGAGCTTCGTATAACGTTTTAAACTTCAAAATGGGTGAAATTTCACCCGAGGGTCGGATGAGGTTAACTAAGTTCCTTACCATGCCCGTACACAAGGTGGGTTTTTAAAAGTTGAACCTTAGGGTCCAGATAATATAAAGAATTAAAATATTAAAATACAGCTTACTTGCGCATACATACTTGCTGCTTCTACGTCTCTCTTCTATAACAGTCTAAACAGGAAGTTATCGAATAAAGTTTGATAAATTAAACTGAGCATTGCTCAACACCACCGATTTAAGAATTGTTTGCGTTAAAAGGTGAGGCATTTAATGTAAAGCGTACAGCGACAACAATGTGTGGTTCCGATACTTGGTCATAATGGACCCAATTTTATTTTTGGTGGATATGAATGAACAAATTTTTTTTCATGAGTTCAAGTAACGGACAGAGCAGAATTGAATTTAATTGCTATCTGTATCTTAAATAAACATATTTGCAATAAAATATTATACCTAATTTTCAAATCAATTTCTAAATTCAAATTTTTTTTTTAGCCAAAAGTAAAGATTTTAAGTCATAATTTTAACAATTTCAACCTTTTTTATTAATTTTAAATGCTTTTTTTTAGTTGATAAAAAATGTCTTCAGAATTATTGAAATCAAAAACTATCGACATATTTTTTTTAATCAAATCCCTGTTCTTTACTATGCAATTTTAGAACACAGCTTGTGAATTCATTTTTTTTTTAAGCTTGGAAAAGCTTTGATTTTTTATTCTAAATAAGCTTACTTCAACCGCTATTTTGTAGTAACGGCTCGTGGAATACCAGCAACATTTCAGTAGCATTCATTGGTACACTGCAGAAGCTCTATTAAACAACCATTTGAGTTGAATTTTCAAATAGTTGCCAAGCAGTGACAACTTCTATGAACACTTGTGGTAGTGTTTTTATTTTTTCTTAAAATCTAAAAAGCAAATTTGGCAACAATTATATAATTTAAAGAAAATTCAAAAGGCTTGAAGGACACAGCCAGGAACATTAAAGTTTTGAAGTTGACTGTGGATTAAACGCAGAATTCTAGACCGACTAAGCGACCGACCGTATAGGCCAAGATAACGAGTGCCAAGTAGATTTAAGCGAGCTGCATACAATTTAAGCAACCGCAGCTACTGTGTTCTTGGTTAAGAAGTTTTTGTTGGTTATGGTGGTGGTGTTGGCAGTGGTTGCTGCGGCCACTGTGGCTGCTGCCGCCGAATACACCTGCAGCAATAACAGCAAATGCCATAAATTGTGACATGCTTTTTTAGCTTACAACCAACAGCAACAACAAGATCAATAAAAACAATAGCAACACCCGCCGACCGCACTTAAATATGTTGGCAGAACCAGTTTCAACTCCTGTGCAAAGCGCGGTAACAAGAACCGAAACAACAACAAACACTAAGCAAACAACACAAACATCACAAGAACGATACTGATCGTTGAGTTATTAAGATGCTGCTGTCGGTCAGGCTGTTGCCGTTGTTTGTTATTGGCTTTTCTTGACATTGCCGTGGCTGTGGCTGTTGTTGTTGTTGTTGTTGTTGTTGTTGTTGTTGTTGTTGTTGTTGTTGCTGATGCTGTTTGCTGTTGCTGTTGGCCGTAATACAACAACCTGCAATGTCATCTCGCGCTGGCTGCTACATCGCTCGCTAACTCGCCGCCATATTATGTTGTCCTCTTAATTGGTTATAAATTAATTAAATGTCTTTTAATTATCCGGCTTCTTGTCAGTTAAGAACGCGTTGTGCCCCTGGCTATATGTAATGTTGGTAACGGGCTGTGTTGCCACCGTGTTGTTGCATTTTTTTTTTTTTCTGCTTGACGTTTTAAGTGTGGGAACAACCTAGAGTTGAAACTGTGGTTGCAATTGAAGTTAAATGGATTGTTATGTATTTTTGGGCGGCGCCATTGTTAAGCTCTCGCATTTAAGCGTCTCAACTATTTGGTTGTAACATTAGATAACATTCCGATAAAATTACTGTTGCTTGCTATGATGATTGACTTGTGAATTGTTTTTGTAATATTTGTATGATTGACTTAAGTGGTCAATGTTCAGGGCGATCATAATTGTTGGTAGTGTGAACATCATGAACAAAGCATTCTCTGCTTTGTCAGATAAAACAATTGTGCCCAACTAGTGGCACAATTGGCTCA
Source organism: Tetanocera ferruginea (assembly GCA_958299015.1). Taxonomy (NCBI): domain Eukaryota; kingdom Metazoa; phylum Arthropoda; class Insecta; order Diptera; family Sciomyzidae; genus Tetanocera; species Tetanocera ferruginea. The sequence goes on from OY282640.1 coordinate 171,575,918, forward strand.
ACATGTAATTGATGGCTGTTAGATAAAATGCTTCGAGTATTGTGGAAATACATAAAAAAAAGTTATCTACAATAGCTGTGTTTTTTATCAAGCGAGTAGTTAAAAAACGACCGCTTATCATATGTATACTCGCTTAAATAACACAGGAAACTGTTAGTCGCTTAAAAGTTTGCCGACCAAACGAAAAAAAATGCTTCCAAGTTATTTTTCAATAATTGTATAAATTTCCTACAAAGGTGGCAACTATATCTGATTGATAGTCAATAGTAATGTAAGAAATGAAAATTTTTTGTACCAAATACTTTTCACGAAATACTCATAATTTGCTTTAGATCAATATTTCAATAAAAATACTAATAATAATTTAACAGGTAAGATAAACAAAATTTATCAAATATACTCATTATGTAAAACTATGTTGCTTGCTTAAGCTTTTAGCACTGAAAATCTTTTGAGCAACGGGTTTGTTTTCAGAACCGAGTCTCCAATGCTTAAAATCTGAAAATTTATGCATCACTAATTGTCAAAACTTTGATATATAAAATAAATTTGTCAAAAATTGTTTACAAAAATTTGATCAGTAGCTCGTTTCTGCAACTTTTGTCACCGCAGTTCTCACAATATTTTCTCACTTTGACGCCATAATGACGTCATTCTCACTTGCACCGTCTCTGTAATAAAATGAGAAAAGTCGGTGACTCGTCTCGCTTGTTTCAATTCTATTTTCGTAGGAATTCAATAGCCGAAGTGTTTCTGTAAACTAAAATATGCGACTCGAGTCGGCTGAAGCTGTCACTATGTTCTGATTAGATGAGAACAATTTTTGGTTGATAGTGCAACTTTCGATTTCAATGAAGTGGTTACTAATACTTCTACCCGGTACAAGGTATCAACTTAAATTTTTCATTTAGACTATAAATATATAATATACACAATATTATAAGTATTACAATGTATAAATTATTGAATATACAAACTAAAATATTTTATTAATGAGACTTATTCCATGATAAAAATTTGTATCACTGCATTAAGCAACCGCATGAAAAGATTACTCGGATCTCAACGCATGAATAGGGTTTGTTTTATAAATATCAACATCACTAAGTGTCAAAACATGAAAAAATTGTTTTGTTTATTTTTGTTTATTTTTTTATTTTTGAAAAAATCAAAACAAAAAAAAAATGTCAATTGTTTCAATTTTATATATTCCCTATCACTTGTGTATCTTTCTCATCACAGAGCAATATTTTCTCACTTATTAAAGCAGAAACACTATCTTTCGTAAAAGTGAGTATTTTGGAACGAAATAGTGTGACGACAGAAAAAGTGAGTATTTGTCGAAAAAGTTGCAGAAACGAGCTACAGGTTATAAGCAGTGTTCCGAGAAGAGAGATTTTTCTCCATTTTACGGGAACAAAAAAAAAAACACAAATTGGCCATTTCAGCCCTTGAAAGGACTTTCACCGAGCTTCTTCTGATCAATTGAGTTGTATGTGTTATTAAATGTTTGCACACCATTGACCGAAAACTGGACCTACATGTTTTATGCCGACTCTGAACGGCTAAAGTTCATATTCTCAAGAAGCTTTACATGGCATTATTTACTCTCTGAGGTTTGCCATTGTCTGCAGAGAGGTGGTGACCGATTAGAAAAATTTTTTATTGAAAAAACTTTTCGCCGCGACTAGGGATCGAACTCGGGCTCCGAGCATGCTAAGCCACACACTTAACTTGCATGTCACGGTCACCACCATTTAACGGGAACTTCCGACCTAAAAAGGAAAACGGGAAACAGGAATATGAGGTTGTACGCACTTTTATGTGAAAAATATTATTTTTCAAAAAATAAACGAATTAATAATGAATTTTTTCCTTTCATATATTATAATTTTTAAATACATTTCAGAATTATCTGAATCAGCCTGAGATTTCACATGTATTTATTGGGACTATCGTCAAACGTAAGTTGAAATGCAATTTTCATGTGTATATATTTTTTATGGCAAAATAAGAAAAAGGAACAAGACAAAATATATATGAAATATCACAATTGAATATGTTTACAAAGACAAGGGATATTTTAAGAGTGAGTGCAAAAAAACTGGACTCCCAAACAAACTGTCAAAATGGTTTTTTCGTTCATTTTAAATGGTTAATAATTAACTTCCAAAGTAGTCCAATTATATTAAAGAAGTTTAATTTTAAGAGCAAGGAATTCAAGTTCAAGTGGGTTGGTATCGAGGCAACGGGGCTTACCACTCGAATTTGACTTCGTAAGTTCAAAAGACCTGAGAGGGAAATGCAGTTCTAGTAGAGCATTTTAACGGTACAGCATTTCCTAAAATTATACAAAACTAGTAAGGTATATCTTCGACTTGGCCGAAGTTAAAATACCCCCACGGCCGATTCTTAAGGGTAAAAGAATCTTAATTTGGAGAGCTTTTTGTATGAGATTTTGAGAGATTTTATTATTTTTATGTATCTTAAATACATACATATCAAATTGTTTTCCTGGAGCTTTAATATTAGCCTTTTTATAAAGTTTTCAATTTTGGGATTGTATGGGAGGTGGGCGTGTAAGTGGGTGAGTGACGCCCATTTTTCTAACACACCTCAGTTTTGACATAGAATACACAAATACCGAGTTTCTGTTTTGGTTCTTTAATATTAGCCTCTATATAGATTTTTCAATTTTGGGGTTGTATGGGAGGTGGGCGTGTTAGTAGATGAATGCCGCCCATTTTTCTAACACATCTCTGTTTTGACATAGAATACATAAATACCGAATTTCAGTATTCTAGCTTTAATATTAGCTTATTTATAGGGTTTTCAATTTTGGGGTTGTATGGGAGGTAGGCGTGGTTTTCATCCGATTTAGCCCATTCTCGAACTTGATCTTAGTTTTTTAAAAATAAGCTTAAATATCGAATTTCAGCACGATACCTTCAAAATTACGGCTGTAATCGTGTCCACAGACAGACGGACGGACAGACAGACGGACAGACGGACAGACAGACGGACATGGCTAAATCAACTCGGGTGGTGATGCTGATCAAGAATATATATACTTTTCTATACCTACTACGCCTCCTTGTGGGCGTTACACACGTCGTGACAAAATTAATATACCCCTTACGCAGTACGCGTGGGGGTATAAAAATGCATAAGTAAAAGGAAATAAACCATTCGGCGGTTTTTAAGCGAGTCCAAAATAAAATGTTTATTGATTTGTCTTGAAGTTTTCTTTAAAACAACGGCTGTACTTTTATAACTTAACATTTAGACCCACTCCAATGTAAAAAACTTAAATTGGATATGGGTATTTCCACCAAAAAGTCAACCGAGACGAAAAACTTAAAAGTTCTTGATAATAATGTTTGATGTTATTGATTTTATTCACATTAGGAAACATTCAAATTTTAGTAATTTAAATACATTTTACATTTATTCATATCTCCTTGCGAAATATTCGGATGCAAAGAGCGCAAATGTGAAATATTGCTTATTTTGATATTTCTTTGGTATGTCTTGTCTTTATAACAGTTATTAAACAAAAACATAATGCATTGACTTTTGTTTGCTCAAATCTTTCTAGGAGTATAAAGAACGAAAAAACAAAATCATAAGTAACCACGCAATGAAAGACAACGGTAAATTTTTGATTTACTTTTTTTTTTAGTTCGTTGTCACATTCGACATGCAAAAATAACATTTTTACTCAGTGCATCGGAAGAACATACAGTAAGCTGACAAAATAATTATCTTAAATTGAGTTTATTCATGCGACTTTAAAACAAAAGTGAACCGGTAAGAAAATAAAAAATTTTTGTTGTTTTAACTTGTATAAAGTTGGTCACGAGCGACATGGTAAATGAGAAATTCAAAATTAATTTTTTTTTTGCTTACATAAATCAATTCTTAATGTAAATACGCACTTAACAAATTTTTATTTTAAATTTAGATGAGCACAAACAACGATGAAAAAAAACAAAAATAGAAACGGTACAACACTCAAAAAATCCCTAGAGGTTTCTCAACGGTTTCTTAAGGTTTTGGGTTCGCTGAATCCAAATCTGAACTCAAAATTTTCGGGTTACTCTATGTTTTCGAGCTACAGGGGAGGCAGAACCCTAACCCCCTACGCTTAATAAAATCAATATTACCGACCCTCATACTTTTTCAAGAGGAACATTTTTTGCCTTGAAACCCATCCCCTCCGACCTAATTTTTCAGACATGCTCTAGGAAGTTTTCTTATAGAACTTATTTTAAAAGCAATCGAGCTAAATAAATCTTCTTTATATTGCATTTTTTATTTTCATAAACCACAATGCTTAATATTTGGTTTTTTATTTATTTTTATTTTTAATATTTTTTTTGTGTTAACCTTTTTTTTATTTTTTGGCTCATTTTTAATTTCTGTATGGTTACGACTGATATAATATTTGTTATTGTTGTTGTAGCAGCAACAAGTAGTCAAGTGCTTGCAAAGTGTTTACATTATTTCAATATTGCTTTTATTCATGTTGTTGGTGTTGTTTTTCACTCATTATTCATATAAATAACTCTTCAATTCGTTGCAGGCTTTATTGTCGCTCTGGTTAACTTTTATTGCTGCCTGACCCCACCTGAGCGACTTGAGGCGACACTCAAGTGTTCAACACTTAGCATGATCGAGTGTTTTTTCTAGTTATAGATTCGGATCATTTTTTTTCTTAACTATTTGTAAATCATTTTGGGCAGTGACGTTCGGAAACTGAAGATGAATCAAAATGAATGTGGTTGTACGCCTTTTTATTCCTCATTTTTTCTGAGAAGCAGTTAGCTTTAGAAAGAGTTCATCATGTATGTAGGTTGTTTTTTGAAGAGCAGCTCTTATGCTAAACAGAAATTTATTTTTACGTCATGTTAAAGTTAATTTTTAAAATTTGTTTTTTAATATCCATTTTGGGTTGTTTTGTAAGATTATTGAAATATTTAACTGTTCAGAACAGCTGGTCATTTGTACAAATGAAAAATGCCAGTTTTCAAGTCAATAAGAAAACAGAAACAAGAAGCAAGGAAAACAGGAGTTTGTTTTTTAAACATTAACTTCAAAATATCGCCGGCGACCACAACTTTCTATAAAAGTTTTCTTTTTATTTTAAACTGAGTTTATTTGAAATATTTTTTATGAAAAATTGAATATTTGGCACGAATGTGGTTTGACATCAGCATCTTAATAAAACTTTTTTTAAATTTATTTTTTTAAATTGTACATTTTGAAATTTTAATTTCTTAAAAACTCTGCTTTTTGGAGTTAATGATGCATTTGTAATGAATTTTTATTTTTAATAAATTCTTAATTTTTTTGTAATCATAATTTTAGCGGCGTTTTTTCAAAACGCAAAAACAGCATAACTGCTAGAGTTTTAATGTTTACTAGCAAAAAGAAAAAATTTAACATTACGACCGCCCAAGCGTATTTTTACCAGCCATAAAAGCATCACTTAGTGGCTCCTTCTGACCTACTCTACACAATTTTTTTATTTTTTATTTCAATGTGTTCGCTACAGCGCGGCTGAGTTCACCTCAAACAGGACATTAATTTTTACGGTGTATCTCTTTTTCTGGTAGGCGAACATATTTTTTAATTGCATTTTGCCACAAATATCATCAGTTATGACGCAAATTTAACTCCAAACAAAACTGTAAAATGTCAAAATATACGAGCGCACATAACGATTTTAACTGTCAACGCTTAAATAAATACTGTCCGCGGAGATGGCGCTAAAACGGTTTCTGTACTGGCGTCACTCAGGTGGGCAGTCGACCGCAGCGTCATTCATAAAAAAAATAGATTGAGATCCACCGCATGCCTTGTGTAGTCATTTAATTTGCATTTTTTTTTTTTTTTTACACATAAATACAAAAGTGTAGCAACAAAATATATAACAGTCCACTGCAAGAGCCATTTGAACGTATTCAAAGTTGCAGCATCTAAATATTAAGTTTAAAAAATTAATGAAGAGTGTTGCTAGCTGACTCTATAGGCTAAACACTATCGGCGCACACATTTTCACACCACTATCGGCGCACTCTTGCCGATAGTGTACAGCTATGTAACGTTTTGGATTAATGACTAGCTTTAAAATTTTAAATGCCATGAATTAGTTAAATTTGCCGGAGAAAAAAAAAATGCAACTACATACGTTCAGTGCAAGTGAATTGATTTAAGCTGTGATCTTAAATTTTGATGATGAAAACAAAAGCAGCTACAAAAAAAATACTTTTATGCCAGCAGAAATGAAAAATTCTGGTTTAATCAACACGAGCCAGATATTAGAATAAGTTTACGCTGTCAAATCGTAGAATATTTAATTTGTTTGTTATTTACTTGTATTATATTTAAGTTTCACACACGACATATTAAAAATAAAAAATTTAAGTTAGCTTAAGACAATGTCAGGCAAGGCGCGGTTGACATCAGAGTTTTAAAAACTTTACGATTTGTCAAAATGCACGAAGCAGTCGCTCGCTATTGAACAAAACATTTATCTACTTATCATGTGTTGCTCATTTACGATATAAGGTACGATCAAAGAATGAGGTTCTATAAGAAATTGCAGTAAAACGCGTTTTGGCAATGGAGCTAGTCAAATCTTATTTCTTTTGAATTGTCTTTAATAGATAAAAGGATCAATAGATACAAGTTTTATGGTGTATGTAAAGGTCTTGCCAATTCAAGTATACCAATTATAATTTATTTCAGTACCGTCTTATTGAATATCAATTTTTAAAAATTTAAAATTTTCGGCTTATTCCAGAAACTGGTTTTAACTTTATGTGCGCACGTGGGCAAGAACAATAACCTGAACTACACGTGCATTTAACTCACGAACACAGTACGTATTAACGTGATTCACGTGAATAGTACTCACGTACTTTAGGCATGAGGCGAACTTTTATTAGTTCTTTGAGTTTCTAAGAACAGGAACCTTACTAACCTAAGACCTGACTTGCTTGATCTGTGGGCTGAATACCAATCATAACTGAGGTTATTGTTTCATAAACTCTACAAACTTTTTATAGCAAAAATATTTGAAAACGTATTTTTCGTTTTGTTTTCGTTTTGTTTTTTTTTTTTTTTCTTTAAGTCAACATATTATCGAAAAGTCAGTTTCGATATATATTTTTGATATATTTAGGTTTAATTTTTTTTTTATATAGAGGATAAATAATCGTCTTATATTCATTAGATAAATAAAAGGATTCATCCATGGCAAAATATATTTTTAGTAAGTGAAATTTATTAAAATTGAAATCGTGTTTTTATGTACAAATATTTAAGTTCTCTTTATTTCAGTATTATACATGCTTTTGACAACGGTACACAGCCAGCAATGCGATTCGTACGGTTTTATGGGCTGTTTAGAAGATCTTTATGGATTCATAAGATTTACCGTTCCTTCAAAGGAAGGTCTAGACAGTGAATGTTCGTAAGTCTAAATCAACTATTTTTCTGGTGTTTTGATTTGTTTCGAAACGAAGAATGGAAATAGGATAATTTTATTGCCGAGATACATTTTGCAACAAAATTTTCCAATAGGAAAATCCTTTGAAAATAGAAGTGTATCAAAAATTTCAGGAAAAAGGAAGTTTTGTGTATACTTAACTAGCTAGCAAAATTTTTAATCACTTCCTGTAATCTTAAGCCGTAGTTTTTGAATGTGAATAGTTTGATCCTGGAAGTTTCTCAGCTCATTGTGTATTAAGAACTTGTAATATTTTTTCATAAAATAATATTTATTTCAAACTTTTTTCATAACTTTTTATACGCAGCAAGGCGCGGTCGAGTGTTATACCATGCTTTCAAGGATTACAGCTGAGTTGTGAGACATTGCATGTTGATATTAATAGACTAGAACAATATTTGAATACTCTTTGCGATGAAGGTTCTTTTCATGATGGTAAGCTTTATAAATTTTTCTTTGATTTTATAATTCTGAGATTTTGGTTTTTGCTCTAATTTCATAATATATAGCATTTTATTACTCATTTCACTAAATCTTCGCTAACAAACATAATCTTTGTTTTTTAACGTTCCTAAGTAATGTGTTTTTTCTTTCCAATTTCACTAACGTTTTGTTCTTTTTTGATTTTGTAGAGTACTTAAAACATGCGGAATGCCTTTTCAAGTTAGAAGGTGGTCTATCAATTTGTAATGAGTTCGCTGACAAACACGAAAAAGAAAGAATGAAATATATTTGCTGGTAAGCTAACACTTGGATAGTTGATGGTTCGAAGGTAACTTTTCGTAATACATTGTACTGATTATATTTCGTAAATAGTAGTAAAAAAAATCGTATAACTGACTGCGTAAAAGCAAGAGCAAGTAGCAATTGCGGATCGGAATCATCTTCGCTCGTCTATCATTTGAACAATCGAACCAGCGCAATCTTTCCTAAAGTAAGCACTACCACATATATATTTTATAAAAGGAAACTCCCTTTGGACTAAACACTTCTATTATTTATAAAGTTCTTGTGTGATGATGTGGGTCAATGTGATGCTGCAACGAGACTACCGATGTCCTGCAACATTTTGCCTGCATTGTTAATAGCTCTGATAGCAATGCTCATGAAATAGTGAAGTGGAGATATCAAAAAGCTGACAAAAAGGCAGAAAAGTTAAGAGTTCAAAAATGCTTTCATAATGGTTGCAATGCGCTTGTACCTTGAAGTTTGTGTGCGTGAGTTTTAATTAGATTCGGAAGTTTATAATGGCGAAATCAATTATATTCAATAAAAATCAGAGTTTATCACCAACAAAGATATTGAAATTTTTTACATAGCTATTCTTATTAGAATATATTCATCATGTGCAGCATAAAAATAAAAAATATTTTTCTGTTGTGTAGTGTTTAAAACGAAGAGTCCCTTATATGCCGATCTTATATGTCTTGGTCTATAAATGGCTTTACACCGTACTAGAAGATAAAATTAAGAAAAGTTGTTTTTAGTTTAACCAAAAATCAACTGTCTTTATTTAAATTGTTTACTGCTATATAAATCAAAAATGTCAGTATTTTATTTTGCTTCTCGAAGCCGGATCGATTTTGTTTGGAGAAAAAAAAAGTCATCCGGACACCGACTCAAAAGCTAGAGCAACTTTTAAAAACTATTTCTGCATCGTTTTTTTTATTTTGATCGGCGAAATGCCCATGGATCGGTGTTGGTTCTCCTAAGCCCCTTTTTTGGCCAAAAAGTTTTTTAACTACAGAATGCATACCCAAAATAAGCAAAAAAGTATAAATTTTGATGGTACACAAATATTGTTTAAAAAAAATGTTGAAGTTTGTTGTCTTTACAAACAATTTTGATACCCCAAAAAGTTGATATTTCGTCATTTTCGAAAAGATGTTTTTTAAACTATAATACTATAAACTATATTTTCCGGCTACCGAAACTATACGAACTTTGTAAATAACATCCCCTCTAGCCGAGTATAGTATTTAAAGCCTCTTCTAGCTAGAGATAACGTCTTTTTTTCTAAATACCGGAGATTAAGTTTGAAAATGGGTTATATCGGATAGAAACCATGCTTACCTCCCAAACAACTTTAAATTTAAAACTCTATAAAGAGGCTAATATTCAAGCCACACATTTGGTAAGTGTGTAGGTTATGTCAAAACTAAAACGTGTTAGAAAAATGGGCGTCATCCACCTACGAACACGTTCACCACCAAAATACAACACCAAAATTGAAAAACAAATAAAGAGGCTTCTCTTTAAGCTGCGGGAATACAATTTTATACGAATGTATTTTCGACGTCTGTAGAATTAGTAAAATCTTTAAAAATCTCATGTAAAAAGAACTAAAATTTATGATTTTTACCCTTAGGAATTGTCCGTGAGGGTATTTTAACTTCGGCCAAGCTGAAGATATACGTTCATTTTTTAATGACGTTGTTGAATGAAATGAAATTTTGTTCATACACTGAATAAATACACACAAAATAATACACTGAAAATATGATTATGTATACATTAAAAAAAAAAAAACCTACATGAATTTTGTTTTCACTAATCATGTATAATTTTACATACGCTCCAAGTAATTTTACATGGCTTGAGTGTATTCGTACACAGGCCGATTTAAGTTTCTCTTCTATATGTACATAAGATTCAAGAACTTTTGTCACTTTGTTATCTCAAGAAAATTTGAACATTGCATTTGAACATTAAATTTTTGAATTTGATTACAAAATTATGAACGATTCATGTTTCCTTGTATTTGTTCATCGCATTTGCAAAGTGTTTTATTGGTTCATGTGCCTTGTTCACTGACTTTATGAACTTTAAACACTAAGCTTATGAAATATTTATGTTCTCGCGCCTTTACTTTAGTCCCTTTTTTATATTGAAATCATGATTATGTCAAATGACTCATGAAATTGGTTACTGGACCAAAATTAATGAATGCGATTCATGGAGATTATGTTTAAATTCATAAATATTGTGTACTTTTTAGTCCAGTCCAAACCAATTGACGGTTTCAGCCCATGAAAGGACTTTGACCGAACTATTTATTATAAATTTAATCCGTTGTGCGTTTTTTAAATACTTGTACGCAGTTGATCAAGGATTGGAAAATTTTTTGTAAGTGTCACGTCCTCTTAAATCAAAGATATCACACCTTCGCCTTTGAGCATCGTGCATTGTTTGATGAAAAAATATTTATATTTTTTTTTTAAATGTGAGCATTTTTCCTTGATTTCATCGCTTAGCCGGATCAATAACGATGCTTGTTATCGTTTTACTCTTTTTCAAGTAATTGATGTGGCTGATTCCGGGTTGTATTTTCAGTAAAATGTGAAATTTTAATATTTTAATGCGGTTAAGTAGCACTTTTTGAATTAGAATTTAGTAAATTGGGTACATGATAATTTCCAAAATAAATTGTGTTCATATGTGGGCTTTAACTTATACATGTTATCGTCTTCTTCTAGACTTAATTTAGCGATATCACGAAGTTCGTTGGCTAGTGATGTTGCTATTATAGAGGAAAAAGCTTTAGTATTATTTAACTAACCGATCAAAATCAAATCGATAAAATTGTTTAAAATGCTATGATTTATAATTTTCTCGATTTCAATATTATTCAATGTATTCATTTAGTGCTTATTCGCCTTGAAAAACAATTTTAACCGAAAACAAGTAAAGAAAGTCTAAAGTCGGTCTAGGCCGACTATGAAATACCCTAAACCCACTTTTCAAAAACAAAAAAATTTTATTGTAAATGGGCGTGTCCGTGGGCGGATAAAGCCCAAATTTTATATGTATTTAACTGTTGATGAAAAATTTAGACATGCCAAGTTTTATTCCTGTGGCTCACAGTTAATGCCTTTATTGTGCTTTCGCTATGGGAGGTGGGCGAGTTCATGGACGGATTACTCCCAATTTTTGAACACACCTTAGTTTTAAACTTTTTGGTTTGTATGGGAGGTAGGCGTGTCCGTAAGCGGATGACGTCCATTTTTCAAAAGCATCTTTGCGTTCATATAAAACACATAAATATCAAATTTTATTGTTGTAGGGTAACTATGAGCTGAGTTATGCAGTTTTCAATTTTCGCGTTGTATGGGATGATGTCTATTTTGCAAAATCGTCTTTGTTTTGTTATAAAAAACATATGTGCCAAATTAAAACTCTTTAGGTTAAACACAGGCTTATTTATTGCGTTTTCAATTTATGGGTTGTATGGGAGGTGGGCGTGTCCGTGAGCGGATGACGTCAATTTTTCGAAAACATCTTTGTGTTGATATAAAACACATACACACTAAATTTTATTGTTGTAGGTTTATTATGAGCTGAGTTATGCAGTTTTCAATTTTTGCGTTGTATGGGAGGTAGGCGTGTCCGTGGGCGGATTCCAAAAATATTCAATAGTGCAGATCCTTGGGTGCATGTGACCATGTGTACCAAGTTTCATCCAATTATCTCTACTCCTTCTGCTTATCCTGTGTATACGGATAACACACAGACGGACAGACGGACGGACGGACGGACGGACGGACGGACGGACGGACATGAATAGCTCGACTCACGAGGTGACGCTGATCAAGAATATATATACTTTTCTATACCGGACTCGCTTCGTTCTATGCGTTACAAACGTTTGCACAAAGTTAATATACCCTGACCTTTCAGGTTTAGGGTATAAAAATGAGAAATTCATAAAAACATATTCCACCAGATGAAAACACAGAAAAATTTTTCCTCAAATTTGCATCTCGAAATGGTCTGGTTCATGTTAGGGAAAAGAAGGACGAACATGTAGCACCGTGTAATAACATCTTTTCACTAAACATCACATCAGACTTCGAAATTTCATTAAACTCATAAAATTTTCGAGCAACACTCAAAATTAGGTCATGCATGATTTTTTTGACTGCAACTCATATTTTGCGCCCCTTCTCACCAGCTCATCAGTTTAGAAAACACGTCCTGCTGATGATGAAGAAAAACTCCTTTAAGAGTTTTAATTCACATATTTTAATAGTTTTAATTATTATCGCCAATCTTATTTAATAATCTAATAAATTTCATTTTGAATGAGCTTAAAAATTGTTGTGAAAAAGTAAAAAAAAAGTTACACAGTGACAGAGTTTACTGCGCTACTGGGGTGAGGGTGTAAACACTAGTAATAGTTACCAAACTAATACCTATAGGCATAAGCGCAACCAAAGGGGGGGTTTCGTGGTTTAAACCCCCCTACCCCCAAATTATTGTAGTACCTAGCAAAATAGGATTAAATCAAACTGATTCATATGAAAAACAATCACACATCTTATCAAATGAATGAAAACACCAAATGTTTATTTCAAATCGATGCATAATGTTTGATGCATAATCTACTAAATTTTATATTTTTTTTCCTTCAGACTGGTACTGATCACTTGAGGGGTTCGATTTGAGTTGTCTTTTCAACTTTTAGCTCGGAACCCACTAAAACGATTTGAAATGTTTGGATGAAAATTAATTAAAAAAAAATATAAAATAAGAAAGCCTGTATTTGAAGAAGAGCGGTCGAATTTCTCGCCAGCGAAATGATCAAAGAAATTTTCTCAAAAAGTGTTATGTTTCGTTCTTTTTTTTATAATTATTTTTTTAGACACAAATTTACACAAATAAGATTCACTAAAAAACTATTTCCGATTGACTTCCGAAACTGAAGCAAAAATTTACAATTCATAATTTTCCATAGTATTTTCCCGAATCTGTTTCATAAAAATTACTTGACGATATAAAAGTCAATTTTAGAGGACATTTCATCGGTTATTTTGATGGCGAAAGACTCAAACAATTTTTTCATAATAAGGCTCTTAGTTTTTCCAGAGGTCCATTAGTGCTAAAGGACAAATTTTTAGGCTTGCCCCAATTGGTTATTTTTACAACGAAGGTTTATTGTAAAAAAATAGTGTGAGAAATTTTAACATAATTAAACGAGGTAATTTAAGTCACGCTTTTCGAGGAAGTAATTCGTTAAGGCGGTCTTCTCATTTAAAACCCGTTTTTTGGACCCTTTTTAAAAAAATTATTATTTGAAAACGCAAAAAATAATTGAAAACTTTTTTTATTTATTGTATTACAAAAGTTTCAAAGTAAATAAAAAAATGTTTTTGCCTCGATACGTGGGCTGTTCAAATAGTAATGAGACTTCAAAGTTGGTGGTGAAAAAAAAGGTGTCGTCACGGCGGCCACGATTCTGGGTCTCCGGAGCGTCTGAAATGAAAAAAAACGGGGTTATAATCAGTATAGATGTAATTCTCGGGTGAACTTCAAGCTTAATTTTGTGATTTTTTTTGACAAAATGGCGGCCATTAAAAAAAAAAAATTCAATTTCGGGATTTTTTTTTTAAGTTTAGTGTAAAAAAAATAGTAAAAAATTTTTTAAAATTATGGTCGAGGTTCACCCGAGAATGGTGACAATTCTGCGTCGATTCCACTTTGTTTCATGAAAATCGGTTCAGTTGAACTGGAGATATCATGGCCGCCAGTTCGAAAAACGTGGTTTCGAGATAAACGCGTTTAAAGTTTGAAGTAATTTTTAAATAGCTCATTTTGACGAAGACCTTGCTTCACAAAAAAGGCTGTATCTTCTAAAGTATTTCACAACTACCCAAGCTATAAATAAATGCAAAAAAAAAAAGTCGAAAAAAAAAAGTTGCTCAATGAGAAGACCCCCTTAAATACAAGAAGAAATGATTTCTTGGTGGTAGAAGTATTTTGTAAGCAAATAACGATTTGGTACGTAAAATCGGAGTTTTAAATAAATATTCAATTTCATTCAAATATATTTGCTTATTTTAGTTATAATTCTATAAAAAAATGGGGAAAAAGTAAGAATTAAGCGTTGAAATGAGATGTGAAATCGTGGAGAAGCATAATTGTGGTATTTCAGTCAAAGATATATGCACTGAGTTACAGGTATCAAGGCAAACCGTTCACTATCAAATAACTTAGGACAAAAAAACAAATTCAGTAAAATATTTCCCACTTTCGGGCAGAAAAAAACACGTAAAGAAGACCAGCTAATAATACGAGAGTTCTCAAAGAACCCTGGTTTAACACCGAAAAGCTAGAATTACAAATGAAAAATGTTTCTTAGAATCTAGTAAGCAAACGCACAATTCGCAGACGTTTAAAAGAATTCCAATTCGGTACATATTCCGTAAGAAAAATATCGTAAGTAACCCCGGCAAATAAAATCAAACGACTCCAACTTGCCAAATATTTCTTTTTGTAAGACTATAAGATTTTCAAACAGAGTTTTGTGGAGTGATGTAAGTACGTTTGATCATGGATCACCTTAAACAAGAATTGTCCGAATTTCAAAGAATTCACGCAAAGAAATTGCTCCAGTCTTACAAGCGGCGGATCGGTTATGTTCTGGGGCTGCATTTACTCTTGTGGTCATGGGAATATGGTTCCAATAGTTGGAAAGATGAACCAATACAAATATTTGGATGTCTTAAATGATCACGCATTTCCATATGGTGACAAAATTATTGGTGAGTCATTTATTTTACAACAAGATAATGGAGCATGTCAAAAGACTAAGCTTTTATGAACTTTTTGAATCGAACTAGTGCGCCAGTGCCAAGAGTAGAAGTTTTAAACTGGCCGACCCAAAGTCCTGATTTAAACGATTTTGAGCATTTGTGGGTCTATATTAAAGGAAAACGAAGCGTTTGCTTGACTCGGACCAGGGAAGAGACAATATCTTAAATAAAAAGTCTATGAGAGCAAATTCCGGTAGATATTTTGAAAAATCTTGTGGAATCAGCCCCAAAACGACTTCAAAATGTAATACAAGCTAATGGTGGATATATTTTTTATTAAGTTGTTAAGTTTTTGTAATAAATTTTCTTATCTTTGAGTTAATTTTTGTATAAGTCAGAACTTTCAAAATAGTTATGCCCTTTTTGAAATAAAGTTTTTTCTAATATATATTCTTTATAAGTTATTTTTAAGAAAAACCACACATTTCTGGTAAGATTTTGACCAAATATAAAAATTTTGATTCGCGTTTTCTCAAACTATTTTAAAAACTGAAAATATTTGCCTTTTCTTGCGACAAAATAATTATGCCGACTACTGTACAACTGAAAACAATATTTGAAGTATTTTGTAATACTAATAAAATACTATTTATAAAAACTTTACATAAATTTTAAATATGAATGTTTTTTAATGGGTTGGGTCGGTTTGAAAATTAATTTTGTTTTTGCCTTATGACATTGTATAATATGTCCAAAATATTCTCCTTAAAGCGTCAATCAACACTTATTTTTGGAAATTGATTGTCATGATTTCCCAATAAATTATAACCAATCTGGGTAATATTTGGAAACCTTCTTCAAGATACATTATCTAGTGCTTGAAGTATTTAGATCGTATATTAACAAAAAATAGTTATTATATGCTTTGTTTGAGCCTGCGCAACCCACCTAGCCCATTAACTTAACTAAACTTCTATTTGAAAATATTACTCACAAGCGTTGAAACTTTTTATTGTGATATAAAGCCTTTGTAAAATTGATTTTATATATAAGTCCGAAATTTGATAAAACCCCCCCCCCCCCCAAAATAAATCCTGGTTGCGCCCCTGCCTTTAGCCAAACAGTATAGTTAAATGTGCAGTGTAATTGTAGTATTATTTCATACATTTGGACCCACTTCATCGACCCAATTCAGTTTCATCCCTGCTGCATGATTCAAAAATAAAACTTTCAATATTGCTCTGACTGTCAATCTAAATTTCAAAATAAATAAAAAAAAATTTATAAATATTTTTCTTTTTTAATTTATTTATTTACTAATGTATACATATTGGAAAAGAAATAATATTATTCAAGGAATAACGGCAGAAAATTCATATCGATGATTTGGATTAAAAGTTTTCTAAATTAACGTTGAAAATATTGACAACCCAAAATGCCACACCGTCGAATCAGGATAGGCTCATATGAAAGGTCTCTAAAACATTTCACTATTGGAACTGCCATCATTTGGACACTGACTTCAGCACTTTTTCTTGTGCTCAGTATATTTCGTAAGTTCTTAAAAATTATGAAAATTAAGAAAATATAATTTGTTTATTTATAGCTAAATTTAATCCATTCGGTGTCGTAGTATGCTTAGTCATAATGTTGTCTTGTGGATCCCTTTTAATGGCTACAAAGACTGTAAGTTCATAAAAAAAAAAACTTTGACATCCAGTTAAATGTATCGTCCCGTAATTGCAAAATTTTACAGTTAAACGCTATTTATTTATTTGCAAAGGACTAAAATCTTAACTTGATTTTTGTGATTTGATTTGGAACGAATCTACTTAAGTTTGTATTGTTTTATCTGAGGAATGCAGTTCTTTTGCGAATGCTGATAGATAAAAAATATCCAACGTAAACTTTGCGATTTGGGGACGATAAATGGAAAATTTATGATATATAAGTAATTTCACAGACCCGTCCGTTACTGACCCGCCATTCGATAACATACCTACTATATGTACATCATCAGCACATGAGCTTAAGGCTGATGTCAGAGTGAGCGCTACAAGCGAGGCGATGCTATAAAGCTGCTCGAAGCTACACACCCGTTTTGTTTTTCTTTGCGATACCACAAAAAGCTGCAGAGTAAAAGCGATGCTACAAGCTGCATAAAGCTACTTTGAAAGCTCCAACGTAACCTTTGCGATTTGGGGACGATAAATGGAAAATTTATGAAATATAAGTAATTTCACAGACCCGTCCGTTACTGACCCGCCATTCGATAACATACCTACTATATGTACATCATCAGCACATGAGCTTAAGGCTGATGTCAGAGTGAGCGCTACAAGCGAGGCTATGCTATAAAGCTGCTCGAAGCTACAAGCCCGTTTTGTTTTTCTTTGCGATATCACAAAAAGCTGCAGAGTAAGAGCGATGCTACAAGCTACATAAAGCTACTTTGAAAGCTTCAAGCGTGCAATCGATGCACACTAAGCCGGATCGAAATTTTGATTACGCCGGACACCATCTCAAGGTAGACAAAAACTTGATTTTTTGGCCAAAAGAGGGGTTCAGGAGAACCAATACCGCTCTATGGGAATTCCTCCGATCCAAAAAAAAATTCTGCAGGAATAGTTTTAAGAGTCCCTCTAACTTTTGAGTCGGTGTCCGGCTGAATTTTTTTTTTCTCCATACAAAATCGATCCGGCTTAATGCACAGTTTTCCTTTTGGGCACTCTTGTGCTCGAAAATCTATAACTTTGAAACAACTGCCTATTTTTTCATTCGATTATTTTAAATTTAGTACATAAAAAATAGGGCTTTTAAAATATAGAAAATTGTTGAATTTTAATTATTTGTGTATTTTTTAAAAACTCGCTGAAATGTCCTTGTTTGTTTTTCTGAAGGCATCTCCTATGATACGAATATGAACATATTATCTTAAAATGTATATATTGCTATGTAAATATATATACATTAAAAAGTAAATATATACAAATCTATGCATACATACACTTATTTACCTAAAAAAGTAATAATTTTGTCTGTTTATATTTCAGCTTTTATTGCAAAGCTTGTACCGGGGACCGAAAATAACAGTTATTTTCAAAATATCAATTCAAAACGTCAGATAGAAAGAATTTGTTTATTCGAAATTTGAATAAAGCAGTGCGATGCTTGTTAGCTAAGGAATAATAATCTTACCCTTTTATTTGTTTGACTTTTGTAAAAAAAGTCAGAAATAATAGTTATTTTTTGACCGATTTTTTAACGGTCAAAAATATATGTTAAAATTTGACTTTTATTTTTTCAGTCAAAAATAAAAGTTTAAATATGACTTCTATTTTTCCGGTCAGAAATATAAGTTAAAATTTGACCCAAATTGAATTAGAATTTGAGTCAAATTTAAACTTATATTTTTGACCGGAAAAATAAGTCATATTTTAACTTTTATTTTTGACTGAAAAAATTAAAGTTAACTTTTAATTTTTATTTTTGACCAAAAAAAAATCGGTCAAAAAATAACTATTATTTATTGACTTCTTGGAAAAAAGTCATATCAGTTACGGTCCCTGGTTTTATATATTTTATGTTTTATGTTCGTTTTATGTAAATCTTCTATTTCAGTCAGAAGCTCACTTTGAAATTCATATTCTTTATATTTTTTGGAAAAAAAAGTAATAAATGTAATAAATTCCTTATTCTTTGCTTCCTGTGCTTCCACCGATAACTCCCCTATTGGATAAAAATGAAACTTTATAATTTTTTTTTTCTATAAGCTATAACTTTATGCAGTGTTGTATATAAAACTACCATATAAAGAATTGTGAATTACACCTGAACTGTTAGTCTCTTGTGCATATTTTTCAAACTTGTCTGAATCTATTTCCTGCTGACAATATTTCTAACATTTAACACGGAGAGAAACTTGAGCTGAGAACAATTTCAAAGCAATTAATATTGGGAGTGAATCTTAGCTAAGCCATAATATTCTTGATATCAAGCCATAATGTGATTGTTAATCGAAAAATTAACACGCCCATTCGTGCATAATGTATGTGATTTTTAAAAAAGCTACTGATACTCTAAAATATTCATTTTGAAATATCAACCGAACGTTTTAAAAGTTCATTTTAAAATGTTTATTATAGAAAATCAAACGAACGTTTAAGAAGCTAATTTTAAAATATACGTTTTTAAAATTATAATAAACGTTACAGGAGCAAAAGTTTCTCAGTGTATTGATATTTGTGTGCAGGGATTAATTTTGCCTAAAAATATTTTAAGATTATTTTTAAAAAAAAATTTCTACGGTTATAAAAGGCTACAAATTTAAAATCTTAGAAAAAGTTACAAAGAGACGTGAAAAATTGACTTGTTTTCTCTTAATAATCTTAATTTATAAAAATCACGTGTCACTGTGTTGGTTTGCGCTAATGTCCAAAACTGCACAACCGCTTTTTATGAAATTTTGTGAATGTGTATGTCTGGTTTCAGCTTGAAAGATAGGTTAGTTTTGGACTCGAAAGGTAGCGCTGTTGCCGAGATCTAAATTGCATTTTTTTTTTATATTTTTGACGAACTTTTTTTTGCATTTTTTCGGATTTCCCATTCAAACAGATATTCAACAACAAATTTGAATATGTGGCAGCACAACGTCTATCCGAGTTAACTAGTTTTATATCAAAAACTTTCCTTAATCTTTAACATTTTTTATCAGCTTATTCATAATATATACATTTTAAAAAATAGAGGAAAATAATAAATGAAATGTGCCAACATGTTTCACGATAAAAGCACCAAACATAACAAAAAAATTAACTTTTGCTGCTTCTCTAAAATTTTCTGAATTTTGGTTAACTTTGAAGTCCAATATCTTAAAACCGTTTACATTTTCATAAAAAAGGGCTGCCGCATTTGAAAAATTCAGCAGTTTTCCTATAAAAATAGACCATAAAATAATCACGTTTTCGCCATGATTTTTTACTTATTTCCGAACACAAACAGCTCTGAAAAGTACAATGTGCAATGTTTGCAATGATTCAGTATTTCTACTAATAAACTTTCACTCTTGCAAAGAAGAGCATCTAATAGCAAAGCTTAAAGTAGCGCTCACTCTGACATCAGCCTTACAGTCCGAGAAACGAATATAAACAATAGAGTTAACCAATTATTTTTTTTTTATTAATTTCTATTTCTTTTGTGACATTTAGAGACAGAAATATTACTTTATTCCATTTATCTTGGTGCTCGTACTACTTGTGGTTTACATTCTAGCAAACATTGTTATAGCAGCGTATATTCTGTGCGGTGAAACATTTTATTACGAAGATATCTTCAACGCAATCATGGAATACTTTACTGATATTAAGTTTTTAGAAGACCTAAGCTGGTCGGGTGTTGGTTTTGGAATTATACTCATAAGTAAGTTATTATTTTTGCATGAAAGCCCTTAATAAATATTTATGAATGTTTTCAATTTTCTTTAGTCTTTATAAGTCATTACATTTTTCGAGGAATTATTTTATATTACATTCTGCTGTCAAAACATGATGAAGATTCTGAACGTGATAGTTCACTTTCAATCAATCGGCCGGTAAACTTTGTATAAACTGCAATGTAAATGGATATAAATTTTATATAACATTGTTTTAATTAATATAAATATACTGAGAGACAAATTTGTTAACTCCGGCTGTTTAATATTGTATAAGGATTTGAACTTGAAGTTTATGAAGTTGTCGACAAAGTTTTGAGACTATTTTACTTTTGAAAATTTTCCGCAATTGCTTACAAAATCCGCTTTTGCTGTTATTCCAAAATTTTCTAAATTTTTATCAACTTTGGGGCCCAATAACTTAAAACCTTTTACGTTGTCATAAAAACGGTTTGGAAAATTCAGCATTTTTCCTATAAAAATAGATAATAACATAATAAAATGTCATTAATTTTGAAATTTTTACTTATTTTCGAGCACAAAACAACTCCAAAAAGTACAGTGTGTGCTGTTTGAAATGATTTGCATTAAATTTGAAAAAAATAAAACTGAATAATTCAGTATTGCTAGTTATAAACTTTCACTCTGACAGAATAGCGCCTAATAGCAAAGCTTCTAGTATCGTTTCGCTTATAGCGCTCACTCTGACATCAGCCTTACAGTCCTTGAAACGATTATGTATAAAAAATAAAGTTAACCAAAGACTTATCCTTTATGACCTGAATTTGAAAATGGCGTCATTTTAATGTACTGATGATGTTGACATACAATTTTTTTTTTTATTTAATCTATATTTCTTTTGTGACATTTAGAGACAAAAATATTATATTCTTCCATTTATCTTGGTGCTCGTACTACTTTTGGTTTACATACTATCAAACATCGTTATAGTAGTGCTTATCCTGTGCAATCAAGAATTTTATTATGAAGAGCTCTTCAACTCAATCATGGAATACTTTACTAATCTTATATTGTTGCAAGCCCATGTTATGACAACTGTTGGTTTTGGAATTATAATCATAAGTAAGTTATTCTTTTTGCATGAATGTCTTTAATAAATATTTATGAATGTTTTATTATTAAATTACATTTTCTTTAGTCTTTATCAGTCATTACATTTTGAAAGGAATAATTTTATATTACATTCTGCTGTCAAAACACGATGAAGATTCTGAACGTGAAAGTTCAGCTTCAAGTATTCGGTCGGTACACTTTGTATGAACTGCAATGTAATAATAAAATAATAAAAAATGTAATAATAAAATAATGGGTATTAATTTTATTTTTCATTGTTTTTATTAATATAAATATACTGACAGACAAATTTGTAAACTCCGGCTGTTTAATATTTTATATTGTTTTAAGATTTTAACTTGAAGTTTGTGAAGTTGCCGATAAAGATTTCAGAATTTTTCGCAGTGGATTTGCCATTAAATGAGCCACAAGACAAGTTCTAATTCAAATTTTGCTCAGAGATATATAGGAAGATTTCCAAACGATTTGCATAACATAGGCAGACCCAGCAAATGTCGAAAGAAATAGAAACTATAACTTAAAATCGCTTTTATAAAAGTTATTTCTACCTTAAGAGCATGAAACTTGAATAGCAGTTTTAAGAAGGTTCTCACACTCAGAAAACTACATTTTCAAAACTAGCAGAAACGTGCTACTTTTGAAAACGTTTAACCCAGTTTTTGCGCCTCTAACGTTTATTTTTATTTTAAAAACGCACATTTTTAAAAAAACTTCTAAAACGTTCGTATGATTTTCTAAAATTAACATTTTAAAATTAACTTTCAAGACATTCGTTTGATATTTTTAAATAAACATTTTAAAAAGAGATTTAAATTGCCTCGATTGCCTACACGTAGCAAATGAAACTTTATCACCTTTAAAGAAGTTCGAACTTAGCCGAGCTTGCTAGCAGTCGGGTGTAATACTCAGCCGTCCAGGGTTCAATCCCTGTCGAAACCTGCAAGAATTTGTTTTTATTTAAAACAAATTTATTTTTGATATATTTTGATATTTTTCTGACTAATGAGTTAATGAAGCAATTAAAATTAGAATTTAAAAATTAAATTAAAACTTTGTACAGTCAGGATGCGAACCTACGTCCTCTCCATGCCAGTCTAGCACACTTGCACTGAGCTATTGGTAACGATATGTTGACTGTAGCACAACATATTAAAATCTACTCATCTTAAATAGTATCAGAAAAAATTGACATAATTTTTTTTTTATTAAATTCTTGATGTTCATTGCTGCTTCTAAAACGTTTCATTTTACTTTTATTTTTTAAAACGTAAAGTTAAAAGTTTTCTTCAAATTTCAAAAAAAAGTGATGACTCCTAAAAATATGTAAATTTTGATTTTGACTGATTTTTTATTATAACTCTCTAACTAACTCTCTCCGTTAGTCAAATTTGGCTTAATTTGTCGTAATCGTAACCGAATATAGTATGACTAAAACTACAGCCAAAATACTGCACACTTTGTAAACATGGTGCCGACCGTGGCAAGGCGCATTGGTACGGATGTACTGTTCTATTGCAACTACTACCTTGGGAGATACCTTGTTCAATCCCATCGGATACAAAATATTTGAAAAATATGATATATGAAGTGTAAAATATGAAGAAAAATAATTTTTCTTACCGGTCGTCAGTCTCTGCAGATAATGGCTAGCCACAGAAAGTGAATTTATACTGTTAAATTAGACTCCCAACGAGTTCATAATTTTTGTAGCTACTATTTTAATTTTGTTGCACAAAAAAACGTTTATGGGCAACCCTGAAATTGAGCTTAACTGAAAGCTATTTGTTGTTATTTAGCGCATACACAAACAGTCATTGCACAAGTTGTCAATCTGCCATAATATTGTCTATTTTTAGCAGATACACAAACCAGCTTCTATACAAGTCTAAAACCATGCCATAATTTTATTCAGTACCTTTCCAACTTTTTAAAGTGCAAAGCAAAATTCAACATTTTCATATCCGTGTGGAAGAAAACATCGCCGGTATATCAAAGCCTTTCATTTACAGCTGTTGCAATGTTAATTCAAAAGTGTACAATTTTTTTATTTTTTTATTTTACAAACTAATTTCTTATAGTTTTTGTTATTCTTTCTTTATGTCGGTGACAGTATTATGCAATACCGAAGCTACTCTATCTCTACATTTGATGGATGTCTCTAATTTTATATAATGAACCTTACCTGATTAATAATAAAGTTATGTTTTTAAGTTTAAGTAGTTATCTTAACAATTATATTAAATTCGAATAAGTTCTGTTTTTTTTTGGTTAACAAAACACCAAAACCAAAATAAACTTCAAAAGAGGCTGTGCAAAATCCAAGCAACTTTAAGTGTTTAACTATAAGGACTATATCGTCATATGTAAGGACTATATCGTCAAATGAAATCAAAACAGACCTTACTTACATTTGAAAAATTGTACAGGAGAAGCAACACACTTTTTAAATTCAAAAGAATAGCAAATTTTTTTCAACAATTTTTCAGGTTAATTTTGTAAATAAAATCCTTGTTTTTGGAAGTAGAAGTTTAAAATTTTGTATGAACATGTATTTTGATATGGTGCATCGTAATCATTCAAAAAGTAACGATTTTTAATTTTTGAAAATTAAGGGAATTTTTTTATTTCATATGACGATATGCATTATTTCGGTGCTTTTTTCAACTCAATCTAACCATCTATGGTATAATACTAATAGATTCAATTTTTTTTTTTTTTCATTGCTCGTTTTTCGTTGAGTTAAATTTTTGGATTCTTACCATGTATCTTTCATATGAAAATAAACTCTAAATACAAAAAAAAAACAGAATAAAAACAAACAAAACTATTCACACAAAAATCCCAAAAAAAGTGAGTTATCCCAAATAATATTTATGAATTCATTTTATTTTTTTTTTCGTTAATATCTCAATAGAAAAATTACAAATGACAACTTGGAAGGAAAAATCGTTCTCTCTAAATAAATCTAACAAAAACAAGTGCTAAAACAACTATATTGTGATAACGGGCCTTAGTCCTATATATTACAATTAAAACTCCAACCATTTTAACACTTTTTTGCTCGTTAATCAAATTTTATATCTCCAAAACAATTATTGTGACGAGAAATCAATGCTTGAAAGGGTGTATTTTATACATGGGTGTAAGAGGGTAAAAGGGGGTCAATCATACTTGCATACAATGCAACTGAATAGTAAGCTTAAGAAAAATGCTTTTGTCTTAAAAAAACAGTGTTCAATATTTCTACATAGTATTAGATTAATCCAAGTTTTGAAAGGGTCTCTTAAAAAATGCAGGGGTATTGACTGCATCTTCTTTATCTTAATTTGGCTCTGGCTTGAGCTATAAAATAATATGCTTAAAGGAAAAGTTTCATCCACAAGAATGTTTTTGAAAATTACATGTTACTTTAAACTGAGGAGTAAGTTTTACTTTAGCGGATGTATTACTACAACAAACGTACAAAATATGTATAAAGAGCAACAAAACACGATTTAAAGCGAAAGAAATAGCCGTTATTGATTGACTGCCATCAAAACTAATCGCAAAAATCATAACTGAAATTTCGCCAAGATAGTAAACCTCGATTGTTTACTTTGCTTTTTAAAATCTAGAAAATGGATGACTACATTTTATGATATGAGATATGATATGAGAGTTCATTTTTCTTATATTTCCTTATACTAATTAACCTATGTTTTCAAAGTTTACCAAATTTTAAAAAGTTTTAAAAAATAAATTCTTTTATTTATTTCATAATAATATAAAATTTTAATATTTTATAGCAAAATAGGGGAAAAGTGGCATGAAAGAGCCAAGTTTTGAAAGAGCCATCTTGATTTACGCGGTAGTTTTCATACGAATGCTTCTTAACTTATAATTTTTAAGAAGCAATACTCGCCATATGGCACCCTCGAACATTTGACAGTTCACTGATAATAAACGACGATGGTGTATCGTATTTTGGATTTCTTCATCATTAAGTAAGTTTTTCAGAACATTTTATTTGTTTTGTGACGTCTTCACCTTTAAACTAACAGTAATATTATTATACTATAATTTTATGGATATGTTAGGCCTACCAATAACATATTTATTTTGCCGGAAAAATCTTGATTTCATACTAATTTTTGGATTATGTTTCTTTGGACAATATGTTTTGAAAGAGCTGGGTTGCGGTGGTATGAAGAAGCGTAAAGGAAGTTTAAATTATTTTTGTCAAAAATGTTTTTAAGTGTTTTAAACCTCTTATTTTGTTTTTGGAATAGGTCTTATTAATATAGATTTTCTTCAAAGCGATTTAATTTTTTTGCTAAAAATATTTTTAAGTTTTTTAACTATTTTTTGTTTTTAGTTTTGAATTTTTTTATTTATTTAATTTGTTTTTGTAAAAACAATACTTTTTATAATAACAATTAATATTTTTAATAAAATGTTCGTTATTTTTCGTGTTAAGTCTTGTAATAAGAAGATGGCTCTTTCAAAAGTTTGGTTGGCTCTTTCAATGCCCATGTGTTATGAAAGAGTCGAATTTCATGTTTTTTATAAATGGCTGCAGGTCCAAGAATATTGTTGATTTTGGAAAATATTTCATGGTATTACGTTCATAAATGAATGAGAAAATACCTTTGATACAAGAATTATAATTTTATTAATTATTTTTATATATTTTGTAACTTTTTTAAAACTGGCTCTTTCATGCCACTCTTCCCCTACTTATTTTTAAAAATTGTCCGAGAATTCAGAAATGAAATCTATTTTATTTCTTCTCAATTTAAAAATGTATTTTTTCAAATAATCAAACCAAATCACAGATAGGCATTCATTTTTGTCAATCCATATCAGGAATTATGAAGCTTAACTAGGCATGACTTTTTTGCACCGACCCTTCATATCCAAGCACTATGGCCTCAGATAGAATCTGGTATATTTCACATATTTATTTTTGGTAATAATAAAACTTTAAATAAAAGAAAAAAAACTATTAAAAATTTCTTAAATGTAAAAAATGCGACTCAGATAACGAGAACTTTGTGCTCTAGGAAGATTTCTATTCGAAAAAACAAATCTTTGTGCATGTGTGGTAGGTATCATATGGTAGTTATTTACTGCAGGATAACAAATATTTGCTTACTTTTCAAATATTTTTGCTTCAACGCATTACATAAATTTTATTATTGAAACTTAACGAATACTCTGGATTAATGCCGCCATAAAGAAGAAAACCGTATCTAGCATGAAAATCAAAATTTAAGATTTTATTATATTTTCTTAATCAGTTCCCTTGTTTTGCGAATTTTTTGCTTATATGCCAAAAATTGTTGAATCTTGTAGTTGTTTTAATTTACTACGACAGTTGATAATGTTGTAGTGGATTTTGTTTTTATTTTATTTTTCCTGTGGTTCTGCAGCTGTTACTGTTGGAGTTTTGAAACAATAAGTTAAATACGATGATTAAATTTGAACTGCTTCATTCTAGTTGTCCCATTTGTCATGGTGTTTTCCTTGTTCGTCATTGCAACTTCATTGCTTCCTGCTAGTTGAATTCACTCCCACGTTGCTGCTTCATTGCAACAACATCGCGTACTCAACTTTGTAATGATTCCTACAAACGTGCCCTGCATGCAAATCCATAAATCTCAACACATTCTACAACTAGGCTGCTGCCCATTGAAATGACCTCAATTCTATTGCGTTAAGCTTTTAACTTGCCACCAGCAATGAGCAGTTGTGCCAGCAATGATACATTCGAGCATCTGCGGTGGTCCTGTGTGATGCGTGCGTGGCAAGTGGCTGGATCTGGTTGAGTCTGCTGCCACCGGAGACAAAAACTTCCTAATTGCAAAATGTCAACAACAAACAAACAAACAAAAACGAGACCGATTGACATACAAACATGGCGCGCCCACATAGCCAAACAAGCAAGCACACACACACACACTTGAGTCGCCTTAGCCACATGGTAATGACCTAGGACTCGCCCACTTTTTATTAGTCATGTTAAAGTGGGTGATGGCCGAGTCGTATGCAGCATGCTATGCTGCTCGCGGTTCAAAGTTTTGTTAAAATACTTTTTCTAATTTGCTGCTTCCAGTTTTGTTTGTTGTTGCTATAGCTATTGTTACTATTGTTGTTGTTGTTTTTATTGTTGTAGTTTGTGATGAAGTGAGGCACAAACAAACTTGCCTGTCTCAGGAGTTTTTGTGGGGACACAACATAAAGCAAAAAACACCGAAATTAAATTAAAACAAAACTTGATATTTAGTAATATTTGTGTTGAGCTTTTATTTTAGTAGCTTCTGTGAAAAAGTTTAGATTTAAAAATGCCGAGAATTAAGTAAATTAAAACATAAACAACAGGTGAAAAAGTAAGCTAGGCTTAGATTATGTGAGCACAAACTTGGCCCTAAGCAGGCAGACATAAACAAGTTTTCAAAACAAAACTAATTCAAGAAGACCACGATGATGATGATGATGATTTGATGCAACTTCCAAACAAAACTTAAAGCATACTTTTTGGCTGATTTAATTTAAGTAGGCATGACAGTGATTAACTTGCTTGTCTGAAGTGGAATTAAAGCTTGTTTAAAA
Source organism: Tetanocera ferruginea (assembly GCA_958299015.1). Lineage (NCBI taxonomy): Eukaryota > Metazoa > Arthropoda > Insecta > Diptera > Sciomyzidae > Tetanocera > Tetanocera ferruginea. The sequence continues at coordinate 171,604,083 of OY282640.1, forward strand.
AAAAAAACATTTTTTGAAACATTTGAGGACATTTTTCAAAGAGGTAACAAAATGAAAAATTTTGTCAAAAGAGAAAAAAATTGTTGCCAGACATATTGTGCAGCAACAACTTAACGCAGTATTAATTGATATACAAAAGAAACAACAAGAACAACGAACCGACAAATAACTCAGACTAATGTAAAAATTACGATACAATGAATGGATGAAAATGTAGCGGCAGCTATTCTAAGTTTAGCGCTGCCAGCTGATAAGCAAATAAACTCTGCACAATAGCTAACTTCAACAGGTTTCCTCAACGCATAGCATTCACATCAACAAATTTCAACAACAAGAATCAAACAATTTCATGCTAATCCAGCATCATTTTCTGATTCGTCCTTGTGTCTGCTTTAGCCGGCGTGGTTCAATCAACAACTTTATCTTAATTTTGGCACATTTTCAGCTTCATTTGATGAACAAACATGCGATGCGCCATATATTTTCGAAACTTGCAATAGAGAGCAAGTAAAGGGTGGGAGAAATTCAAGCGAAAGCAAAACACAAATTAACGATTCACTTATGCACTGGATAATATCGAGTATCATAGTGTGTGTTCTTTATTGTGATACAGACAGTGTTTCTTTTCTGCATTTTTATATATAAATGCTGATTAATAGAACTTAAAAATATTATGCGTAAAAAGTAAGACGCGCCATATTTTTTTATTTGTGATGCATTGAATAAGAAACATTGCCTCTAAAAATAAGATTTATGTGAACTGATACTCTTTTAAGAAGAAGTTTACACATTTTCAAAATTTTAAAGATTGTGCTGTTATGTGCTCAAATTATGCTGTAATGTGCCATCACGAATTTAAAATTATGTTCTCAGGATGAGCTGCCATGTGTCGTAGATAAACTTAAAATATTCACGTACTAATGCGGTTTTTCAGAAGCTAGTCTTACTTTCCATTTTTTCGAAATGTTACAAGATGTCGGCTAACTTAAACTCTAAGGGCCAGTTTTTCAGTTCGGATTTAAGCTAGAGTCAAATTAAACCGAGGTTAACTCTCCAAAAAGCGACGTTAAAACTCTATTTAACTAGATATTTGTTTAAGTTGAATTGACTTAAATTATCACATGATGTGGTTTTTTTGCTTAAACCGAGCTTAAACGTTCAATTTTGGTGAGTTAACCTCGGTTTAATTTGACTCGAGTTTAAACCCGCACTGAAAAACTGGCACTTAATCGTATTTTTTATAATTATTCTTGTACATTTTTTTAGAAAAGTGAATAAGTGAGTTAATGTTTCTTTTCTGCATAGCTGAGTTATTCAGTTTTTGCTTGATATGACCAATTTTTCGAAACTGGGTTATTTTCATCAATATTTTATACATTAAAGACAGATTAAAGTTATTTTGTTTAATATCACTAGTTAGAAGGTTTTTTATCCAGAGACCTGAATTACTTTTCTATAAGAATGAAATGATATTTTAGCAATATTATTTTTACTCACAATTTCAGATATATGCTGCAGCACCCTCCAAACCTTTTTGGAAAAATTTTTCTTAGTTGCAAAAATTTCTGGAAAATAATTTCTTAGTTACAAAAATTACTTAAAAAAATTTTTTTGCTGATTTAAGTTCACAAACGGAGCACTGTATGATTTCTCGTGTGTGGTTGTGTGTGCCTATACTTGCTGCTATAAATGGCCACCCTCTGGTTTTTGCCTCTAACCACACGTATAACACACAACTCACCACGCATTCAACGCCAAGGAAACATTTTCGCAGTCTATAGAATTAGAGGCGGCTTTTAAAAAGAACCAAACTGTTGGCATCGTTTTCGAAAAACGTTATGTTTACTCCATTGCACACTCCTAGCGATGCTCAATCAAAATTTTTATTTTTTTATCTACAAGCATTCAGTTAATTTTTTTAGAAATGTTCAGAGCGATTTGAATATTGCTACTGCAATTCACTTAAATGATAAGTAGAAGAGGAATAACTACTTTTCTGCCTTGCCCAGCAAAGAGCAGCAATATTTTATCGATGCACTGACTCAAACGTTAACGATCAAGCAATGCATACGAATGACCAGAATTCACATAGATAATCTACATAAAGAATCTCATATTAAATTCAGCATCCTGTACCGAAGCGAATGAGTCGAACATTTATCCTTAATCACGAGTAAACATAAATGTTTCTTTCTGAACTGAAACTCATATTAAGAAGTTTATTGCACACACGCGCTTCTGCAGACATTGCATTAATATCCATCCAGCAAGCATTTGGACAAATACAACTACAACTAACCTCTGCTAGCAACCACCAAAGTGGCTATTTTCGAAATGAAAAAATCATAATCTTGTTTTCTTCAAAATGTTCCAACATAAACATCAAAAAGTGATGCACACAACTAAGGTGGCAGCAGCAGTTGCAGCATCCTTACACACACGCACACACAGGAGTGTAATTGCCTTTTTAAAATGTTTGGCAAAAAAAGCCAGCAGCATGTTGGTCGACTAATATTGCACACACACAAGGTGCTTCAAAGGTCTAGAAGTTGCAAGAAGCTTATGTTTTTTATTGCAATCGGTATTAGTCAAAGCTACAGCGGACGCAATTACCGCAGTTACTGCTTGGCATTCAGGGAACTACATAAGTGCAGCTAAAAATAAACTCAAATAAAATGGGCAAGAACTGGCCTAATGGAGATGGCCTCGTTAAATATGCCCATCATCAATTCAATCAAGTTTGTATTTAGTTTTTTTTTTTATAACTTATATAAATTGAAAATAATGAATAGTTGTGTTGAAGAGCAATGCTTAATTTAATACTGAAGCCTTTAATGAGAAACCAAAATGAATACGCAGTAACTTCGATATTAGGATTATATGAATAAATTGCGCTCCAAAATTAGTTCAAAATGATAGGATAATAATAATAAAAAGAATACCATTTGCAAATATAGAAGGTTAAACCTATAAAAATACAAAAATTTACAAAATTCAAAATTAAGATATCATTTTTTATTCATTATTCATGAATAAAAAATGAATAATGAATAAAAAATGAATAATGAATAAGAAATGAATAATGAATAAAAAATGAATAATGAATAAAAAATGAATAATGAATAAAAAATGAATAATGAATAAAAAATGAATGCATGAATGCAAAATGAATAACGATTCTTTGTGAATTGCATTCTTTGTGAATAGCATTCATTATGAATAGCATTCATTTGAATAACAAAATGAATGCATTATTCAGAATAACGACAAATGAATAATAGAAATGAACAATTAATCAATTTTTAAAAATTGATTGTGAATTCAAAATTTTATTCATGGATCAATTTTGCATTCATTGAATGTATTCTTATTTCGTTATTCATTGATTCAAAACTTTGTAGAAGCAATCAAATTTAATGCATTCTTTTACAGCTCTGGCCTCGACTTTACCGCGAGTGGGGTAGGAATTCTCATTTCAGGGTTGCAGTGTATATTTTGATCGATTGCGCAATATATGGCCTAGCGTTGTCATGTTTCAAAATTACCTTGTCGTGCCTTTGCTCATATTCTGGCCGTAATTGCATCAATACTCGCCTCAAAATTATAAAGTGGTAGAGTTCGGTAAGTTGCAAATACAAAGCGTGATCTTGTCTCTGTTGTGTGAATATTGGTTTTGTTGCTGATTTTGGCGTATGTATAGGGCGGGCCGCCCCTTACGATTTTTTGCGCTTGGGGTTATGGTAATGACCCCATTTCGCATCACCAATCATATTACGATACAAGAACCCCTTTCTTTTTTTCCGTTGGAGCAGCTGTTTAGTAAAGAAAAACTTCAATTCATACGCCACACAATATTCTACTATTTGGATCATTCCAATGGCTTTTAAGCGAACAGATATGGTTTGCTTAGTTACAGCTAATGGTTTTGCGAATTCTTCTCGCGTTTGACACGAGTTGTCATCCAATAAAGCCTCCATTTCGGCATCCTCAAACTTTTCTGGTAGTCATTCGCGCTCTTTGTCATCGGTATTAATATCACTACTTCTAAAACGTCTATCCAAAAATCGCATGTGGAAATCACATGATGAAGCAGAAAAAAAAACTTTGCCGCAAATTGCGTTTTATTGGCACAAAAATTGACATATTCGGCGCACATAAAAAACTATGTTGCTTACACTTCAGCGAAACGACACATACTGAAAAAGAAAGCCTAATGTTGAGGCTCAAAAAAAATCTCAAAAAAAAATTATCTCAAAAAATTCTTTAAAACTTTTTGTACACCTGATGCTTGGGGCTTATGTACAAGTACACATAATCAGTGAAATCAAAATTCATGTAGTTTTTTAATGTACGTATACATAATTTCTATTTTCAGTGAAGATAAATTTAATTTAAAAATTTACAATCTCGTAAAACCTATTATTATAATAAACAATAAGTAACTACTTATATTCACACATCCACACAAATTATTTTCATTATAGCTTAGGAATGCGTCATGTAAAAGTTTATTTAATTTTCTCTTTTTTGCCCACTGTGCTAATCTCAGCAGTAATCAGACCACTCGTAAAATCAATTTAGCAAGATTGCAAAAATACTTTGTAATCTCTTTTCCGCTTCAATTAATACTCATGATTCAGATTAGTTATATTAACCTAATTGTATAGGTATATCTTATCAGGGGAAATTCTATTTGTTTAAAATGTACTTCATAATAAAATTGTTTTCGTGTCATATCGTTCAACATACGTTGCTGTTTGGACACGTGATAAAAAAGACAGGAATATATTAGCCAGATTATTGCCAAGCGGCTTAAAGTTGGGGAAAACAGTCAATAAAGATGAACAAACAACCAAATAAACAATGCTTTCAAGATTAACAAATGAATGTTATTTATAATCCGTCTAGATAAAGGCTTTAGCAATTTAGGGAGTAAGAAGGGTGCCTAAAGTAGCCTAAAGTACTAGGTACTGAGTTAAATTTTTGAGGTAAGAAAAGGTAAGAGTTAAATATTTGTCATCTCGGCTTTAGACGTAGTTTGCCTCTGGCTAATTTTTAAATTTTCGAATGCGAAAAACTTACCTTTGTCTGCGCGTTGCTGTTGACGTTCTGTTGCTAGGCGACAGCAAACATTTATTTACTTTAGTTTTTTTTTCACTTTTTTATTTAAATTTTTTTCACTTTATTCACAACACAAGTCCAGTTAGATTTATTTCCATGTCTAGTTCTATTTTGACAACAAAGAAGTCGAATTATTCGTTCGAGTTTTATTTTGTACTAGTTGTTGGCATTGTTGTTGTTGTTTTTCATTGCTTTGATTTATTTATTTATATGCATTCCTTGGTGTTTTTGCATTTGTTTGTTGACTTTTTCATATTCTTCTTTGTATTCTCTTTTATTTTTATAGTTAGTACTTTCCCTAAGGGTAACATTTTACTGTGTCATTCTTTGCCGATTTCTTCGTTTCTTTCTTGGATTTGATGCAGCTTTTTAATGTATTGTCTACGGATTGCTTCCACTTGTGGTGCTTATCTTGGTAGCTCTTTACTTCATTTTCCATACGAATGCATTTTAATCAAATGTCACTTTGGGATTAGCTTTGACATGCAACAGAGTCTTTAAAGCTGTGTTTGTTGACCTGTAGTAGAAGAGGAAAAGAGAAGAGAAATAAAATGGTTGTATTTATTTTATATGATTTCAATTAAAATAATTAAGAAACGATATAGAATTGTAAATAATACCCAAGTGTCTGATCGAGTTTCGTGTCATATCCCCTAAATTTTATTGTAAAAACCAAAATATTGATTTTCAAAATTGTTATTTTAACGAAATTCGTTTCTATTGACATGAGCTATTCTATTGCATGAGCACGACATCAGTCATATTTTGATGTTTGAAAATATTTGATTTAAGCTTCCTCTATAAGAGCACGGGGACACAGTGACCCTCACAACATTTTATAATCAAATTTCCATTCTTTAAACTTTTGAAAACCTGGCTACTGGCGCCATCTCTAGCTAGAAGTTGGTTCAAATACTATTTCAAATGGGTTCAAATATTATTTGAAGCTTTAGTTTAATTGCGGTAGCCGTCGAAAGTGGAAGGTAAAATTTTTCAAACTGTATTTGAAATTTTTCAAAAAGCTTTAAAAATATATTTTCGAATTTTTCTCGATTTTTTTTTTATCATATTTTAAATAAAAATTTCTTTCTTTTGCCTAGAGCATACCACAATAGACTTGAATTTCATTCCGTATAAGTTTAAAGCCAATTGAACCCCTCAGGCAGATTCTATGCGGTAAAAAATTGGGGTCAAATTGACCCCCTGCTATTATCTAGTTTTTTTTTTGTGTGGTGCTATTATAGATGGTTAATCCAGATATGCCTAATAAGCTACATATGTACATATTAAAGATTTATATTATTTAAGTGCAGGACATTTTTTTTTAAAGAAAAATAAAGAAAAAATGTTTGCTGATTTTCGTTTATTTACTTTTTTATTTTATTTACTCTTTAAGTAAAAATGTTAAAAAATTACTTAAAACTTTTGGATGACATGAGCTGCAAATATGTGGAAATCATATTTTGATATTTGAAAATATTTTTTTTTGCTAAGTTAGCTTTTTAACACAGATATGCCTAATGGTGACCGTGGCATGCAGGTTAAGTGTGAAGTTGAGCATGCTCGGAGCCCGAGTTCGATCCCCAGTCGCGGCGAAAGGTTTTTTTTTTTAATAAAAAACTTTTTCTGAGCCGTCACCAACTCTCTCAGGCAGACAACGGAAAACCTGAGAGAGTAAATATTGCCATGTAAAGCTTCTTGAGAATATGAACTTTAGCCGTTTAGAGTTGGCATAAAACATGTAGGTCCAGTTCTCGGTCAATTGTGTACAAACATTTAATAACACTCACAACACAATTGATCATAAAAAGCTCGGTCAAAGTCCTTTCAAGGGCTGAAATGGTCAATATGTTTTTTTTTATGCCTTATGTACTACATATAGTATACATTATAGATATATTTTTTTATGTACAACTCTATTTTTTATAGTGAAACAATTTAAAAATAACAATACAAAAATGTAAATTTATTTTAATAGAAAAATGTTGGGCATATCTGGGTTAATTATCTTATCAGCTATTAAGACTTTGAGTGCAGTATCAGGTGATTCCTATCTAATGGCTTGCTATTAATTTATAACAAAACTATATGAAGCTCATTTCTGTTTCAGAATAATATACATTCCAACTACAAAGAATTGTACAATTCAAATTTAGCAAATTTTGACTTTTAAAAATTATTGTTTTAAATTTTTTAGGTTGCGTAAAAGATTTATTCTATTTCATTTCACGATTGAATTTAAGCCGGTTAACCAGTTTTCAGATAATTTACTTTAAAATTTTCGACAAACCGGTTATGAGTACATAATTTTTGTTTGGGTTTTTATCAGATATGACAACGAAATCAACATAAATTTTTTCGTTTTCTTGAGGCCGAAAAATAAATTATCAAAATTATTTCGTTTTTTAAATAACGTTAAAAATTTACCAAATCAAATTTCGTTTCGTTGAAAAACAAAAAATTTTCTATCTATATAATTAATAGGCTAAGGTTTTTTTTGTGACTTCAACTCCTCCCAGACCAATGGACCGATTCTATCGATTTAGATGCCATTAAATCAGGTTTAGGCTGTATATGTGCAAACCACTTTTAAAAATTGTGATTTCACTTCAGGGGGTTCCCAACCTTTTAAAACAAAAATAAAATTTTTGTACAAAAATCCGTTATTTTATCGATTTGAAATTTAATTTGAGAAGAGCTTATGAATTGATCGAATTTGAATTTTTTTCAAAACTAAAAATTTTTAACCAAAATTATCTTTTATGCATTTCTCAAATGTCAATTGTCCGCAAAAATTCAGTTCCAAAATCAAAAATTCCACTTTCCGAGCAAACAAGTCAGTCAAATTTTAACAGTTTTCAAAAAAAAATGTTTTTTTTTGGGTTTTTTGGTGGTTTTTCATCTCAATGTGTCATAAATCGACGTTGTAGGTGTTCTGTAAGTACCTTTTATTAATTTCTGAAATATATCTTAGTATTATTTCTTAAATCTATTTTTTAATGCGGTTTTTTTTTAACATTAGTTATTTTTTATAGCTGGAAGAGTTAAGCTGCGATGTTTTCGAATAGTAATAATGTTTTGCTCAGTTGTTATATTAGTATAAGTCCGTCTTCGTATTTTGACAGTTACATTAAAAATTTTGTGTCAGATCAAACGTTTCAAGTCAAACCATTCAGATAATGATCTTTTATATCATTATTGAGACTCAATATATCGTTATTCGTTATAACTTATTGAATAGAATATCATATATTAAACGTCTATAATGTTTTTAACAATTAATTTTTATTGAATTGCTCGAATTCGGGCAACAGGTTTACTATTAAATTTCTAATATGCTAAAAAAAATTTCTTCTGATACAAAAAAAAACGAAATTTTTTTTTTTTGAAATTAACGTTATTTTCAACGGTTGATTGGGTTGATTTTCAGCCGTTAAAATTAACGTTAACGTGCATGCCTGGTTTTTATAGAAACAGGTTTAGATTTTTAAAAAATTCTGAGAGAATTCAAAAATTTCACTATGAAATAAAGCCGAATATACAAAATGATATAACGCACAAAAAAATTATATAAAGCCCAAATTTGTATGAACATTTTTTTGTAAATTTCGCCGTCATTTTTTTATTGAATATTATTTGGCAAACATCGCATCATACTTCTTTATAAAAATTATAAAATAAATAAAAAACAAAAGCAAAAATAAATAGAAAAATTCTCAAAATATGTTCCACATAATATAAAAAATAATATTACAAATATTTTTATTTTCTTACGGAAATGTCTCGAAAAAAAAAACACAATTACAAACAACCTTGTTTATTATACAAAAATAAAAATTAAGTTAAATCATTCACTGACAGCCATTAATTATCGGAAATGAACAGAATTCGGTGAAAATCAAAGCAATATACATAGAAAGCATGCACGCACAAAACCATCCGCCAAAACACGCAAACAACCCTACCAACAAATACTGAAAAACTGCCGCCAAAACATTGATGGTATTATGTTGTTGTATTTGTTGTCATTCAATGGTTTTGTCGTAGGTTCGGGTTTGTTTACATGCGATACTATGTGAGAAACATAAATGGCGCCAAAAAAATAATGGGGGGTGGGGAAGAAATCTCAAAAATGAGAGAGAGCGCACTAGAGAGAAAACGCCAAAAATAAAGTGTATAAAAACTGGCAAGATAAAAGCATTGTTGGCATTTAGCAAGCAAAATAACAACAACAATGAAGACACAAATTGTTGCATTTCTTCAAGTAGCTACAGTTTTTTTTTTTTTTGTTAGCCTGGCCCCAAAGAGATTTTATAACCTGTTGTTGGCGCTGTTCTCATACCAAACAAGAGCGCCAAACGCACGTGGCGCTTTAATGTTGCTTGGTTAATGTTTAGCCACATAAAATGTTGCAATATGCAAGTATTCTCTAGCAACATATTATATAGTGCTTTAAGTGCTGCTCCAAGCATAATGTTGTTGTTTTGTTAGTGCCGTTGCCAACAATAGTTGTTGTTGTTGTTGCTGTTGGCCCCACTGCTATTTTCAAGTTGCTGTGTTCTTCGTTGGAGCTTCGCGCTATTGTCGCTCAGTGTTTTTGTGTCTTTCTCGTAGAGTGGATCGTTTTGCGAACGTTGCTAGAAAGTGTTTCAATTGACCATCTTGCGAATTTATAGCCAAACCAGTCGCTTACCGCGTAAAAATTGCAATTGCAACGGTCGCCTCAAACTCCTTAAAAAACCTGATGTCGTGACATTTAACTGTCAGTCGGTTAAAGTCGTCAGAACAACTGCAGCGCGCTTAAATAAAAACGAAAAAATTCACTGATGTGCTGATTATAAAAGTACGAAATATTTAATTATTTTAAATTAAATAAAATTAAAAGCAGATTTTCGCATTGTGTGTTTTTGGAGCGAGCATGAATTTAATGCAATTGATGCACGGCATGCATTCGGAGATGCTGAATTTTTTTCGATTTCTTTTTTTTTCACTTTCAGCTAACCGCTCTACACACGTGTTGCAGCAGCGTCAAGTGCAGCGTGTGGTTACAGTGATTGCTGGCTATAATAATTGTAACGGTGAAAATAAATTAAATAAAATAAAAATAACGGAAGCCAGAAATATGCGTCAGAAAAAGAAAACAAGTGGGACGCAAGCAATTTCGTTCAGCTCTTTGAATTTCGTGCTCTTAAAATTTTTTGAATTTTTTTTTTTTATTATTTTTAGACGCATTTATTTTTGTTATGTTCTTCACGTTTTGTTGGCTTAACATATGTACATATATATATAATGCGACTAAATTTGAATTAATTATTTTCTTTTTAGTTTTCAATATTGATGCTTGTGAAAGTTGTTTTTATCTTTTTCTTTTAAAGCATTCACATTATTTGGCAAAAAAAAAATATATTCTTAAAAGCAAGGCTTGGGAGCAGTTAATATAAAAAGGCTGAACTTTTATTTATTAGTTGCCAAATAGGCCACTATTTGCACGTTTTAGCTGTAAACAGATAATTTTGCCCACCCTAAAATCAAACAACTAACCTAACAACAATAACAAAAAAGTTTGCCATAACATCGTACGATCGTTTAAAAAATCAACAACTATGACTCCGCTTTTGTCTAGCGCGTCACTTGTGCCAGCTATCTTGTATCTTGTATCTATCTATTAGACAGCATTTAGTGGGAACCGCATATGTATAGAAGTTATGCATGCTTGTATGTTATGTGCAGTGTTGCCAGAAAGTTTTGAGAAAAGAAGCTAGATGGCCTTTAAAAAATGGCTAGAAAAGGCTAGATGGCTTTAAAAAAAAAGCTAAAAAAAGGCTAGATTTGTTAACGCCATTATACCCTAAACATGTAAGGTCAGGGTATATTGACTTTGTGCAAACGTTTGTAACGCATAGAAATAAGCGAGTCCGGTATAGAAAAGTATATATATTCTTGATCAGCGTCACCACGTGAGTCGAGCTATCCATGACCGTCCGTCCGTCCGTCTATGTGTTATCTGTTAATATAGGTTAAGAAGGAGATGAGATTGGTACACATGTTCACATGAAGCCAAGCATCTGCACTATTGAATATTTTTAGAATCCGCCCACGGACACGCTTACTTCCCATACAACTAACAAATAAAAGTCGCTGTATAGATGGTTGTAATTAAGCTACCGAAATAAAATTTAAATGTATTTATTTTGTATCAAAACGTAGACGTACACAAAAAATTGGCGTGCTCTACCCATGAACATGCCCACCTCCCATACAACTCCAACATTGAAAACACTATTATAAAGACCCTTTTATTTGAACTACAGGGATTAAACTTAACAGATATGTATTTTATATTAAAACTTAGATGTGTACTTAGATGTAAAATAGTCGTCATTCGCCCTTAAACACGCCCACCTCCCATACAACCCACTATAGTAAAAACGCTATAAAGAGGTTTATATGAGCCAAAAATATAAAACTTTGTATTGAGATTGTTGTATCAAAACTAAGATGTGTTCACAAACTGAGTGACATCCGCCCATAAACATGCTCATCTCCCATGAAACCCACAATATGGAAAACACAATAGAAACGTTTATATTTGGCCTACAGAGATAAAACTTGGTATGAGATCATAGTATATAAAACTAAGGTGTGCTCACAAAAAAAGGCGTAATCCACCTACGAACGCGCCTTCCTCCCATACAACCTTCATTAGTAAAACCTATATAGTTCTATAAATACAGGGATTTTAAACAAAAATAGGAAGTTACTTCTATTTGTTTTAGTATTTTAATATATAGTTTATTTAAATATAATAGGAGATCTAGGGTATTTCATCGTCGGACTAGACTTTCTTTACTCGTTTTCTTTTAAGAACAGTTGAATACGGTTTCTTTTCTAGTTTTTTTTTTAAATTTCGTTGTACTAAGAATTCTTTCTACCTCAGCGTTGCTTAATGCTAAAATAATAAAACTAAAAATCAAATCTGATAGCTCTTGGAACGGACCTTCATTCAATGAATCTCTAGCTTCTGCCCAGCTAGATTCCTATTCTACTTGTGATTTACAATTTTTTGCCATTATATTTCAATTATAGTTATTTCTTCTGTCGAGTAACTGGAGTTTTCTTTCTCTATAACAGAAAATATTTGGGTTTAACCACTTTAAAAGAATAAAAAGAGCAATAGAAGATTTACACTTTCAAAATTGCAACGTCAGAAAAATTGGATGTAGTAATGCATCTTTAAGCAATATATTAAAAAAGGCTAGAAAAGGCTAGAAAAAAACAAAAAAAGGCTAAAAAAAAGGCTAGAGGCTAGATGGTAATTTTCGAGGCTAGACAACAAAAAAAAAGGCTAGATCTAGCCTCAAAAAGGCTAGACTGGCAACACTGGTTATGTGTTATTTATCTTTCGCTCTACTCTCTTCTGTTTTTTTTTTTGTTTTGTTTTTCTTTTTATACTCATTTCACTCAGTTACTTCATTAACTGTTTTGATTTAATTCGTTTCTTTTTTTAAGTGCTTCAATTAACAGTTGTTGACTAGAGCTCTATAAATGAGCCCTATTAATGTTGATTTTATTTGTGCTCAATCAATTTTTGCCGGTATTTGTTGTGACTTTTTTTATGCTATTGGCATTGAGTCTGACTGCGTTGGACAATATCAAAAAACAAAAACAAAACCAACAGCAAAAACTATTCATCGAGTACTTCTACGTCTTAATAAACGTGATATTTCCGATGAGGTATATGTTTGTCTGGCGATTTTCAAGTGGATACCGGTAGGCAGCTGTGTGTTAAGATGTGTGTGTTTGTGTTTCTATCTTCATATATCTTAAATGACTACCTCAACCCCTTCATCATTAAGCTTAATAAATTCATTAAATAAATTCCACTATATTTTGCAGGCTGCTTGCGTTGCGCGAAACAGCTGCCAAGAATCGACACAAATGTAGTTTTTTGTTATTTTTGTATGTTTATTTTAATTTCGATAGACAACACTAGTCTAGAGAGTAGAGTATATGTGAATTTTAGATAGAGTTTTCGGAAGCTTTAAACAGTTATCATAGACAAAACCAGTAATTTAACACAGCCGCTATAGATAGAAGCTGCGTTTAAGAGGAGAAAAAACTATAAAAAGTCGAAAAAGCGACGAAAGAAAATTGAAGGGCTAGTGCAAAAACATGATATGCCACACTGCTTTAAAAGTTCATATTTTATGTTCACTGAGTTTCTTGATGCATTATCAATGTCCACTGAAAATATTGCGACCATTACCCGATCGATTTCCGCCGTATACGTAATAGTTCTTGTAAGCATTTTAATGATTTCATACAAATATACATTTTTTCAAAACTTTAAGGTTGATTATTTCGAAATATTTTTTATGTGGCATATCATGTTTTTACAAAAAGCCATTCAATTCTGAATTTCATCAAACAAAATTTCTGCATTGATGAAGCTCATTTTTGGCTAAATGGCTTTGTCAATAAGTAAAATATGCATTACTGGACTGCAAAAAGCCCACATTTACTTCAAGAGACTCCATTTCATGCTCATAAAGTGAATGTGTGGTCTGGATTTCATGTTTTGGACCATGTGATTGGACCGTAATTTTTATACATCCACGCGTACTGCGTAAAAAGTACCACCAAAGCCACCTCCACAAGCCACAAAGCCACCTCCCATACAACCCTAATATTGAAAACTATATAAAGAGTCTTGCGTCGAAGCAGTTGATAAAAATCAAGCCATGCTAGAAAAATGGACTTGGTCCACCCAAGAACACGCCCACTTCCCATGTAACCCCAAAACTGAAAACTTTATATATCGGCTTCTGTCAAAACTATAAAAGTAAAATTAGTTATGTATTCATTTTATATCAAAATCAAAGCGTGTTAGAAAAATAGGGTTTATCCACCCAATAACACGCCCACTTTTCCCATATAACACATTTAAAAATCTATAAAAAGGCTTCTCTTTAAGCTACAGGAAAATAATTTGATACATTTGCATTTTATATCAAAACCAAATCGTGAAAGTAAAGTGTGCGTCAACCTACTACAAAAACACACCCACATCCCACACAATAGTGAGAACCCTATAAATAGGCTAATACTTAAGCTAGAGAACTGAAATTTGGTATTTTATATCAAAACTGAGGCGCGTTTTAGAAAATTGGCGTCAACCACTCAAGAAAACGAATTCCTCCCATACAACCCCTTATTGAAAACTTTAAAAATAGGCTTCTCTTTACTTTGCAGGAAAACATTTGATATGAATGTATTTTAAACGTCATCAAAATATTGAATTTCTCTGAAAATTCATATAAAAGAGCTGCAATTTAAGATTTTGTACCATTGCAAATCGCTCGTGGGGGTATTTTAACTTCGGTCAAATCGAAGATATTCCTTACTAGTTAATCTATGAAAATAATCGCCATATTACAGTATCGCTATAGTACCCTTTTGGATGACTATTTTTGCTCAGAATTAGATAGTCTTGACTTCAATGACATGCGGTTCCAATGAGTTGGTGCCACATTTAACCCAGCTGGCCAAACGATGAATCTAAGAGAAAATTTGGTAATCGTACTACCTCGAGAAATGGTCCTGTCTAATGGCCATCTCGCTAATGCGATTTAGTGCCAATAGACTTCTCATTAACAATATTAAAATATCGAAAAATGGCTTCACACCAATAGAAAATAAACGAGTTCGAATAAATTTGAGCCCGATATCTCAATTATCCTATTTTTTATTTAAATACAAAATTGTTATGTTCTTTTTGGAAACCTTATATATGATATATCAAAATGTCATGTTTAGGCCTAAATTGAGCTTAAGGTCAAGCACTTTAATGCAGATAACTAAAAACAGCAACAACAACCCTGCATTTAAATCTTAATAATAAGAACTTAGCTATAGGTAGGTAAGGGCGGCAACCTGAGTTACAGCTCACTTAGACCAATTTGGTCCATTGTGACAGAGAGCCGAACTGAAATTTACCACTTTTTGGGAAAAAAATTACCACTTTCTGAGAAATTTACCTTTTTCTAAAAAAACAATTACAAAATTTTAAATGATTAACAATCGTTATAACTCACTTTACTACTGCCACCATAACATTTCTTTGCTAGCCTTGAACAATTCGTTTCTTCCCATTGCCAACAACTTTTCCAATTCACGATGTGTAGGGGACTTCTTTTATACACTTTTCCATTAACTTGTTTTGTTGGAACTGGTCATGGCTTTCTAAAACCGATATTCTTTTAAGCAATATTCAATGCAATTTCAAAACATTTGATTACTTTTTAAGTCTTGGTGTGTTTGAACAATTTCCTTAGTTTTTAAGTTAAAATTTGCAGCAAATCAAAATTTAAAATAATCCTACATTTGTTATGTTTTGATACAAAAGGGAACTCCCAATAAAATCACTGCTTGTGAGTAAAAAAACTAAAAATATTTGTAAATCTAAAAAATAATTATATTGCAAAAATTTACAACTTTTAGTCAAAAATTACCTTTTTTACCTCTGCCCAAAAAATGAGTCAAAAATTACCTCATTTACCTCAATCTGGCAACAGTGCTCTAATTGTACTTTTAACAAAACTAACTAGGCGCCTGACACTTGTCGTTGACAAGTCATCAAGCTCATTGCAGAAGTAGAAACCCAGATTGCTATGACGTCTCTTGGTGAGCGCGGGGCAGAAACATAGAAGATGAGGTATGGTTTCTTCCTACTCTTCATCTCTGCAGCTTCTAAAGAAGTCTTTCCCAAAAAGGTTTTGTCAGGTAGCAAGTCTGCCTATCAGGCAGTGCCCTGTTATGAGTACCACCATAATGGATTGGTCTAACCCGCTGCGAGAGCAGCGCTCTAGAGCAACTGAGGTTAAAAGACGGTCAGATAAGCCTAGAAATCCTAAAGTTGCAGAGTTCAGCCAAATCTTGTGTTGGCTTTCAATTAAGTATTATTGCTGAGCAGCAGCTTGAGAGTAACAAGCGTCATGTCTGGTGGGTTTTGAACCACTGATGTCGCCAAGGTACCGCTCATTACCCTTAACGCCTTCATGCCCAGGAACCAATATTAGGTTCATGCTAAAATAGTTAGATATTTCCCCCGAATAAAGCACGGTATTCCTTGACTGATTTTGAGTTAATGGTTACTTGTTGCAAGGATTTGATCAGTGTAGAAATATAGACACCCTCGTTGCCATGGTGCACCGAGTTTCCAGTATGATATGGTGGGGATAAGCGTACCTTACCGCCCGGCAAAGGATAGGGAGGGTTTGCAGTAGTCAGTCCGAATTGGTACCTCTTTAGTATGGATGCATGACCTGTTACTTGACATTTACATACCCCGAGTTCTCTTAGCCGAATTGCTGAAAAGGCTGCCATTTGATTATAATTAGCAACCAGGTCAAGGGGTGGTAGGTGAAATATGGTGAAATATAAGTAGCAGTCGGTGTTGTTCTAAGTGCACCTCTGATGCAAATAGATGTTATTCTTTTAACCTTTTGGAACTGATTAAAATAGTTGAACTTGATCAAGGGTGGCCACCATATTACATTTCCGTACATAAGTATGGGTCTTATGACCCCAATGTACAGTCAGCGAACAATTCGGGGCGAAAAACGCCACCTAGCTCTTATGGGTTTTTAATAAGAACTTAAAATGGTTACTATTTTAGAACTTAAAATTAAAAATAGGTGACACTTAAAATTGTCAATAATTAAAAATAGCAAAATGTATATTAAGGGTGTTATTTTGGTCATAAATATTTTTTTTTTTAATATATTTACTATTTTACTATAAAAATTTTACTAGCCTATATTTTATTTGAAAAAAAAAAACAAATGGCGTTTTTGGAGACTTATATTATTAAATTTTGTGGAAATTGTAGCTTTACTTCAACGAAAATTAATTAAACTTATTTTATTAAAAAAAACAGCTTAAATGTTGGGCCCTTATTTTATTTACTCCTGAATTCCCTATAAGGATTACCTATTTCAAAGATTTTACTATTGCGTTTTTAATATCGCCTAAACCACTTCACTTTCATTTTTCATGAAGCATTATTTTTTATATTAAAACCTACAAAAATTTACAATTTTTCACTTTTTGTTCGGAATTCATTAAATTTTTTATTTTTATTACTGCAATAAAAGACCTGAAAATACAAAATTTTAAATATCTTAACCTTACTGACACACTTTTTGAAACACACAACAAATTGATTTAGCCTCGATGTAATGATTGTTTTTGTCTTCCAGTTATATACCAGTTCTTTTTATATAATAAAACACTCGTTGATCTGAACTTAATGTTCTATTAAAAACGTGTCATCATTAAACAAAACTGTTACACGCACGAACTTTTTATATTTTAGAATGTGAGAACTGGTATTTTTCTTAAGGTATAGAGGTATGATTTGGAAAGATTTGCGCTACTAACAGACATCGAAGTTCAAGAAACTATATAAGATTTGTAATAAAAAACAAATAGAAGATTCAACATAGAATAAAAAAACAGACTCTACTACTATAATATAACATGCCTACAACTATGAAATTCCATATATTTTAATAGTAACAACGATATCAATGAAATTCATTAAGGGGTTTTTTTTTCGTTTAAAGGGCAAAAAAAAGACTCTGTTTTTGGAAGTTTTGTTTTTGGGAAAATTATTTATTACAACAAAAAAGAAAGTTACATCGAACAACATATTCTTTACTATGTCTAGATTTTTTTTTTCTGTCTCCCTTTATCTGACCTTTTAAGCCTGTCGAAGTTTGAACCTCTTTTGACATAATTTAAATAAATATATAAAAAGGTTCATTATAGTTGTTCTCAAATCAAGAGTCCGTTTCAAAAAATGCTGTTATGAGAAAATTCGTTAAATTTTCAATTACGAAAACATTACTTATATACATACTCGGTATTATAAAATGTATCGATCCGAAATTTTAAATAGGTATTCTAGACACATATGGTAAACTGTTTATTAAAAAAACAAAAACCTCACGAAAAAACTTTTTAAATGAGAAAGATGCCTTAAAACTTTATGGCCTTAAACAAAAATAGAACCACGCTTTAAATAATTAAGACTTTATGTAAGCCCATAAAAAATTTTACGATCATGATTTTCAAAAGATCGTTTCATGCAATTTAACTGAAGCCATGTGAAAGACTTTATAATGAAATCTTGTAACAAGTGTTTTAATTATTTAAACTAGGGTGGTCTTAAATTTACTACAAATTTTTTTTTTTTTGTTGATATCTCAAAAATAACTTCTTTATTTTTGACCTTCTTTTTTCTCCTCAATTGAAGCATAAAATCAGTGATTCAGCAGAAAACAAATTCTTGCAAAAAATTATTCGTTTCTATTATTTTGTGTTTTGTCTTTAATTTGACCAACTAAGAAACTTTTGAATTAATGAGAAATACCAGTTTGCAAACAATTTCTTAAGTGATTTCAGAAATGCAAATTATATTTGCAGTGCGCATTTTTATTGACTAATAAAATTAACAAAAAAATACATGTAAAAAAACTGCGTTTATTCCTCTTCAAATTTGCCAAGTATTTTGGCCCGCAGAGTAAAACATAAATTAGAAATCTAAAAGCATTACGAACAGTTTAGCGAGCGAACCGCTTAAGTTACTTTTTAGTTCTGAGAAGTGTGAAACGAGTTTTAATTTAAATAAAATCAGTTCAGCTCGTAGAGGTCAGCCACTTATACTGCTTAATATAGCGATAAAATATCGTCTGTCTGAGTTAAAATAAAATCGTTGGTGTGCTTTTGTTAATTCTTCAATGAACGACTTGAGCTTAAAATATAGCACACTGTCTGGACAGGGGAGTTAAGTAAAAAGTTGAAATTTTAAACTAATGCTATAAAAACATTTACAATAGATATCACAATAACTTCTTTTAACACGTTGACTGCCGACTACGAGATAACTCGTAGATTGCGTTCCCTTCTAGGTTGCCAACTACGAGCTGTCTCGTGCTCACTAAACCTGTCATTTTTCGTTGTCACTCGTTCTTGGCTTCTGCGTAACGATGTCTGTTACAGAAGCCAACTACGAGATAATTTGTAGGTCCTTTTGATGATACCTGTGATCTAGAAAAAGTTTTTAGTAATATAATGTGAAAAAAATCAAAATGTTATTTTTCCCAGTTTTCTTAAAATTGCCGTGGCAGTCAACGTGTTAACAATTTCAAGTGTTGTTTCAAACTCAAAACTTATTTAAATATATAACATTTTTTAGATAGTGTGTCAAACAAACACACACATTTAAGTCGACAGATAAAAACATGAAAAAAACTTAATTTAATAAGAAAGCAATTTCCATTCAACAGCATTACATTAGCTATTCAATGGTTTAGCATGGGTTGGTTCATGGAACTTAAAGTCCTACTTAAGTCAAACACCTTGAATCTCAAATGAAGTGTCATACTGAAAATTGAGTTGAGTGCAATCCAGAAAAGTTAATTTAAAAAAAAAAAAAAACAAAATTTACAACCTCGACTTAGTTGAACATAAAATTAAAATAAAGCATGCAATTTTCAATAAAAAAAATTAACGATATCCTTTAGCTGCCAACACACACACACACATGCATGCTCGTTCATTTCAATTTTAGCATCAAACGAGCGAGCGCATCACTTAAGCGCAGCGCACTCACCCGCAGGAGCTTACAACAAGCTGTTGAACTTTTGTGCGACGCATTAAAAATTGTGACATCTTTTCCTTAACTTTACACTTGGTGCTGACATAATGACGCTCAAAGGGATGAAAGGAAAGAAAAGAAAGAAAGAGAAAAAAAAAATAACAAGTGTTATTAAAAGTCCAGAAGTTTCCAAATGATGATTGCTATGATTATGTATGCGAGTGTACATGTGAGTATGTGTGCATGTGTGTGTGCTTGTGTGTGGCTGAATACGCGTTGGTGGCTGTCTAGGGAATCACACGTATTTAGCGCAGATTGTTGCAAATGAATGTGAGACAAAAGGCTCAGTTACGATAGTCACATCGGAATCTACGGGATCTCCGGTCTATTGGGAAATAGTTTCTAGCGGTCGATGTTGCCTTTAAAGGTGTATGTTAACAAAATTACGAACTATAAAAAGTTAAACTTAAGCACTCTTATCGTTTATATTTCTATAGTACACTCTCTTAACTTTAAATTGTAAAAAAATTTTGCAAAATAATTGCAAAAAACCATTGCGAAACTGTAAAATTATTCTTCACAAAAGTTTCAGTGCTCGTTTCATAATTATAATTTTAATTAAATCTAAATAAAACCAAATTTATGAAAATTCAAAAAAATCCAAGATTATAGATACTAACAAATATTAAAAGAAAACAAATCCAACTAATTTTATAAAATTCATCATTACACTTTTAATTTACAGCGAATCAAAAAAAAACTTGTACAGTGCTTACTAATGTTTATTTTGCACTATCTCTGAAAATAAAATGGTAAAATATTCTTTATTTTAAAAACTTTTCGAATAGATTTAACAGAAATTATGAAAATATAATATTTCTAAAAAAATTAACAAAACACAAAAAAACAAAAATGTTCATGAAGCCAAAAAAAAAATTGTACACTCTTCATGTATCGCACGGACCATAACATAATTCCGTAAAATGTGAGTGCGGAACTCTTAATTTTTTTGAAAAATTTCAGGGCATATTTTTAGGCTTTATTGTTTTGTGATTTATTAAAACTTCAAAACTTTTTATATATTTTTCAATTTGAATTTTTCAGTTTTTTAAACTTATTTCATCGTACCTATTAGTGTTTCCGTTTTTACTCTAAAATATTTTTTGAAATATTTGGAACTAAAAATTGTTATTTGCACAATTTCAAAATCGAATATGTGACCATCGCTGACTTCTTATTCAGCTTAAAGAAAATCAATATTTCATGTTTTTTTCTTTATTAAAACCGGGCCTGTCATTTTTAAAATGGAACGGGAAGGAACTAGTCTCTTCATATTAGGTTGAGATACCGTTATCAAATCTAGTTTTTTTCCATTTGTGGACATACAGTTTGTACGTAGTATTTTTAAAGTATACGCGTTTTATCTAACAGTGTTTTGAAATAACAGCGGCCATCTGTCAATATTACAGTTGACATTTTTCTGAGTGCAGAAATCCAATTTTGCAATCTAAGGTCAAATTGTAATGTACTCCATGGCAACTTTATTTAGAAATAAAATGTTAAAAGATTTAGACCTAATGTAATTAATAGACCTATACAGGGTGTCCCAAAAGAAAACATTTTTTCGAATTTCATTGTTGCTCATTTTTTACTTAAAAGCCTGAACTTAAAGCCTCTAAACCAAATGGGTTAAGGTACTTTTGAGATTTTTTTCAAATTTTTTGGAAGAGGTTTAGAACCGATTTTAGCTTAAAATCAGGTTTTTCTGTGATTTTTCGCATTTCAAGCATAAAATAGTCAATAACATAAATTTTTCACGTCTTTGATTCGTCATTTCGAAAAAAAAGTGACCAAACTGTACTTTAATGTACATAAATCAGAAGTTTTGACAATTTCTTTTGCCATTTGGGGACACTTATTCTTTGATATTTTAGTAAAATTTTCTACATTTTGTTTTTTTTTATATTACATAGAATTTAACCATATTTTTTTCTAACTGCATCCTTACATTTTTTTCATTTTACTGAAATTATAAAAAATTATATAAAAGTTTTATTAAATATTTAAAAAACTTATGAAAATTTCGCGAAAAAATTTTATGTCGCCCAAATGATCAAAAACATTGCCAAAACTTCTGAATTATGTACATTAGTTTGAATATTTTTTTTTTTTCAAAAAAAATAAAAAAACAAAGCAATATTTTCTGAAAATGATTTACAAACAAGACTCCTTAACTTCAGCAGTTTGGTTCTATTTTAAAAATTTTTTTTTTCACTGTTATTAATGAATTATTCTAGATATTTTGGGGTGGAGTCAAATAATAACTAAGGCTTTTAGGTTAAATTTCATGGAAAAATTCCTACGGGTTCAAAAGTTAAAGCCGAATTAGTGAGAGCGCATTTTTAATTATTACCTTTTTTTTCTTTGTTCAGAAATTTTGAACACGTTTATCTCGAAACCATATTTTTCGTACTGGTTGCGGCACTAGCGGGTTCATTTGTTGACGATTTTTTTTTTTTTTTTAAACTTGATTCGCTATGTATGACAGGAGCTTTTTTAATTTTTTTTCGATTTTTTATGAATTTTTAAAGTCAATATTTTTTTTGAAAAAAAAATAGAAAAAACACACTTTCAAATTTGGATCATCAAAATCAACACCAAAAGTTGAAAAAAAATTTAAAAAAAGCTGCTCTCATGCGATTACCAATTTTGTTAAAATTTAAAAAGTCATTTTTTCCAGACCGGACAATTTTTGCGACTCCCACCGCTGCAACCACGAGGCACCGTTTTTTCTCTGCCGCAATGTTGGAGTGAAAAATATATTTTTTTGAATTTTTTTTCTTGTAATTTGTTCAATTCTCTACAATAATAAAAACAATTTTGGAAAAATGTTTGTTTTTGACTGAGTTATGAATTTTTAAACAAAAAATCTGTTTTCTCTGCCGCGAATGTTATGTCCCACCTTAATACACGAAAGAGTTCCATTTTTTCATAATATAAAAGTGTACTTTGTATTTTGTTATATTTTGAGAAAAAATGAGAAAATTTTTCAATTTACTAAAAATATATTAGTTTTGTTTGAAAAAAAAATAATCCAACGAAAGAAAATGGCAGAAAATTTTTAAGTTTCCAATAATTTTGCAATAGAAAATTTATCAAAGTCGAATTTTTCTTACAAACTTGTTTTGACTTATAGTAAGCAATATAATTAAGTCGGCTTTAAAAAAATTATTATTTTTCTAAAGTTGCCTGTTTTTGACTATGGCTTAGATTTTAATTAAGTTAATTTTAAGGTGGTATTTTTCGTTTTTTTTTATTTTTATTTCTTTTTTTTATTAAAAAAATTTATTTTTCGATTCGAAAAATTTAATGAGAAATCGAAATAAATGCATGTGTAGAAAAAGTATTTGAAATTTAAAAAAAAAAAATCAAAAATGAGTAAAAAATTCAAACGTGATTTTCTCAAAACAGAATTTTTAAAATGGTGCCAAAGATTAACTATAAGACATATTGAGCATTGAATTCTACACGTTTTGCAATTCCCTACAATCCCTTAAATTTAAAAACACGATTTTTAGAACGAAAATTAATTTTTAAATTTTCTTTTCAAAATGGCACTTAAAAGGAAATATTTGATTTGATTCTGCTTTAAAATGTCTTAACATTCATTTTTTTTATTTTATAATTATCTAAAAGGTCAAAAGAAAAAATTCAAGACATACTTTATTATTAATAATTTTTCCAAACAAAAAGTAAAATAAGTGTTTTTGTTTTAGGCGTTGAAATGAAAAATACCCCTTAAAGCACTTTACTAATCTACACTCAAATATTAAAAATATTAAGATAAATTTTGTATGTAGGTACAGTCAGGCAAATAGCACACTATAGTCGAAGAAAAGAAACGCGTATCCGTAGCAGCACTCAAACGACAACGAGATAAAAGCTTTTAATAACAAATGTTAAATGCAAGTTAAAACTACACAAAACAAAAAAAATAATACCACCAACAAAATATGATAAAATGCTTTATATTTGTTTTGCCAAATAATTCATATTTATTACCACTGAAAAAGCAGCATTTTTCAAAATTAAAGCAACATTTAGTTTAATTTAGGCAAGAAATTTTTACGCATTAATAGTTGTGGTGAAAAATTATTAGCAGCGAAAAGCAGTGAAAAATATAAATGTAGGATTATTTAGAGAGTTTTTAAAAGAACAGAAATAATGTTCTAACTTACAGCTAACTCCAGTGTAGATGCAGTATAGTGCAAACACTAGCAATAACTGCATGAACAAAAGCAGCAACAACAACAACAACAACAACAACAACAACAACAACAACAACAACAACAACAACAAGTACGTGTATGAATAATAAATAGTTATCAAATGAGCAAAGCTGATATGTTTTCCAAGACGTTTTGCTACAAAGAGCAACACGTGATCAAAATTGTTGATGTATTCAAGCATTTTCAATTTCAAGTTACACACACACACACACACACACACACACAAACACACACCCATAGACACACAATTTGGAATACTTTGGCTCTGACCCTGGCGACTTAAATATGCGAACTCGCTTAAAACAAACTCTTCGATTTTTACACACGTCGTTGTTTCTTTATTTTTTTTTTTTTTTTTCTGTGGGGGGAGAGGGTAGGGTTTTTATTATTTTAAACCGTTGTTTTGTTTTGTTTGTTTTATTGTTGTTCTCTATGCTTGCTACTTCCTGTTATTTTATTATTATTCCCTACTATTCGACCTTCGTGGTCTAAAGCCGTTTTACCCCATTTAATTTCACGCTTAACCGTTATTGTTGTTGTTGTTGTTTTAGTAGTTCATGTTGCCATGTTGGTTGTTATAGTTTAATGAAAACAATAACAAAAACAGCAACAATAACAAAACAAGCACACTTCCTTTTCTATGTACTTCACAGGAATTTCAAATAATTTGATGCTTCCGTTTGCAAAAAACCGTTAACAACCGTTGATTGTTGGCCACATGCAAGCGTGTTGCTGCTACTAGCGTCGTGCTCACTAAGGGTTGCATTGAGTGCCTCGACTGTTATGACTATTTCACTGAAGTGCTCTTAAGATCCTTTAGCTCTGACGAGCGGTCAGAAATGTAAAAAGTTAAAAGCTTTTCTTGAGCCCAGAGCTAAAGTAATGTTTATAATTTAAAATTTTGTTTTATTCCATTAGAACCAAAATAAAAACATTTAGTTTTGAAATTAAGTCAAGGCTATGCTGGCAAAGTCCAGTTCGTGCCACACATTCTTGTAGCCAACTTAAATGCGCGTATGTAACCAATACGTGCCAAGAATAACTACCTTGAGTTGTTTTTGGTGCCCACGTAGAGTCACCTTAAAATGCACAAAAGAGAAAAAAAAAAACAAAAACACATTTTGCGAAAATCTTGAGAAAAGTGAAAATTGCGGATTATATTTAAATGATTTTTTTTACCAAAACAAAAAATTCTGCAACAATACATTTAGTCGACAATGATTGCTAAAAAAAGAGTTTCTTTTAATTTTTTCATCATTCCAGTTTAACGTGTATAACATACCATATAAAGGACAACTTGAACCTAACTAAACCAAACGTGAATTAAATAACTCGATGGAGACACAACTTAGAAGTAACAACAACAAATATTTAAACCTCTAATCTTATACAAGTTAAAATTATAAACGTTATTTTATTTAAGTGAAAATATAAACAACAAACAAGTAAGTGAAAGAAAGTCAATGAACACAAATACAGAAAAAAAAAAATAAACAAAAATCACAATAACCACCAAGACATTAAAATAGTGTCAACAATCTTGAAACCGTGTCAACAACATCGCGTGACAACAATAACCACTCATAACTAAAGTTATTTAAATTTTAACTAAAATAAAAATTTATTCAATTCCAACACCAGCCAACAAAATGCGACAAATTGTTATGTTGCAAGGTGCGTGCATGCGACGGGAGCGTTTTAGCAATTGCGGGCTGATTGCGGCAGCATTTTTTGTTGGTAAGTAAACGTGGAGCAAAAGTTAGAAAAAGCTTTTACTGATACTTCTACGAATATTATTTCTTATAAATAATTTCAAAACATTTTAACACACTTATATTATATATGCATAAATGTAATATTTCACCGGAAAAGGGACCTAAGCTTCCTGGAATCATTAGTTTTCTTTTAAATTTCCTAAAATTACATAATATTTTGATCAAAAAGACGCAATAATCATAAAGAAATTCTGATATAGAATATAAATATCAAGTTTTGAGAAATAGAGGTTCAAAGTTTTTTAATTTTTACAAAGTTTTCCTGAAAGTTCGTATAGGAGTGTTTAGGTAGAGGTCTGGTGAAAATCCCTTTTTTTTCTTTTTATTTCCAAATCAATAATCGACCTAAAACCAATTGTCAAATGCTCACAACATATCTGGGCAATATTACCAAACTTAACCTGAAAACCGATAAAACTTACCAAAACGTCTATTTTATGCTCTCCTGAAAAATTTGGTCTGGGAAGTAAGACATCACAAATAGCCCAGTTTTCAGAATCGTGTGTTCATTGCGGGGGATTCCGTTCCATGATGGTTCCCCAAGTGGCGTAATTCTTAAATAAATTTAAATTTTGTAATTATGTCACCCCTTATAATAATGACATAAGCGCAATTTTTTTACTTGAGATTATATCACGATAGAAGGTATGGACATATTCGCTGAGTCAAAATTCCCTCTAAATTTTTTTGCAATTATGCCTCTCGTAAAAGAAGTTTCAGGAAGTGACATAAGCCCAAATAAAAAAATGTAATTTTCGTCACTGTATAATAGACCGGATCATAATTTAGATTTCGCCGGTCGGGGTCTCAAAAGTTAGAGGAACTCATTGAAATGATTTCTGCATACTTTTTTTTCAAATCGGAGAAAAACTGCCGAAGCAATTTTGATTCTCCTGAAGGTATTTTTTGTTAAAAAAAGCATGTTTTTTGCTTGTAACTTTTTATTTTTCACAAAATGCATACCCTCATCTTCTTAAATGTAAAAGTTCTTACTCATACTAACATTTTGACATAAAAAAATTGTTAAAATTTTGTTTTCCTTTGAGTTCCTCTAACTTTTGAGACCCCGACCGGTTGAAATTTTTTTTATCCATATAAGAATGATCCGGTCTACTGTATAAGGAAATACATTATTAGGATTAAAAATTGAAATAATGCCACTTGGGGTTATGTCAAGGATCCGGGGCTCCCAACTTTTTAATAGAAATAAAATAAAATTAAAAATGAGTTGGTCGAACTTCCATTTTTTCAAACTAAAACTTTCCAATCAAAGTTATATTTTATGCATTTCTCAAATGTCAATTCTGTAAGAAAAGAAATTCCAATTTCAAAAATTTCACTTTCCGAGCAAACATCTCAGTCTAATTTTAAGGATGTTCAAAAAACAAGATATTTTCAACAAGATAAATTATTATTATAATTAGATAAATAAAAATTATGTGCAAAATGGTCAAACAATCGGACCAAAGAAACAAATTAGAAAAGGTTACTACTTAAACGGAATTCTATGTCTACACTTACGATTCTGTCAAAAGTGTTTCTTGTTTTTTCAGAATGCATGCCCAAGATAAGCAGATAAGTTAAGATTTTTATAGTACACAAATATTGACTAACAAATTTTGAAATTTTTTGTCTCTGCAAACTCTTTTGATACCCTCAAAAAAAAAAAAATGATATTTCGTTATTTTCGCGAATATGTCTTTTAAACACCTATAAAATATGTATTTTTCATGGTATTCACATGTATTTGAGCTTATTGTAAAAGTATTGAACTTCTCTATCCTTTTGTGCTTAGTGCCACAATTATATAAAATGTAAAAACTTGATATTCAAAGGGCTTTTTAAGACTTCCTCTAACTTTTGAGTCGGTGTTCGGTGAAATCTTAATTCCAATCCGGCTTAATATACAAAATTCCTAAAACATCTATTTCATCTAACATTATCTATTTCTAACTTACCGCTTTACGAAAACCAGCTGTTCTTTTTGATAATTTTTTCCAGTTTTTTTATGTTATGGTATTTTGGAATTTTTCAATTTGTACCCGCCATTATCAAAATGACTACAAATTTCCACCTGACATGATTCTGAAAAAACGTCTATAAAATTGGCCGTTTCAAGACAAAAAATTTGAAATTTTCCCGTTTTTGTTATTTTTTACTTATTAAATATGATGACGGCATTCGATAGACCATAAAAACCTTTTTTCAGAAATAAAAGACATAATTTTTAGCGACTTAGAATATTCCAATTTAAGAATTTTAAAAACTAGATGGTTTAGAGGGTTTTTCTGGTCAAACAGTTTGATAAACTTATTGAAAAAAAAAACAAAAAATTTGTTAAGAAAAGCAGACTTATTACATTTTGTGTGTATCTGTTAGGTTCTTTCGTTACGATCATAACAATTTAAAAAAAAATATATAATAACTTTTTTTCTAAAAAGCCTAGCATATAAAAAAAAAATGTAAAGTCCTAAGCAGAACGCCGTAAATAAGCATAGAATTTACAGTTGGAAATTTTTTACAATTTTTTTATAAACAAAAAATTATTGTTTAATACTTGTTATTTTAAAAAATAATCTTTAACGAATGCGCAAAACTAATTTGAAATTCTTATATAGCTCTTTGAAAAAAACAAAATTAAGATAAAATAATTCGAAAACGTTGTTAAACGATCACATTTGGCCAAGTTATCGTTTGCAATTTTTGAGAAATTGCAAAACGTTATTTTAGATTTACAAAATTTTGCGTTATTTTGATGTTGAAAGGCCTCAAATCATGCTTCATAAGCTGCAACAAGAGCTGCACAATTAAATAGCGCAGTTTTTGCCGCCACGAAAAAGCAACAAAAACAACGCAAAAATAGCCACATAACAAAAACCATGGCACCAAAAAAAACAACCTGATTTAGTGGCTGAGGCTTGAGCGGTGGCGCAAGAATTCAACATATTCTTAAATGTAACTATTTGCAGCTCAGCTTCCCACAATTCGGCTTCGGTTCGCCTCTTGTCGGCCTTGACTTCAGATTGAGCTTGAGTCGCATGCTACGTAAAATTCTGGTTTTGCCACCTTGGGTCACTGACTTCCAACTTATTTCATTGCAAGCGACCAACTGCAGCAAGTTTCTACTTGTGGCGTGTAGACGACGCTGAGTATCTTAAAGATGCAAAAGTTGGCAAAAATATTTTTAGTTCTGCAATTATTTGTGGAATGCATATTACATGCATGCGCGTTCATAAAAGCCAACAGCCAATTATTAATTACGAACGTTTTCAGAGAAGCAGCAAAAAACATCTTTGAGCACATTAAAAGCAATCTGACGAATGCATCCACTCTAGAGCTTTAATTGAACAGCAGCACACACTCACATCTAAAGAAGGCGCAAAATTTATTCATAGCGAATGAATGAATGAATGCATAGCATATTGTACGAGTATTTACTGATCCGATAACTTTGATGCTAACAACACTCTTCTTCTCGCCCTCAATAGCACATCCGACAAGCAGCTTTTATTCATTGTAATTAATTGAAATTTGTTTGAAAAACTTTTGCTTAGTTTTTTGTTTGTTTTGTTAGTTTTTGTCTTGTTTGTTTTTGTGTTGCAACTCATAGTGCTTGAGCTACCGCGACAACCACGAGCTTCACTTGCTGTCCCGATTCACAGAAAACCAAAGATAAATCAAACACACACACGCACACACACACACACAAGTGGTGCAGCAGCCACTTTGAGATAGAAACACTTGCAAACACAGATTCGCACAGACACACACAACCAAACACAAACAAATGCAAGTGTTGTCAATTTCCGCAGGAGTGCTATACACACGTTCGATTTCTATATCCGCATCCGTTTCCGGTTGATGGTTTTCGTTTCACTTACTTAGCCATGTGTTGTTTTTTTTTTTTATAATTCTTGTATTTTTGTAAACTTTTTAACTGGTGCAGTGTTGCCAACTAATCCGCATGTGAATCAATCACACACACAAACAAACAAACAAACACACACTCACTCGAAAATACAGCAATTCATTCGCTTGGTTTTTGTTTACTCATGCGCAGCGTTTGACTCAAACTGGTCGCGGCTCGGTTTTAATTATTTTTTTTTTTCTTTCTGTTTTGTTGCATTGAACAACAACAACGCTTGCCATGTCGATTTCAGCCTTTTAACTTCAACTCCAATTGCGATACGCAGATAATCGCTTCAGAACAAACAAAGCGAAAATTGTATTTTTTATGTAGTTACATGAGATTAAATCTCATGAAGCCCCGCTTCGTATTCGCTCTTAGCAAATTTTTTTTATTTTCTTTTAATTCTGCATCAGTTGAATTCGATAAAAAAAAGGTAAACAAAAAAGTAGCAACGCAAATAGAACTCAATATTTCCATGCGTTTGCATTCACAGATTTATGAATTCCTTTTTGGGGCAATTAAAATGGTGCACAGCATCAACCAATCATTCTGTCGTTGCTAAAATCATCTTTTGAATCCGTTAGTTTGGCATTTCGTTTAAATATTAAAAAATTGTTGCCAATTCAAAAAAACGTTTTAATACAATTCTGAAATTTTAAATGCAAAATTCTGTTATTTCTGTAAACTTTTGCTTTTACACGGACAACAAGTCTTCTATGGCAAAAAAAAATATAAAACATGAGCACTGAAATGAAACATGTTCCTCCAAGATTAAGGTTATAAGATATAAATTTGTCAAGCAGGACAACTGATTACAAAAACAAAGACATTTGTTCTATGGAGGATGAAAAAGGAAGACACATAGATAAGCACTAGCTAACTCAACAATGAAAAGTGTATTCAGCGGAGATGATCTGTTGTCAAAATTTTACTACAACGATGTACAAATTGAAGCACAAAATCGTAAATAATGGGATTGTTGGAAATGGCAAAAAAAAAGAGGTGTTGCTCATAGAAAGAAAAAACTAATGCAAAAATTTACAAACTATTTAAAAAGTCTAAAAAGGAATTCATGTAAAACTTTAGGATATCATCTGGTAACCCTATCCAAGATTGATATATTATATAGATATGCATAGATATTATATAGATAGCGTAGCCTCTTCAGTTCTCCAGACCAAATTTTTGAAATTGTGAAATTTTCTATGGGAACCAATGCCAATATTTCCCACAAAGTTTTTCTCATCTTTTCAAAAATATTTTCAAAATTTAAATTCAACAGAATTTAATGGGAAAGGATATATAATGAACTATAGAATAATAAGGCTCTTTGAAAAATATTTCAAAGTCAAAAACACGTCGGAATAATTTGATAACAAACTTTTCCTTTGAGTACCCAGATAAATACGTAAAAGATTTTTATTGTGAAGACGGGTGCGTATTATAAATACATGTGCAATACAACACAGAAAGAAACCATAAAACTATTGGTTAAAACTCCCCATCCCCATGCCCCTCCCCCTTCACACCTATCATCATCAGCAACTCTATCCAGAGCAGTTGTAATCTTTATTAACAGTACTTAAATCAACTGTTAGAAGCACAACTTAATTGTTTTAATTAAAATTTTTGTGGGTTTTATTTACTATCTCTAAGAGAGAAAAAAAAAATATCCAATGTACAACAATTACAACAAATAAATTCACCAAGTTAACTCATTTCAAAGTATTTTTCTCTTTTTATATTTTCACCTTTACACCTTTACACAGCAGCAAAAATAAACTGATAAAATATTTTAAGCCAACGTATTTTCGCGCTTTAAATTTTCAACACTTTTCTAAAGCGTTATTTTTTGTGCTTTCAAACTTTATTTGGTTTTTTTTTTTTCATTTTTTTAATAGAGGAAAATCGGTTCAGCAACAACATAAAAAGAAAGAAAAGCGAATATAAAAAGTGTCTTGAAAAATGTTCATCAGGAAAAAGGTGTGGAAAGAGCAAAATACGAATTTAAAATTTAATTCGTGGAATGAGCAAAATAAAGCTTAACTTGTTGTTCTTGTTCTTGTTGTTATTTTAGAGTTGGCTTTTGTGTTAACAAGATAAAATAATAAAGTTGCAGAGTTTAAGACTTCAAGTGTTACGACAGTCAAAAGTTTTTAGATTTTAAGAATATTTAATGCCAGAAAAAGAACCCTTCCCGAAGACTGTCCACAGGTTAACCTGTCTAAATGACTGCCTCGCCTCAAGCATTGCAGACCACTTCATTAATATTCATGTTTCAGCACTGTTGTATGCTGAAGGTTAGCAGCTTTGCGACGTTGTTGGTCACTCTGTCCTGCTGCTGCTACTACGTGTCATCAACTAGCATATCATCAACATTCCTTGCACAACTTTAAAGCCAACTTGGGAAAATTTCAACAACCGCAAGAAGTTCCAATAAAGCTATGACAACCACAGAGATTCATTCATTTAACTAGCACCGTTTGTCATCATACAGCCAGAAACTGCAGCCTTAATGGTCAAATTGTCCAAATGGCAAAAATAAATATGAGCTTAAATAATGTTACCAGCAAACTGGCTACTTCCGTCCTGCCGCCACCCACCACCACATCCTGAACCCAAAAAATAATTTAAATTTTATGCATTAACGCCTGCATAAATAATTAGCATACATATCTAAATCTTACATTCTTCTACATCCGGGCGGTTGTAGAGGGTGTAACGGGTGTGGCGGTAAATTTACGAGATTGCATTACTTAACGCTGCTTGCCGAAAGCACTTCGAGTGCGAAAACGAGCCAAACGACGAAGCATTTAAGACGGAACGATTACATTATTCATTAAAAGTTCAGTGGGAGTGAAAGAGAGTGAGAAAGAAAGAGAGAGAAAGAGGTGGCGAATGGCAAAAAACAAACAACAAGGATGATGTTGTGTCGAGGTTCAGCAGTGCGATAAAATTGCAGATGATGAGTGAATTACTTAACCTCAATTGAACCCCAAAGAAATTTACTTCGACATTAGAGTGGGACGGTGGCACGAGACAGAAGATGTTTAAACGCTTAGAAGATAATCGTTGTCTTGTTTTAACAAGCACTTCATGCAGAAAGAACAATCTTAGACATGTCAGGGTTAATGAAGATTTTCAATGGTATCCACCTGTTTGACATCGCTCAAACTCACCCTTTTTCGCCATAGACCGTTTTTGAAACTTCGCCAAGCTGTAATCTCAGTGCAGTCATGAATTTTAATATAAATTAACTAATTAGTTAAAGGATGCCAAGAATAAACAAATTTTTTCCATTTTCGCCACAGAGGAATGAATAGATGATGATGAAATAAGGAAGTTTGCATTCTTGCATATCATACATCAAATATCCGTGGGGAGTGATTGTCAAGTTTTTTGTGAAATGCAACAAATTTCCTTGAATGTGACAAGCAGAGGATATGACAAGATTCAAGGTCATATAGGCGACGGAAATTGAATTTGTTCAAGTTAAATCCGATAAAAGCTCTAACGGAAATATATATTTTCACTTTATCAACAAGGAATAGCAAAAATAGAAACAAGCATTTAATCCTCACGAAATAGCGAAAAAGAAAACGAAACAAAAAAATCCTTAAAGTGATGAAATCGTTGATCCTCGTAGCAAGAATTGCGTCACGTAAGTTTTAAATGAAAATCAAGCCACGCAAACATGCGGAAAATACAAAGACGAAAGGAAAGCAGAAAAATCTAAAGACTGAATGAATGTAACGAATCAAAGCGCGAAATCAAGATAAAGTTCATTTTGCAAAATAATATTAAAAATTGAATTTTTTGGTTTTTCATACCATAAATCAATAATATTGCCACATTGCAACCGACAGAAGTTGTATGCTTAAAAACCAAAAAAAATACATATTAACATGAGGATGAAACAATCGAAAAAATAATATTTTTTTATTAAAATATTATATTTTATAAAGTGAAATGAAAGCCAACCAAGCCTTGCGGTGCTGCAACATTTTGCAGTTTGAATGGAAAAAAAGTTACAGATTATCAATAAACAAAATTAAGAAGAATAAGCTTTAAGTCAATTGTGATGCTGAAGCACAGTGGAACAAGTAAGACAACCTAGATTTGTTTGATTTCAAATATTTAAAAAAAAAAGAAAAGAGAAAGAACCGTAAGCCGTATTTGCCGATCCAAAAAAATTATGCAGATATATTTTTTTAAGAGTCTCTCTAACTTTTGAGTCGATTTCCGGCTGACTTTTTATTCTCCATGCAAATCCATCCGACTTCTGTAGTACTAATAATAAGGAACTTATTAAAGGTCGTAGGTGGCTCAAAGTTTTTCTCGAGCCTACATTCTTAAATATCGTCAGAATCATCAACAGGAAAAATAAAAGTCCCGGAATAATTTTTCCAAAAGAAAAAACAATCTCGAAACAGTTTTTATTTTTTGGCTAAAAAGTTGAAAAATAACAATTAAATAAGCTGAAAAATAAAATTTGTTCACTTCTGTTCAAAAATAACAATTAAAGTTGGATTTTAAGACTGTTTTGAATATATTAATGGTTTTGAAAGGGTATTTCAATGCGATCATTTTTAAATAGATCTCATATGTCTGCGATATCTAAAAATCATGACCTTTTTAAATTAAAATATTTTTTATAACAGTTACTTACATTCCCTGAATAAAATATGTGTCGTTTCATCACTTAAGCTCTTAAGCTCTTATTATTATCTTAACAAAATCTGATTTTCGAAAAAAAAAATGAAATAAAAATTCTTATTTCAACACAAATTTTATACTTGCGCAGCCCACTGTGCTTTGAATGCGACTTTGGCATGAACTGCACACAATGTGTTTGTATCTCATGCGCCATTTTTCAAAACCATTCACCATCGTCGGCGCCATTTAACCCGGGTTATTAAATTTTATAAATGGTCGTTGAAACGAGTGCACAGCAAAAATACAGAGAAAAGTGAACAAAAACAATTATGTTCAAATTATAATTTTGCATGAAAAATTTCAAATTAAGCACAAATTATTTTGCATATACATATACATATATATGTGATGTATATCGACCACAGGATAAAGTTATATACTGTGATGATATGTTTTATAAGGAAACCTACCACCACCATTCAGTCTTGATAACAATGTTGTAACTTTTTTATTCTAAGCGCGAGGTATCATCTGGTATAGTTTTTCCACGCTTAAATTGGTTTAAAAGCAACTTTTATTTTGTTTTTCGTTTCTTTTAAAGAAAATCTAATTATTGAATAGATAATCACAGTTAGCTACTCTTCCGCATGAATGCATTGCATCCAGCTTACAATGCATCTACCTCATTTCTAGTCTCTCAACACTTTCAACTGTTTAAATGTGCTTCGTTCGTTGTTGCGCTAAGCAGCACACATGCTCGATTAAATAACCGATTTGTTCTCTCATTGACTTCTAGCACATTGCCGTACCATACTGTACCGCCGTACCACAAAATGCCAAAATAATTCCAAAAAAATCACTTCCGCTATACTGATCACTTCCGCTATACTGATTAAACACGTGTTTCTCGTGTACACCACATGGACTGCAATTAAAATTCAGCATGTCCTTCCGTGTTTATTTCAATTTTATGCATGTACACACAACACCAGGCAAGTGCAGCAGCAACATGCGTAGCAAAACAAGAATACAATAATACGGCAACACTGGCAGCATTTTGTCGAAAGATCGTTACTATCACAGCGTTGCATTCATACGCATCGCCAACGTATTTATGGCTACGAACCAAACGAGAAAGGAAGGAAGGGTGAGAAAGGAAAGGAAGAGGAGACGTGTACCAAACGATTTAATGTTAATTATTATTGTTGTCATTCAGTCATGTTGGTTTATTTATTTGGATACGCGCGTAACGTAAGAGGAATATTTTGCGGAAAAATAAAATTTCAAAAATTTATAAACAAAAAATTTATTCGAAAATTTTAGAATTGAAGAAAGAACAGAAACTTAAAACATTTTCTAACTGTGTATGTA
This sequence comes from Tetanocera ferruginea, assembly GCA_958299015.1. NCBI lineage: Eukaryota > Metazoa > Arthropoda > Insecta > Diptera > Sciomyzidae > Tetanocera > Tetanocera ferruginea. The sequence continues at coordinate 171,639,867 of OY282640.1, forward strand.
ACAATATGTAAACTAAATTTCTAACTACTAATAAATAAATAATAATTTTAATAAATAATAACAAATAATTCTAGGAATAAGAAGAGGAATAGGAATAGGAATAGGAATAGGAATAGGAATAGGAATAGGAATAGGAATAGGAATAGGAATAGGAATAGGAATAGGAATAGGAATAGGAATAGGAATAGGAATAGGAATAGGAATAGGAATAGGAATAGGAATAGGAATAGGAATAGGAATAGGAATAGGAATAGGAATAGGAATAGGAATAGGAATAGGAATAGGAATAGGAATAGGAATAGGAATAGGAAGGAATAGGAATAGGAATAGGAATAGGAATAGGAATAGGAAAAGGAGTAGGAATAGGAATAGGAATAGGAATAGGAATAGGAATAGGAATAGGAATAGGAATAGGAATAGGAATAGGAATAGGAATAGGAATAGGAATAGGAATAGGAATAGGAATAGGAATAGGAATAGGAATAGGAAAAGGAATAGGAATAGGAATAGGAATAGGAATAGGAATAGGAATAGGAATAGGAATAGGAATAGGAATAGGAATAGGAATAGGAATAGGAATAGGAATAGGAATAGGAATAGGAATAGGAATAAGAATAGGAATAGGAATAGGAATAGGAATAGGAATAGGAATAGGAATAGGAATAGGAATAGGAATAGGAATAGGAATAGGAATAGGAATAGGAATAGGAATAGGAATAGGAATAGGAATAGGAATAGGAATAGGAATAGGAATAGGAATAGGAATAGGAATAGGAATAGGAATAGGAATAGGAATAGGAATAGGAATAGGAATAGGAATAGGAATAGGAATAGGAATAGGAATAGGAATAGGAATAGGAAAAGGAATAGGAATAGGAATAGGAATAGGAATAGGAATAGGAATAGGAATAGGAATAGGAATAGGAATAGGAATAGGAATAGGAATAGGAATAGGAATAGGAATAGGAATAGGAATAGGAATAGGAATAGGAATAGGAATAGGAATAGGAATAGGAATAGGAATAGGAATAGGAATAGGAATAGGAATAGGAATAGGAATAGGAATAGGAATAGGAATAGGAATAGGAATAGGAATAGGAATAGGAATAGGAATAGGAATAGGAATAGGAATAGGAATAGGAATAGGAATAGGAATAGGAATAGGAATAGGAATAGGAATAGGAATAGGAATAGAAATAGGAATAGGGGAAGAATAAAAATTTGTTTAATATTTAAGTTTGCAAGAAGGATTAGATGCTGTTTGAACTCAGAATCTTTCGATTTAAAGACATTGAACGGTTTGCACCCTAAATTATTAGTCATTATTTTTAAACCACAATTGATGTGTGAAAATTTTAAAAATATCGAAGGCATTTTTAGAGCTAAGGTCCTGATACAAGAAATACTTCATCATTATTTTTCTTAAATAAATATTTCAGAGCATATCCATAGAGAGAGATAGGAATAGGAATAGGAATAGGAATAGGAATAGGAATAGGAATAGGAATAGGAATAGGAATAGGAATAGGAATAGGAATAGGAATAGCAATAGGAATAGGAATAGGAATAGGAATAGGAAAAGAAATAGGAATAGGAATAGGAATAGGAATAGGAATAGGAATAGGAATAGGAATAGGAATAGGAATAGGAATAGGAATAGGAATAGGAATAGGAATAGGAATAGGAATAGGAATAGGAATAGGAATAGGAATAGGAATAGGAATAGGAAAAGAAATAGGAATAGGAATAGGAATAGGAATAGGAATAGGAATAGGAATAGGAATAGGAAAAGAAATAGGAATAGGAATAGGAATAGGAATAGGAATAGGAATAGGAATAGGAATAGGAATAGGAATAGGAATAGGAATAGGAATAGGAATAGGAATAGGAATAGGAATAGGAATAGGAATAGGAAAAGAAATAGGAATAGGAATAGGAATAGGAATAGGAATAGGAATAGGAATAGGAATAGGAATAGGAATAGGTATAGGAATAGGAATAGGAATAGGAATAGGAATAGGAATAGGAATGGGAATAGGAATAGGAATAGGAATAGGAATAGGAATAGGAATAGGAATAGGAATAGGAATAGGAATAGGAATAGGAATAGGAATAGGAATAGGAATAGGAATAGGAATAGCAATAGGAATAGGAATAGCAATAGGAATAGGAATAGGAATAGGTATAGCAATAGGAATAGGAATAGGAATAGGAATAGGTATAGGTATAGGAATAGGAATAGGAATAGGAATAGGAATAGGTATAGGTATAGGAATAGGAATAGGAATAGGAATAGGAATAGGAATAGGAATAGGAATAGGAATAGGAATAGGAATAGGAATAGGAATAGGAATAGGAATAGGAATAGGAATAGGAATAGGAATAGGAATAGGAATAGGAATAGGAATAGGAATAGGAATAGGAATAGGAATAGGAATAGGAATAGGAATAGGAATAGGAATAGGAATAGGAATAGGAATAGGAATAGGAATAGGAATAGGAATAGGAATAGGAATAGGAATAGGAATAGGAATAGGAATAGGAATAGGAATAGGAATAGGAATAGGAATAGGAATAGGAATAGGAATAGGAATAGGAATAGGAATAGGAATAGGAATAGGAATAGGAATAGGAATAGGAATAGGAATAGGAATAGGAATAGGAATAGGAATAGGAATAGGAATAGGAATAGGAATAGGAATAGGAATAGGAATAGGAATAGGAATAGGAATAGGAATAGGAATAGGAATAGGAATAGGAATAGGAATAGGAATAGGAATAGGAATAGGAATAGGAATAGGAATAGGAATAGGAATAGGAATAGGAATAGGAATAGGAATAGGAATAGGAATAGGAATAGGAATAGGAATAGGAATAGGAATAGGAATAGGAATAGGAATAGGAATAGGAATAGGAATAGGAATAGGAATAGGAATAGGAATAGGAATAGGAATAGGAATAGGAATAGGAATAGGAATAGGAATAGGAATAGGAATAGGAATAGGAATAGGAATAGGAATAGGAATAGGAATAGGAATAGGAATAGGAATAGGAATAGGAATAGGAATAGGAATAGGAATAGGAATAGGAATAGGAATAGGAATAGGAATAGGAATAGGAATAGGAATAGGAATAGGAATAGGAATAGGAATAGGAATAGGAATAGGAATAGGAATAGGAATAGGAATAGGAATAGGAATAGGAATAGGAATAGGAATAGGAATAGGAATAGGAATAGGAATAGGAATAGGAATAGGAATAGGAATAGGAATAGGAATAGGAATAGGAATAGGAATAGGAATAGGAATAGGAATAGGAATAGGAATAGGAATAGGAATAGGAATAGGAATAGGAATAGGAATAGGAATAGGAATAGGAATAGGAATAGGAATAGGAATAGGAATAGGAATAGGAATAGGAATAGGAATAGGAATAGGAATAGGAATAAGAATAGGAATAGGAATAGGAATGGGAATAGGAATAGGAATAGAAATAGGAATAGGAATTGGAATAGGAATAGGAATAGGAATAGGAATAGGAATAGGAATAGGAATAGGAATAGGAATAGGAATAGGAATAGGAATAGGAATAGGAATAGGAATAGGAATAGGATTAGGGTAGGGGAAGAATACAAATTAGTTTAATATTTAAGTTTGCAAGAAGGATTAGATGCTGTTTGAACTCAGAATCTTTCGATTTAAAGACATTGAACGGTTTGCACCCTAAATTATTAGTCATTATTTTTAAACCACAATTGATGTGTGAACATTTTAAAAATATCGAAGGCATTTTTAGAGCTAAGGTCCTGATACAAGAAATACTTCATCATTATTTTTCTTAAATAAATATTTCAGAGCATATCCATAGAGAATCGAATACAGGTCAATTATAGCCGCATAATAAAAAGATAAATATATAAAAGATAAAGATGGATTTACGATATACGAGTTGCAATAAAAACAAAATAATTATAAGTTGAAAGTGGGACAACGTGACGAAAAATAACAATAAGATTTGGTAACGCAAAACAAAAGAAGCTTACAGTATTTTTCTCAAGCTAAGAAAATGAAAATGACATCTTATTATTTTTTATTTATCTTCTATTGAGTGGCTTTTTTAATAATAAAATTTAAACAGTAACTCTTGGCGCAGCTGTTTGCTAGATTTAAGCCATAGTAAGTGAGCAATTTATGCCTAAAGTTGTTCAAACTGTAGTTAAACCAAAATTAAAAAAGCCAGCAAAGTTATTCAAATGCAAATTCTTAACTTATTTTATCTAATGGTCAACAAAAAAATAATAGAAATACACACATTCATACCGTTGCCAGCTAAAAACACCGCTACGTAAACAAAAATTCAAAAAAGTTTCGCCGTGTGTTTCATCATGACGATATCCGTTTATTTCGCAATTCAACTAAACGATTTATTTAATAGAAAAGCGGGACAGATCATTAATTTTCAATTTAGTGGCAACGCTGCTCAAAACATGCGTGCATTGTTTTGTATTTGTATGCATTTGTTTGGCGTTTAACTAATTCAATTGAATAAATTAATTGACAAAAATCGGAAATTCATGGCGAGGATGCTGTAGCGCTCAGCAGACCACTTTTGGTAGTGTAACAGTGCGCTGGTATGTGTGTATGTTGGGTTGGTTTGAGATGATGGTAAAAGTGGTTTGTGGTATTCTCTAGTTGCACATTGTTGTTGTTTTTCGATACTCAATATATTTAAGCACATAAATAACTGAAAATGAACAGCAGGTCAGGCTGGAACAACTAGCTTGGTGACCACAAATTGGACCAATTGAAACAATCCATGTATTTATTCCTGTAATAGTCGCCTTATTCCAGCAAATCTACACACGCCTCTGTGCACTTGAGAATCACACTTGTTTATATATTTCAGCATATTTGATGATTCTACTGTATTCTGGAAATGATAAAGCTATTTACTCAGTCTGTTCAAATTTTTAAAATTTTTTGTATACATACACCATTTTGTTCAGAAAACTGTGAGTACCCCTAAACACGTGTGCTTACACAAAGCTTAACTTCAGTAAATATTTTGTACCTTAAGATATGTAATTTTTCTGCTCGTCTTCTCCATTACCACACTGCCAAATAGCAGCCACATTTAGCCAAATCTTAAACAATAACAACAACTTAAGTAAAAGTCATGCAAATGTTTAAATTGACAGACAAAATTGTTGACTTAAATTAACTAACAGAGTCTTGTTGTGTATAGTTGTTGTTGTTTTAAGCAAGTAAAACTTGTTGTTTTTGTCAATAAAAGCTTTTGGCGCCTGCGTTCAATAATACATTTTGACTGAACGGAAAACGTTACAGCTATTGTATTGTTCCTGTCTCAAGCATAGTAATAGCAGTAGTAGAAGAAAAGCACACGACAAAAATAGAGTAAACAGTACAAGTTTAAAAAAAATACTTTTGACATTGTGCGGAGTAATAAATTGAGCAGTAAATAAATATAACAACAACTACAATGAAAGCAATAACAACAAAATATATACAAGCAAATGAACAAATGTTTTTATCAGGCAAACAAACCGAGAAACAATCGGTGGCTAAGGCGAGCAAATGTAAATGTCAACAGGAGCCAAGGGCAAAGGCGGATGCGGAAGTGGATTTCCATTTGTGATTCATATTTTCCTGCTATTATTTTTTTATTTTAATTTTTTTTGTTTTTTGTTTTTTGTGATTCTTTTTGACTGAAGTTTTGTTATTTTTTATAAAGCAAACAATTTGTTGTCGTCCCTCAAAAACGCAGTAAATATTGTAGACGCGATTTAATGCGCGGTAAATAAAAACCAACAAAAAAAAGTACAAAACAAAAGCACTTAAATTCAATTTTGAATTCAAGTTTTATTGCAGTTAACATAATCCAAAAAAAAAGCCAACAAAAAATATACAAAAAATACAACAAAACAAAAAACACAAACCAGCAAACCAGCAAGCCGGAAAAAATGTCGCACTTTGTCGGACACAGCAAATAATTCAATGAAATTTAAAACAAAACAAAAAAAAGGGGTTAAGCACAAAGCAAGAACTCAACAACTGTACAAAAAAGGACACACAAAATTGTATCCTTTCTTTGCGATTTATCTTCTTTAGCTGCCGCGTGTGTGAAGCAAGAATTTTATTTATTATGGAGCAGTAAAGCTGGGTTCAAAACGACTCCCCTCCCCACCATAGCGATCTAACTTAACAATGAAGAAGTATAGCAAAAAGCTTGGATTTTGCCGCAGCTCTCAAAGACACGCCCACACATTTGGGCCTTAACGTAATCATTCATTTATTGCACAAGATATAGATATTTTCTGCATGGGCGGCAGGGATTAAAAGAATTCCTTTTTGTTTGCTCTAAAAATCACATTCTTTCAATTTAATGAATTCTATACACAGTATGTGGCGACACACACACACACACGCAAACATACACAACGCCCTGTAACATGAGTTTCCAATAAATGATTTCAAATTTTTACTTTTCGCTCATTTATCAGCGTTATTGGCTAGAAGAAGAAGCAGCAGCAGAACGAACCAACTGCAATAAAAAGTGCAATATTTTTATTTTAGCGCTAGTGTCCTGTGCTGCTGCTGCTGCGCTCATCGTCCTGTCGTGTGTTCTTGTCTGCACGCCAATTTAACGCAGCAAAAAATTTTATTACCCCTGGCGCACATTTAGCGCAACTTTTTTGTTAAATTTGTTTTTCAGTTTTATCAGTTTTGTATCGCAAATGCTTTTCTACTACATCCTCCACTACTCTCCTCCAATACTATTACTTTTTCTGCTACTTTTTCTTAACTTCGACTCTGACTGCTCATTGTTTTTACTGATCCTTTCGGCACAACTTTTATTTCATTGCAGTGACATGCTTGCTGGCGACAACGGTTAACAGCGAAGAATGCGGCCAGGAAGAATTCGCCAAATGTGCGGAGCCCCTCGAAATGCTGCACTTAACATCGGAGTTTTCAATTGGTGCGGCAAAAAAAGAGGAACTGGATAAACTTTGTCAGTAAGTTGCACAAAAAAATAAAAAATAAAAATTTAATTTCTTTATTGGCGGTTAGAGAGTTGGCCGATTTCGGCGCACAGTGTGTTAAAAACGTTAAAAAGGGAAATATCAGAAAATATTGACAGTAGCTTCAAGAAATAAAATATATTTCATTTAAAATATGCTGGGAGCTAATATGCTGTGTAGGAATAAATTTAATTTTATAAGCAACATTCCATTGTGACGGGTGTTACATTTCCACACAGTTTTTTCAGTCATCATAAATTACTTTTATGGTTGTCTATTCGTATGTAAAAAAACACGTTTTAAAACATGGTCAATGTTTGTTTAGTTTTTATTATAATGCCTGTAACGGGTCTTGCAAGTACTCATTGAAAAATCTGACTTCACTCTGAATGTTTGTGAAATTCAGCCAAATTAATAAAAACAAAAATTATTAACTGTCAATTAAATAAAATTATAAATACGTTTCAGAACGCTTTTTAGGAAATAGTTTATGAAAATGGGTGACGTGTGTTACACAAATTGTGACGGGTTTTACTATAAGAGTTCCTATGTTAAAGTAGTCAAGCCACATTACTAAAAACAAAATTTTTTCATGAATCGTGTTTTTAATATTAATTCAACACGAGCTAATTCGATCCGGCCAGTCATTCGATTTGATCGCAGCGATTAGAAACTCGATATTTGGGTGTCTAGTGGAGCAAGCCATGCCCTCTAACATGGACCAGAATTTGTAATCAAATGGATTTAGGTCTGGATTCCCCGCTGGACACCAGTGTTGCCGCAACGGTTTTAAAAAAAATTCTCCATAAAAAGGTCAGAAATGTATCCAATTGTATCCACTTAAAAAAAAACAAAACAAGTATCCTGGTATCAAATTGCAAAAAACCATATTGTACTCACCTCTTAAACACAAAAAAATAGTTTTGATTTTTATACCAATAAATTTTTATTAAAAAGTATTTAATTTGAAGCGTCATACACAGAGTTAACTCGGTGTTTACTCGTAGGTAACGCTGCATGTAAACGAGGGATTGCTTAATAGCTCGAACTGAGGAAAAGGCATAACATTTGCCTCAGATTCAAATTCGCAAGTTGATATATCCGCCACACATACAACATTATGGACTTGTTTTTCTTAATATCCCTTTCTCTCCTACTTATCTATCTCTCCATTTCCGAACCAATGCAGACTTGACTGATAGGTTTGACACCTGAAATCCTTGGTCCGTTTTTAACTCAACGAAAACTCTAACCGCGAGTTAACTCTGTATGTAAACACAGTAATATACAATCTTCTATTTATGCAAAATTTCAACACTATCTTTAGTAACAGATTAAGTAACAGACCTTTATTTTCGACTGTGCGTTAGTTGGAACAAAAAGTGATAGTTTAATTGCACGCATTGTTTCAAAGTTATAAAAACACACAACAATGGCAATTGGCACAATTGTTAATTAAAACATAATCAATCAAAAACTCGATTTTGAATTTTTGGCAACTTAGGGCTGTTTTCGAATTCATGTGACGATATTTTCATATTAAAAAAGTTTTCATTAAAAGTATTCAAATTTATACTAAGGCTAAATAATAAGTATCCTTAAATTTTTGAAGAAAAAAAGTATTTAAATGGATTCATTTGGATCCAAACGGCAATACTGCTGGTCACTGAACCGTGGAAATGAAATCCGGTACTTTATTTCTCGCACAATCTTGAGTCAATTTACCCTTATGGGAAGGAGTAGTAGACCTGCGTTGTTCCTTTTTTTTTAGCTTTGAACCAAGGATTTCAGGTGTCAAATTTTCTTTTTTCGGGGAGAGACTCCATGTATCGCAAATTTCCATGCCATATTTTTTTCGATCAAATATAATAACAAGATTTTTGAGCGTGAGTACGTTCAGTTAAGAGTACCAAGTATAGTGAAATCTTACAAGGAAATTTTCATAGAATATTTGAACCTTCTTTGACTACCATCTTTGAAACTTCAGAATTTTTTTAAACTGCAAAATACAGCAAATATATCCACAACTGCCCTTTTGATTTTATTAAGAGAGATTTTCAATTTGATCATAATATAAAGATTTAGCTTTCGGAACTTAACCTAATGTAGGCGCTAGTATTTAAAAATATTGTTACTTTTTTATAATTAAGACTTCAATTGAGCTCTAGGTCAAGTTTTATATTTTCATTTATATGCAATTTTGTCAGCCCTTCAGCATATAAGATCCACTGTGCGCTGCTCGGCTGTCTCTTGTAGCTGTAAATCAGTTGGAATTAAATGCGGCAAACGCGTTTCCGCCGTCTTTTGGCGAAGTAATGCAGCGTTAACAAATTTTTTTTTTTTTTTGTTGGCCGATTCCTAAAGGGTAGTCAGTCGTTGTTGCTTTTGAACTATTTAAGCGGGATTAATTGCAGAACGCAATTGATAAAAATTACTGCTCGCGAAATTAGTTTCGACTTTTATGTCGTTTGCTAAAAGGAGCAGTGGTGGGGATGATGGGGATGGGGGTGAAAACTTAATGAGACGGATGAAAACTATTTATGGCGCACAGCAATGAGCACACGCAATTGCCAATTAAAAGTGGGAAGCTCAACAGCAAGCATCCAATTTTAAGCTGTCAAAAGAAAAAGTTGATAATTAAAGTTTTGGTGTGGCGGATCTTTTTTTTTTCCCGAGACCAAATGACAAGCTTTAAATATTTTTTTGTATTCTGAATTTTATCCAAACAAACTCAACAATTTTATTTACTTTAATCATACAAAGAGAAAACTTTTCTGCATTTTTTTTTTTTTTTGTTATTCTGTTTTTTTCTTTTGAAAAAAAAAATACTAAAATAATAAGAAGCGCGTGAGTGACACATTCCCGAAATATCTAATTCAAAACATGCCCGACGCATGTCCTTCGAATTAATTTTGGTTTCTTTTTTTTATGTTTTTTTTTTTATTTTCTTTTGCTGTTGAGAAAACTTGAAGTTTTACTTTCATTTCTGAGCAGTTGGCTTTTATTAAATTTTCAAATTTAAAAAAGCATAAAAATAAGAGAGCAAATCTTGTCCGGCTACAGTTGTCGAGGGACTTAAATTGAATTGCAAACTTTTGTTCTCTGTTCGCAGAGCAATTTGTTCCCCCAGAATATGAAATCCGCATAGAACACACTTCAACGAAAAAACAATGCTAGAATGGAGGCGTAGAGATTGGTCAGAACTATGGGGGTTGAGGGGTAAATAAAAGTTTGTTTACTCACAGTTTACGAAACCCGGCTGCAACGACAGCATCACAGCATCAGCATCAACATCAGCTACTAGCCAAGGATCAAATAGCAACTAAATACAGTTATTTCCTCAATTGAGCTTTAGCAGTTTTTTGTTTTCATTTCTTTTCTTTCTTGCTGTTCATTTTGACTGGTGTTTTTCTCAAGTTTTTTCCGAGCATTTTGTTGAATTCTGATTTATTTGTTCGTCTGCCAGTCGCAATCGAGCAGCAAGACAGGCAGGATGAGCTGAATGTGGATATGCCTTCGGCTGTTGCCGCTCCTCGTACTTCTAGTCATTGATGCGTCTCTTGGCTATTTAAACTTTTTGACAGTTGCTCGAAGTTGGTGTCTTTTTTAACTTTGGCTTAATTTTTTTTTTTTTTTTTCTTCTTCCTCTGGTTGTCCCGCATTCTCTATGCACTCCACAAACTCATTTTTCGTCTAATTCTCCTTGATTAGGACAACACAAATGATGTTCTTTTGCAGTTTTGAGGATTTCTTTTTGTTTGTTGTTTTATAGTGTTTAGAGTGGGCAACAAAGACAAAGTGGAAAAATCGAGTTCATTAAAATTCAAATCGAATCGGCTTAGTTCGATAAAAGTCAGTAGCTTTTTTAATGAAGACAACTTAAAAGCGAAGGCATTAAACTTGTAAGTTTTACAATTTTGACTTAAATTGTAATGCAAACGACTTGCAACAACTTTTAAGCCAAACGTCAGTCGTACTTTTTGTCAAACCTTATGACGACCAACGTTTGCTGCCGTTTTCTTTTGCCACTTTTCAGCATTTCTGTCATAAAACTACCTATCAACCAGCACTTGAGCCTCGCTGCACTCTCGACTTCTTCTGCTGCCATGCTGCTGTGCATCTTCGTCTTGTGGCAACAACATGCTGCTCAGCCAGTGTAACTCGAGTGCAGCGAGTTTATTTTTTTAATTTTTTTTTTTTTTTTGACGACTGTTGCTGCCACTTGAAGAAAAGCAGCTGGAGTCCTTGAGGAATTCAACAATTTGCCACTTCATGCCACTTTAGTGTATAGCGCCGCCTTGAGTTTATTTATTTTTCGTCACATTTTCATACTGCAGATGCATATTAATGCAGAAACGTAAGATTTGTTGTGACAAAAGTGTAGCAAAACAATTAAATACTGACCAAATTATTTGAACAGCTCGTTTTTAACAGTGGAGGTGAATTGAATCAACTTGAAATTGTTGTCAGGGTTTTTGACGCTAGTTCACATTTAAATGTTATGTTCAAAAAACTTCAAAATGATGATGAAAACATGATCAAGACTAATGCTTAAATGTATGCATATCATGCTCTGTTTGCATATCCTTAACCCTTTGCCACTCCTTCAAGCAACGTACCATCTAGCTCACATATATTACCCCTATTAGTGTCAAGAAGCCGACAGGTTGTTGATTTGCAGTTATTCTCTTGACTGCAACTGCCGCTGCTGCTGCTGGTACTGCTACTACAACTGCTGTTGCAACAGCAGAATATAAATGTCCTTTTTGACGCCTGACAGTCAGCATAACATGCACTGCAACTTGAGCAGACAATGACGACTTGTCACTGTTAACAAGCTCAAGTGTCAAAATGTGCAGCACCAAGTGCTGTCACTAATGAGAAAATGTGGGGGGCAAGAAAAACAAAATAAGTAGCAAAAAGTTGTAAAAACGAGAGCGGAAAGTGAAGTGTTGATAAAAAAAGAGTTAATAGAGCACATTTTCACTCAAAAAAAAAAAAAAAGTAGGTGTTTTTGTGGTACTGTTTAAAGTCATATTGCAGGTGCAAAAAGAGAATTAAAAAATACAGTATAATATGATATAATCAGATATGGTATCATTTCCAGGAACACAACAACATTTCAATGAAATTTTTAAGTTAAGTTAAGTTAGAAGGGTCGTGCACCATTGAGATGCATTAGTCGGGGCGGCCTTTTGGTAAATTACGAATCACTTACTTGATAATTAACCCATTTGGTTGTGATACCCAATAAACGAAATGCGAAGGCTTACATTTTAAATTCAAATTTTTATGAAATCAAAAAAAAAAAAAAATCCCGATAAACAATTCTTTATACAAAATTCTGCGAGTAACTTAATTTAAAATAAAAATTTTGACATTCTTAACTTTTTTTAATACTTCTGATTTTTTAAATATTAATTAACTTTTACAATCAGAATTTTGAGATACGAGAAGTGAATAAAGAACAGTAGATATATTTTAAAAATCGAATTTCTACAAAACTGAATTTTGGATTTTTGCCTTCAGGACTAATGTAGGCAAATTTTCGTTAAAGGAATTTTCTATGGAATCCTTTTTTGTAATATTTCGACATCAAGAGTTTTTTATGAGTAACTTTTTTCTTTAAATACATGAAGATAAAACTAGAATAACACAATATCAGTATCAAAGAAAAAATTCCTTTATTATTACTATGACATCAAATAACATTGAAATTACAAATTAATATTTGAAATTTGATTTTCCTTCTTTTCATTATTTTATACGGGGAATCCCAAATTTTAATTTGATTGCATTTGCACGTAGATATATTTTAAGAATCGAATTTCTACAAAACTGAATTTTGGATTTTTGCCTTCAGGACTAATGTAGGCAAATTTTCGTTAAAGGAATTTTCTATGGAATCCTTTTTTGTAATATTTCGACATCAAGAGTTTTTTATGAGTAACTTTTTTCTTTAAATACATGAAGATAAAACTAGAATAACACAATATCAGTATCAAAGAAAAAATTCCTTTATTATTACTATGACATCAAATAACATTGAAATTACAAATTAATATTTGAAATTTGATTTTCCTTCTTTTCATTATTTTATACGGGGAATCCCAAATTTTAATTTGATTGCATTTGCACGTAGATATATTTTAAGAATCGAATTTCTACAAAACTGAATTTTGGATTTTTGCCTTCAGGACTAATGTAGGCAAATTTTCGTTAAAGGAATTTTCTATGGAATCCTTTTTTGTAATATTTCGACATCAAGAGTTTTTTATGAGTAACTTTTTTCTTTAAATACATGAAGATAAAACTAGAATAACACAATATCAGTATCAAAGAAAAAATTCCTTTTTTATTACTATGACATCAAATAACATTGAAATTACAAATTAATATTTGAAATTTGATTTTCCTTCTTTTCATTATTTTATACGGGGAATCCCAAATTTTAATTTGATTGCATTTGCACGTAGCAACGCAAACAGCAGCTCAAGCAGTCTGACTGCTAGACATAAGTGATTTTACCAAATACATAAAAGATATTGTCAACAAATGACCCGAGAAAGCAAAAAAAAAAAAATTGTTCAAAAGATCCTTTACTTTTCAGCAATTAAACGCAGTCTTTGAGCAATCTTGTTTGTGGCTGCTGATTGCATTTGAACGTCGGTGGTAGCACGTGTTAAGTGAAGTGATAATTTTTTATCAAAACATACAGCAAAACATATACAGCCGAAGGTCAGAACTTATTTATTTAGCTAAAAATATAAAGCAAGTACATGTCGTTTTGTACATGGCTGTTTTTAAAATAAGTAAATTTTACATGATAAAAAACAATAATTTGGTATTTGGTGGAGCGCAACTTTCGTGTACCTCTTTTATCCGGGCTAAATTTTTGTTTTGTATTAGCTGTGTTGGTCTTCTTTGTTTCCTACAAATATTCCGCTGTTCAACTATATTTTTTTTTTTTTTTTAGAGCACACGTACCCTCCTGCCAAAAGTTAAGTTGTTTAAAGAATGGTTTAAGCAGGGAGATATAGAATCTTTTTCAAATTAAAAAAAATTTTATCTGAAATCTTGTATAAATTTCTAAGAGAAATTAAAATTTATCAGCAGCAAATTTTAAAAATTTACAGAATTGTAATATACTTGTGCAAATTCAAGAGATCGGGTTTTGAGCAAAAATACTGAAATTCTCAATATTGATATGTAAATTCACTTTTGAAGCACAATATGATAAAACAACGTCAGATCAGAAAAAATTTTGATTTTTTTTTTTCTTTTCATAAATCCTGCTTCTTCAGATATTCATAAATAAATTTTTTTTCCGATTCCGAACTTTAGCTTCAGTAGTTTTTAAGTTATAGCAGCAAACATAATGCAACTCCTTTTTTTACATAAATTAACCCGTATCGGCATTAGGGTCATTTGCGACTTTGTCTCCCATACAATTTTTTTCTTGTTTTGATATAAGGCTGATTCCACACTAATGAGGAACGGAAACATGACTCCTAAAATGCTTTCAATTGAAATAATTTTTGGTTCTCGCATTAAAATGGAGTCTTTAGTTCTGTGCCGACAGGGAATAACAGCTAAACTCATTTTCAAAATTTCGGAAAAGCATTTTTCAGATGAAAATTACTCCCTTATATCAGGGTGCCCTTAATTTTGCTGTTTAGATTTGATGGCCTCAAACATTTAATTTTCAAGGTACAACCATACAAAACTTGCGTACTAGTGTATTTCGTTGCGAAAAAACGCATTGAAAGTAATAATCTCATTTTGTCCTAACTCGACTTTAGTGGCTATTTGTTGTCGACACAGAGTTACTCTTGTTGCAAAATAATTTTTTAGTTTTGATGATTTTTTATGTTTTTTGACAATTTAACTAAACAAATTTCGAGTTGAGAAAAACTTAAAATATTTTTATTTATTAAAACGTTGAAAACAGCCTTTTCTTGATGCACATTAAGTTATGTTAAAAAAGATAACAATGTTATCCAAGAACAGTTTATAACAAGGATTGTTTACTGCGTAAACAAAGAAAAAATATTTAAACTGAGTGTTTTTCAGTGTCAATCCCGTCCCAGAAAAATGCTATAGTTTTCTTAAGAAGCAACATGGGCTTATGATAAGAATGAAATTTTCCTAAAGTAAGGATATTGATGTTTCACATAAATTTGCAAACTTTTTTATTAAATACTTTCTTTTTATTCTTAATTTCCGTTATTAAAAGTTTTTTTCTAATAATGAAATTTTTTCATGTAAATGAATAAATACTTTGATTAACACTAGTTTTGTAAATTCATGTATAGCGAAATCATTTGTAAAGGTATTAATTTGATCAAAAATTCATGCGAAAAATTTTTTGCAAAAAAATGTTTTTTTTTTATATATATTAAAAAAATCGAAAATATTTGTATAGTAATTTGATAAAAAATTCATGCAACATACTTTTTTGATTTAAGTGTCAAAAATATGTGATGATTATTTTATCCATTAAGTTCTTATATATAATTCCCACATCATTCGAACTCGTCACACCATAGACAATGTTATGTCACACCCGTCCCATTTAAAAGTTTAAAAAATAATGGTTATCTCCATTTTTTCAAAATATTTTTCAATATTTTTCAAAAATAGTCTCGTTGTGGCAGATGGACTGAATTTCAATGTTAAACTCAGAATTTTTAGTTTTTAAACTTGTGCCCGTCACACCCGTCCCAGGTGTTCAAACGAATGTAACTATTAAACTAGTATAAATATTTGCATTATGTTTTAGCATTTTGACACCTTGGGGCATCTTCTAATAGACCCAATAGTAAATTGCAAACATTTTAACCGGTTAATACCATTTTCAGCACGAAAAAGTAGTCAAAACGTCACACTCGTCTCTATGGAATGAGCCATAAGTAATACAAAAAACCAAAAAAATAATTTTGTCCAGCTTGTTCTAGACTAAACACTGTGAGTCAGTTTAATTTAGATTTCAATTCAATTTGAGCATTTTTCAGTTCAATTTGGGAACTAGTGGGTTAATTTGACATTTTTAAAGGTTGATTTTTTAAGAGCTTGATAACTTTTTTTTTAAAAAAAACGCATAAAATTTGCAAAATCTCATCGGTTCTTTATTTGAAACGTTAGATTGGTCCATAACATTTACTTTTTGAAGATAATTTCATTTAAATGTTGACCGCGGCTGCGTCTTAGGTGGTCCATTCGGAAAGTCCAATTTTGGGCAACTTTTTCACCGACAAATTTTGTTCAGCGATGAGGCTCATTTCTGGTTGAATGGCTACGTAAATAAGCAAAATTGCCGCATTTGGAGTGAAGAGCAACCAGAAGCCGTTCAAGAACTGGCCATGCATCCCGAAAAATGCACTGTTTGGTGTGGTTTGTACGCTGGTGAAATCATTGGACCGTATTTTTTCAAAGATGCTGTTGGACGCAACGTTACGGTGAATGGCGATCGCTATCGTTCGATGCTAACAAACTTTTTGTTGCCAAAAATGGAAGAACTGAACTTGGTTGACATGTGGTTTCAACAAGATGGCGCTACATGCCACACAGCTCGCGATTCTATGGCCATTTTGAGGGAAAACTTCGGAGAACAATTAATCTCAAGAAATGGACCGGTAAGTTGGCCACCAAGATCATGCGATTTGACGCCTTTAGACTATTTTTTGTGGGGCTACGTCAAGTCTAAAGTCTACAGAAATAAGCCAGCAACTATTCCAGCTTTGGAAGACAACATTTCCGAAGAAATTCGGGCTATTCCGGCCGAAATGCTCGAAAAAGTTGCCCAAAATTGGACTTTCCGAATGGACCACCTAAGACGCAGCCGCGGTCAACATTTAAATGAAATCATCTTCAAAAAGTAAATGTCATGGACCAATCTAACGTTTCAAATAAAGAACCGATGAGATTTTGCAAATTTTATGCGTTTTTTTAAAAAAAAAAGTTATCAAGCTCTTAAAAAATCACCCTTTAGTTAAACTTTATTGTTGTTGTCACTTGAATGATTGAAAAATTATTTATGCTCTTGAAAATCACCCCTTTATGAAAATAAAATATGTCTATATGATCATAATTTTATATTCTCGTTACGGCATGTTTATTTAAAACTTTAAAGGGCAAAACTTATGTTAATCAACTCCTAACTTAATAATGAATCTTATCAGCTTGAAAACTTCAAAAAATAAAGGGTTCATACAAGCAACGGTTTTATGAACCCAATCGATCGCAGCAATTTGAAAAAGCATCTTTTACATATTTCTTATTTTATAAAATTGATATTGTTTACTCTTATCATGTTCTCTAGTGAGCTACGCAATGGTGTACGCTGCATACAAAGCTTTACGCGACGCTGCATGGATCTGCAACAGCGAAACCAATTCAACAAACTATACCATGGCACAAATCAATTTATACGAGATCTCTGCAACGAGGGCACATTTCAAGATGGTAAGTGACAACAACATTTTTTAAAGCAAGCTGACTACTTAAAGCTTATGTCAAGAAAAAAACACACACCATAAAGTAAATTTGCCGTTTAAAAATACTTCAATCTGGCAGCATCTCTTTCATATTCGCTTTGTTTCAATTTTGCATATTAATCGAAAATGACAAAAATTCGTTCAGTTTTTGATTTATCGCCCTTTTTACTGGACACTTTATTGCCGTCTGGTCTGTCTACCGTCTGACCCTAATGTTCGCTTTCGAACTCGAACCTATTTTTCAATACTGATTGTTTCTCAAAATCCTCACGCCCACACCACGCATGGCTCTTGTAACGGTGATTTAGTGTTTCATTGCACTGTGCAAAGAATTTTATTATCAGCATTTGTGCAGCTATACTTCTTCAGCTATTTTTGTTTTTTCCTACGCTACTAACCAAATGCTTTGTTCTGTTCTGTTTCATTGCTCAGAGTACCTGAAACACGCGCCCTGCTCCGAAACAGCCAAAAAGGAGTTTGAAGCCTGCGCCAACAAATACAAGGAGACGATGATGTTTCTCAAACCGAACCGAAACCAGGAGAAACAGGAAAATATCACGTTAAATGAAAATATCAAAACAATTTGCTGGTAAGTTAGATACAGGTGTGGATGCAGGTTGAACTTATTCCACTGTTTTATGGATTTTCTAAATTTCAGCTCCATCAATGAACTCGCCGATTGCTCGGAGGATGCAGCACGCAGAATTTGCGGACACGATGCAGCCAAGTTCAATCGTGAACTGGTTGAGAAATACGCCAAGAGCTTGACGAAGGTAAACAACATACAGAGCACCATGCAAAGCCAAGTGCTGAAAAGTTATATAAATTATTAACATTTTCACAGTATTTTAAGTCAGCTTTTAACTTCTTCTCTTCCACTAACTTTTCTTTCCTCTAAACATAGCTCTATTGCGAGGATTTCACGAGACATCCGGATGCTTGTCGCGACAGTGCCGGTGACGCTGGTACCAGACAGCAAACATCCTGGAGCATTTTGTGTGCATTGTTAACTACTCTGTTAGCAGTGCTCGCGCATCAGCAACGAATGCTTACGAGATAGGCGAGCAGGCCACCGAGACAGCTCGATTGGTTGAAACGTACAGCAGAAACATTTTGAACTTGGGGCTGACGCTGTATTAGTGTTGAGTTTGAGTATGGCTTGACCGCTGTGGAGGTCATTGACAAGGTTTTGGCAATATTCTTCAAATTTTATGGCAACTTCAACAGCACAAAAATAACAGTTATGCAAAACACCAAGCAAAGTAAATTCAATTAAAAAACACAACAGAAGCAATTAACACCAAATAGTTTTACACTCGGACACACTCAAATACACACACACACACACATTATATATATTTAAATTTTTGCATAGCAACTAGAAAATGTTGCACATTTGCAACACACAAAAAAAAAAATAATAAGAAAGTCAATTTAAATAACATTAAGTACCCAACATAAACAGTTAGAAAGGTAGAAGAAGATCTCTCGCCCACCCCTCTTTTCTGGCTGCAGTTATATGGAAATTTTTAAATCAACAAAATGGTTTCGGAATAGTTACAATCGAATTGAGATGCATCGATAAATTTGTTTTATATTTCAAAACCTCAACACCAAATATCAAACTCAAAACAGCACAAAAGAAAATACTTTTGGAAAATTAAATCACATAAAAGACCAAAAATTAAGTTAAAATTTTAAACTAAATAAGAAAAGAGATAAAAAAAAACACGAATTGAAAACATCCAAATTACTGAAATCATTTGCGAAGAAAAGAAGTGTATATTTATTAGCATAAAATTAATTTGAATTTTAAAAAAATAATTATAATTAAAATTATAATTAAAATTATAATTACATCTAATTAAAGCAATTAGTTAAGAATAGCGTGAGAAAGCAAAAGAAATATTAAACGGTGATGAACGATAAATTATTGCATTATATAACTAGTTCTAGTTCTAGTTCATTCTTTAGATAAAATCATTAATTATTTATAGTATATTCCTAAGACGCAAACCCTGCACCGCAACAGACGCCATGTTTATTTATACGTAATACGTAATTAAGTTAAATAATGTAAGTGGTTGAAACTAGTTAATAATAATTAGTTTTTTTTTTGTTTTTTTTTTTGTTCTATTAATTTTGTTTTAACTCAAAGCTCTTATTAAAACTCAGTCGAGTTTACAAAACGTTGTGCTTTTTATGCTGAATTTATTTTGAAATTTTGTATTATTAAGATTCAACTTGGCACTTTGGTATGTTAAGAACGTCAGTTGAAATGAATAACAACAATAAAAACAAAATAATATTGAACTGTATTTTATTTGTTAAGTTAATGAAATGCAATGAAAAGCAAACAAAACAAGCAAATAAATGAATAAATAAATATGTAAAAAAATTCAAATCAGTACAAATGAATAATTAAAATAATTCAAGTGTTTGTTGTTTAACTGTTTTTTTTCTGTTTTTCTTGAATTTCAACGCTAAAGAGCTACTACAAGTGGCATTCGCTGCAATTTAATGCAAAATCGAGTGTTGCACGATAACTTCCGGTGTCGATAACAACTGCTCAACACAACACACTCGAACGCACTGAGTTGTAGTGTAGCCGACCATCAGCTGCAGCAACGGAAACAACACTCACCGGCAAATGTAGCGAAACCACGTAAGTGCATTATATGTGGCAGTAAGCGTTGAAGCTGACTGGCGACTGTTGCAAACTGAGTGTAACAGTGGACACTTAATGTCCACTTCAAACACTGACTGGCAACACTTGGCAAAACACGCCAAACTTACCTAAATACCGTTAACCAATATTGTGGATTTATATAGTGATTGTATCAAAGAAGCATTATTTATATTTTTTTTTTTTTAACAGATTTTCAATATCTGCACTAAAGTAATGGAGTTTTGATGCTGAATCCTCTACAAAATTGTCTGAACCTTGGTAGAGATTTTCGAAGGACGAAGAGATTTATGACATAGTAAGCCACAAAAGTGAAGTGAGCCACAACAAATGCGTTGAATGTGTCCAATTTTTAAAAGTTTGTTAACAGAAAGTTTTTGTGGCAGCCGTGGTTGTGCGTGCTATGTGTGTGGCGTGCGAACCACCGGATCCCGAGTTCAAATCTCACCTATTTCAAAAGATTTTTTCAATAGAAATACATATTTCTGAGCGTACGTTACCGCACAGTAATGCAAAAAAAAAACTTTACAAAAAAAATTTTCAAATTTAACTCTTTTTTTCTCGAAAGCACTTCTTATACTACGTCTGTCGTGATTGTTCAAGTTCTAATGGACCGATTAACTTGAAATTTGGTGTGGACCTCGGTGTTATCCCTCTATAATTGAACTTGTATTTTGAAAAATTTTAAATTTTGAAAAATTCACTTTTTTAAATAATTTAATTCCGTAGTAAATTTTTTAATTTCCGTAGCTAAGAACATAGCGACTTTATCACCAATTAAAAATCTTTTTTCTTATTTTTTTCTAATCACCAGAAGGGTTGGCATCATGTCAAGAACTATTATTTTTAAACCCCCCCCCCCCCCCCCCACTTTACCAGCCTGTATTTTTTCATTTGTCAATTTTTTTGTATTTCAAAAGATTTTTTCAATAGAAATACATATTTCTGAGCGACCGTTACCGCACATTAATGCAAAAAAAGCTTCACAAAAAAAATTTTTGAAGTGAAACTTCTTTGGCGGCGAGTGAAATTTCAAGGTCATTTTTCGTGACGCTAGGCTAACGTTTTCAATTCATATGAAAATTAAAAAAAAATTACTGTCGCTGCCGAGAATTGAACCCCGAACATCGTTGCTTACGAGACGGAATCTATACGTTTATGCCAACTAGGCACATAATAAATGGCCAAACAAAATGTAATTAAAACTGAACGCGTAACATAATGAAAATATCATAATTAACATTTACATTAAATTAACATTAACATTACATTATTAACATAACCGTAACATTAATTTTCATCCTACAAGTATGCACGGAAAAAAAAATAGAAAATAGCTAAAACAGGAGCAGAACGCGTTCGTGAATATAGAGAGCGAATTAGAGCTCTTAAGAATACAGCCGCAGCTGGGCCTGCAACTAATGATGAAGGTAAGGTGATTGCAACATTGACTGAGTTCCAAAATGAATTTTTACGAAACATCAGTGTATTTTGGTGAATCTACAAATAACCAATCCCCAAAAAACACACTGATTCATCTCAACAAAATTTTAAAGCCAACTAAGTTGATGCACTCAACAATCAACGTTCGCTGCTTTATGAGGCCCTCTATCAACATAGCAATTATTATGATCAGG
Source organism: Tetanocera ferruginea (assembly GCA_958299015.1). Classification (NCBI taxonomy): domain Eukaryota; kingdom Metazoa; phylum Arthropoda; class Insecta; order Diptera; family Sciomyzidae; genus Tetanocera; species Tetanocera ferruginea. Next base: position 171,661,725 of record OY282640.1, read on the forward strand.
AAGCAGGAGGTAATAATGAACAAGATTTGCCTCTGCTTTCGGAAGCTCCTTCAAAGAGTACTATGCAAATGCAATCCAGCATTCAAAAAGTAACAATGTTGAGAAGACATTCGAAAGCAACTAAAACACCAACTGAACTAAAACAACTACCGAAAATAACTGTTTTTTTACAATTTTCAAATGAAAAAAATTGTCGTAAGACTTATTCAAATATACCGTTATGTTACAAATGTCCTCAGCCTCACGAATATTAAGTCGCTTTTAAATTTGAAACTGATTCTTTAAAAGTTAATTTCTTGCCTAGTATATTTCGAAGAAAAATAAAGGTTACTTTTGACTTTTATTTTATGTGTCAAAAATAGCAGTTATTTTGTGACTTTAATTTTTTCGGTCAAAAATATCAAGCAATTTGTGTTTTCTTGTCAGATTGAACTGTTGACACCATGTGTAAAATGTCTCACCGATGAGATGAAAATAATAATATCAAAATTTTTTTATCGGTAAAATGACTTGAACAAATATAAATTACCTGATATTTTTGACCGAAAAATAAACGGTAGAAAATAACTGTTATTTTTGCCCAAAAAAAATATAAGGCACAAAAAACTGTTATTTTTGTCGGAAAAAATAAAAATTAAGATATAAAAGTTAATATGTTAATAAAGTCAATAAAAACCATATTCGGTACGGTCCCCCGATGCAAATATTGAATCAACAAATTATTATTCCATTTCGTATTGATTGAATTTCTTTTCAGATACTTTCTCTCTCTATTTCACACTAAAATCTCTCTTATTTCTTACTGTTAAAGAAGTTTCACTTCTGCCGTTGCTACACGCGAGTTTTTTTTAAATGTAACTCTTTTTTTTCTCGAAAGCACTTCTTATACTACGTCTGTCGTGATTGTTCAAGTTCTAATGGACCGATTAACTTGAAATTTGGTGTGGACTTCGATTATGAATCCCTCTATAATTGAACTTTTCTTATTTTTTCTAATCACCAGAAGGGTTGGCATCATGTCAAGAACTATTATTTTTAAAAAATCTTTAAACATTTTTTAACAGAGTTTAAGTAAACTGCCGATAAAAATGAGATAAAAAAAATTAAACTCTTTGTTTAAAATTTAAACTATGTTAACGAAATCTGAGGTTAAGGAATTTAAAGTGGTGACCGTGGCATGCAGGTTAAGAGTGTGGCTTAACATGCTCGGAGCCCGAGTTCAATCCCCAGTAACGGCGAAAATTTTTTTCAATAAAAGAAGAATTTTTCTGAATTTAACGGGTCTTACTTTGTTTTCTATTGAATTTAAAAAACACCCAAAATTTGTACCCTTAGACAAGAATACCTCCTTAATTTCCAAAGGCACTGTAAGGACTCTAAAGCATATTCAGGAGAGTGCCGTCGTTATGAGATGTCAGCACCCTGGAGTTGAAGTGTTTGTCAACATAAAAATTAAATATTTATTTTGTTACTAAAATGGTGTAAAAGTCCTCAAAGTCAAAATGTAGCCCACAATGTAAAATTTCACAACTTCGAAAAGTACAATTTAAGGTACTATTACAGTGTGAATCTATTAATCCTTTTTTATTAGTTTTTTTTTACATAAGTGGTATTCACACGTAGTATTGTAACAGTGTTAGATTGCTAAAGTGTTAATAATTTTAGCAACACAACAACAAAATATATGCTTTGTCACGACCTAGCAACTTAACACTTTAGCAAAAGCTTGAACCTATTGTTAAAAACGTTGCTAAAGTGTTGAATACTTTTTCTGTCAGTTTGAATTTCATTTTTCTCTGAATTTTTTCTCAGAATTTTTCAATTTGATGTGAAAATTTTATTTAAATAATTTTTAATGCAATCTATCGGAAAGAAAGTCAACAGAACACGTCTAACAGAAGTAAAAAAGTGGAGCTACGAGGAAACTTGTAAAATACTTGATTATATCTTGCAAACAGGAAAATTGGAGGTAAATAAATGTTCTTTGTAAATAAATTCTTAGAAAAAATGTCAATAAATGGAAATGTTTTTTGTTATCAGAAGCCCACTGCGCAACTTTACTACCGCAAACTGATTGATGAGAATGGAATTGATGCCACTTGGACTATGGTACGCTGGAAGATGCAAAATTTAAGAACGTCATTTTCCAAATGTAATGAGTGATCATTACGATCGCCTTCAGGAAATTTTTGGCGAAAAACGGTCAGCCTTGGAAGTACATGCTTATGAGTCCACAAATTGTAATGCTGTTGACGAGTCGGAAGAGTCTTTTTTGAATGAGACGTTGTGTGAAAGCTATCCAGTGGACTCCAATGAACAACCACACACATCACAGTTGCCTCTTCAGAGACAGTCACAGAATCCCTTATTATCATCCACAATCCCTTATTATCATTATTATCATCACTTTTTCTAGGCATATTTAATTAATTTTACGTTTTCTTTTATATAAAAATATTAAAAAATTTATATATGAAAGAACAACTTAAATTGACTTTTACAAATTAAATTTGACAAGAGAGTAGGTGCACAAAAAAATATTGAAAAAGTGTGTTCACTCGTTGTTCAAAATTTCAGCAATTTAACACTTTAACAAGGCAACGTGTGAATACCACTATAGTATTATTAAATTATTTTATTCAAATTTATTTACATTATGTACAGTTAAAAAATTGAAGATATAAAAAAAATGTTTTTTTTTTTGTTTTTTTATTTGCTGTTTATTTTCTAGAGGTCGTTGAAGTTGGCGTGTTTAAAAAAGGTTGTAAATTGGTTTCTCGTCTCCACCATTTTCAAGGCGTCTGAAAGTAAAAAATCAAAGTGTAATTGAGCACTCAACCTACGCAAATAAAAAAATAAAAAAAATAAAAAAAAAACAAAAAAGAATCAGTTTCGATAGTATCGTAAGTGTAGACGTAGAATTCCGTTTAAGTTGTAACCTCTTCTACTCTGTCTCTTTAGTTCGATTGTTTTGTTCATTTTGCACGTATTTTTATTGATCTTACAAAAATTAACAAATTAATTAATAACACTCAATTATGGACTAATTATCGAGGCCAAAACAAAGAAAAAGTTAAAAAGTAAGTATGATTAAATGAGCAAGCAAAAAGAAACAAGCAAAATTTCAAATTTTTTTGATCATTTCGTTAAGTTTGATAGGTTGAGTTCATTGACTTAGTTGAAAAGAAGGCGAAGCAAATGCACTTTCCATTGGTGCCACTTTCGTCTCTGCCCAATATATATTAAGTTTGCGAGCTACAGTCAGTTTAACTACTAATTTCAAATTAAAATTAAGATCCCAATTTTTAAAAATTGTATGGTAACTATATTCACGCTGAGCACATGCCTTTTCAATTAGTGCCACTCTCGTCCGATATTTAGTTTGCGAGCTACCCTTTCCTCTCCGTTCGATGTATAGTTTGCGAACTACACTGTATAAAAATTAAACACATTAAAACAAAAATTAAAATTTTACGCCATCTATTGGGCAAAAGCATAAAACGAAATATGATCCAACTCGTTTTTTTTCATAAGAGTTAAATCTAACCGCATCACAGACCCATTTCGTTAAATTTAACAGTTCGAGTTCATTGACTGAGTTGAAAAGAGATTCATGACCTTTGGTTTCAAAATAGAGCACTTAGTAAACTAGAACAGAAGTGCATAAATACACCCAATGCGAACCAATGCTTACAATGCTACCAATATGAACTAGAACTTCCAGTTTCACGTAAGCACGTGTTCACGTGTTTTTAAAAAAATCAAGTAAAAACACAAAACTCCACTACACGTGTCTTTAATTCACGAACTACACGTGAAGTTCGTATTAACGTGCAAGTGCCAATGACCCACTTGTGACCTCAGAAAATCCCACTGCATCCGATTGGCCATAGAATCATCCATTTTGGTCCAAAAGTTCCATGGAAACTATAAAAGTGCCAATGACCCACCTGTGACCTCAGATAATTCCACTGCATCCGATTGGTCATAGAATCCTCCATTTTGGTCCAAATGTTACATGGAACTCATAAATGTGCCAATGACCCACCTGTGACCCCAGATAATCACACTGCATCCGATTGGCCATAGAATCATCCATTTTGGTCCAAATATTCCATGGAACCCATCAAAGTACCAATGACCCGCCTGTGACCTCAGATAATCCCACTGCATCCGATTGGCTTTAGAATCATCCATTTTGGTCCAAATGTTTCATGGAACCCATAAATGTGCCAATGACCCACCTGTGACCTCAGGTAATCCCACTGCATCGATTGGTCATAGAATCATCCATTTTGGTCCAAACGTTCCATGGAACCCATAAATGTGCCAATGACCCACCTGTGACCTCAGGTAATCCCAATGCATCGATTGGCCATAGAATCATCCATTTTGGTCCAAATGTTCCATGGAACCCATCAAAGTACCAATGACCCACCTGTGACCTCAGATAATCCCACTGCATTTTGGTCCAAATGTTCCATGGAACCCATATATGTGCCAGATAATCCCACTGCATCCGATTGGCGATAGAATCATCCATTTTGGTCCAAATGTTCCATGGAACCCATAAATGTGCCAATGACCCACCTGTGACCTCAGATAATCCCACTGCATCTGATTGGCCATAGAATCATCCATTTTGGTCCAAATGTTCCATGGAACCCATAAATGTGCCAATGACCCACCTGTGACCTCAGATAATCCCACTGCATCCGATTGGTCATAGAATCATCCATTTTGGTCCAAATGTTCCATGGAACCCATCAAAGTACCAATGACCCACCTGTGACCTCAGATAATCCCAATGCATCCGATTGGCCATAGAATCATCCATTTTGGTCCAAATGTTCCATGGAACCCATCAAAGTACCAATGACCCACCTGTGACCTCAGATAATCCCACTGCATCCGATTGGCCATAGAATCATCCATTTTGGTCCAAATGTTCCATGGAACCCATAAATGTGCCAATGACCCACCTGTGACCTCAGGTAATCCCAATGCATCGATTGGCCATAGAATCATCCATTTTGGTCCAAATGTTCCATGGAACACATCAAAGTACCAATGACCCACCTGTGACCTCAGATAATCCCACTGCATTTTGATCCAAATGTTCCATGGAACCCATAAATGTGCCAATGACCCACCTGTGACCTCAGATAATCCCACTGCATCCGATTGGCCATAGAATCATCCATTTTGGTCCAAATGTTCCATGGAACCCATAAATGTGCCAATGACCCACCTGTGACCTCAGATAATCCCACAGCATCCGATTGGTCATAGAATCATCCATTTTGGTCCAAATGTTCCATGGAACCCATAAATGTGCCAATGACCCACCTGTGACCTCAGATAATCCCACTGCATCCGATTGGCCATAGAATCATCCATTTTGGTCCAAATGTTCCATGGAACCCATCAAAGTACCAATGACCCACCTGTGACCTCAGCTAATCCCACTGCATCCGATTGGCCATAGAATCATCCATTTTGGTCCAAAAGTTCCATGGAAACTATAAAAGTGCCAATGACCCACCTGTGACCTCAGATAATTCCACTGCATCCGATTGGTCATAGAATCCTCCATTTTGGTCCAAATGTTCCATGGAACCCATAAATATGGCAATGACCCACCTGTGACCTCAGATAATCCCACTGCATCCGACTGGTCATAGAATCATCCATTTTGGTCCAAATGTTCCATGGAAACTATCAAAGTACCAATGGCCCGCCTGTGACCTCAGATAATCCCACTGCATCCGATTGGCCATAGAATCATCCATTTTGGTCCAAATACTCCATGAAACCCATCAAAGTACCAATGACCCACCTGTGACCTCAGATAATCCCACTGCATCCGATTGGCCATAGAATCATCCATTTTGGTCCAAATGTTCCATGGAACCCATAAATGTGCCAATGACCCACCTGTGACCTCAGATAATCCCACTGCATTTTGGTCCAAATGTTCAATGGAACCCATAAATGTGCCAATGACCAACCTGTGACCTCAGATAATCCCACTGCATCCGACTGGTCATAGAATCATCCATTTTGGTCCAAATGTTCCATGGAAACCATCAAAGTACCAATGACCCGCCTGTGACCTCAGATAATCCCACTGCATCCGATTGGCCATAGAATCATCCATTTTGGTCCAAATGTTCCATGGAACCCATCAAAGTACCAATGACCCGCCTGTGACCTCAGATAATCCCACTGCATCCGATTGGCCATAGAATCATCCATTTTGGTCCAAATGTTCCATGGAACCCATCAAAGTACCAATGACCCGCCTGTGACCTCAGATAATCCCACTGCATCCGATTGGTCATAGAATCCTCCATTTTGGTCCAAATGTTCCATGGAACCCATCAAAGTGCCAATGACCCACCTGTGACCTCAGATAATTCCACTGCATCCGATTGGTCATAGAATCCTCCATTTTGGTCCAAATGTTCCATGGAACCCATAAATATGGCAATGACCCACCTGTGACCTCAGATAATCCCACTGCATCCGACTGGTCATAGAATCATCCATTTTGGTCCAAATGTTCCATGGAAACTATCAAAGTACCAATGGCCCGCCTGTGACCTCAGATAATCCCACTGCATCCGATTGGCCATAGAATCATCCATTTTGGTCCAAATAATCCATGAAACCCATCAAAGTACCAATGACCCACCTGTGACCTCAGATAATCCCACTGCATCCGATTGGCCATAGAATCATCCATTTTGGTCCAAATGTTCCATGGAAACCATCAAAGTACCAATGACCCACCTGTGACATCAGATAATCCCAATGCATCCGATTGGCCAGAGAATCATCCAATTATGTCCAAATGTTCCATGGAACCCATAAAAGTACCAATGAACCAGCTATGATCTCAGATAATCCCACTGCATCCGATTGGCCATAGAATCATCCATTTTGGTCCAAATGTTCCATGGAACCCATAAATGTGCAAATGACCCACCTGTGACCTCAGATAATCCCACTGCATCCGATTGGCCATAGAATCATCCATTTTGGTCCAAATGTTCCATGGAAACCATCAAAGTACCAATGACCCGCCTGTGAACTCAGATAATCCCACTGCATCCGATTGGCCATAGAATCATCCATTTTGGTCCAAATGTTCCATGGAACCCATCAAAGTACCAATGACCCGCCTGTGACCTCAGATAATCCCACTGCATCCGATTGGCCATAGAATCATCCATTTTGGTCCAAATGTTCCATGGAACCCATAAATGTGCAAATGACCCACCTGTGACCTCAGATAATCCCACTGCATCCGATTGGCCATAGAATCATCCATTTTGGTCCAAATGTTCCATGGAAACCATCAAAGTACCAATGACCCGCCTGTGACCTCAGATAATCCCACTGCATCCGATTGGCCATAGAATCATCCATTTTGGTCCAAATGTTCCATGGAACCCATAAATGTGCCAATGACCCACCTGTGACCTCAGATAATCCCACTGCATTTTGGTCCAAATGTTCCATGGAACCCATAAATGTGCCAATGACCCACCTGTGACCTCAGATAATCCCACTGCATCCGATTGGCCATAGAATCATCCATTTGGTCCAAATGTTCCATGGAACCCATAAATGTGCCAATGACCCAACTGTGACCTCAGATAATCCCACTGCATCCGATTGGTCATAGAATCATCCATGTTGGTCCGAATGTTCCATGGAACCCATAAATGTGCCAATGACCCACCTGTGACCTCAGATAATCCCACTGCATCCGATTGGCCATAGAATCATCCATTTTGGTCCAAATGTTCCATGGAAACCATCAAAGTACCAATGACCCGCCTGTGACCTCAGATAATCCCACTGCATCCGATTGGCCATAGAATCATCCATTTTGGTCCAAATGTTCCATGGAACCCATCAAAGTACCAATGACCCGCCTGTGACCTCAGATAATCCCATTGCATCCGATTGGCCATAGAATCATCCATTTTGGTCCAAATGTTCCATGGAAACCATCAAAGTACCAATGTCCCGCCTGTGACCTCAGATAATCCCACTGCATCCGATTGGCCATAGAATCATCCATTTTGGTCCAAATGTTCCATGGAACCCATCAAAGTACCAATGACCCGCCTGTGACCTCAGATAATCCCACTGCATCCGATTGGCCATAGAATCATCCATTTTGGTCCAAATGTTCCATGGAACCCATCAAAGTACCAATGACCCGCCTGTGACCTCAGATAATCCCACTGCATCCGATTGGCCATAGAATCATCCATTTTGTTCCAAATGTTCCATGGAAACCATCAAAGTACCAATGACCCGCCTGTGACCTCAGATAATCCCACTGCATCCGATTGGCCATAGAATCATCCATTTTGGTCCAATTGTTCCATTGAACCTTTCATAGTACCAATGACCCATCCGTGACCTCAGATAATCCCACTGCATTCGATGTGCCATAGAATCATTCTGAAGCTGAATACGAACCAATCAGTTCGTGCAAAATTAAAACAATACATGCATAAACAACGAAACAAAAACAAAGAAAGCAGCAGGCACAGCAAGCAGCTGATGATTGATTTTCTTATATAAAAACATGCATTTTTCTTCCTATATTTTACTGTTTTGTGACTTAAATATAATAGTGACAAAATCCAAAGTTAGATATTCATTCAGCGTAGGATATATCTGATATTTATATATATATATTATCTTTGGAAGATAAGTATTAAAGGCTGTAGGTATACCCTAAAGTATTCGCCAAAAACGTTGCATGACCTTCAAAAAATCTGTTAAAACGACCCCATACAAACCGCGCTGTAAGACGTAATTCTACGTCAAAAATGGCATGCGTTGAAAAACAAATTTACAAAAAACCCCTCTTTTTGGCAGAAATGCTTAGCCGTAAAAAACAAAATATAAAAATTTCTCGGCTTTTTATAGGTAGAGTGCTTAACAGAGTCTATGAAGATCTCAATGAAATCTATCAAGCAGAACTCGTGATATCTTAGAAACCAATTCTTAAGAAACATGTTTCGAGAAACACGCCTTTAGATTTTCTTCTATGAACGATATATATGAATAAATGAGCGACATACGAATATAGTGAATGCTATATCTTTTTATTTATTTGATATTTTTTTCTTAAATTTTGCATATGTATTCTAAAAAAAACAAAAAAGTATTTTTAATTTTTTACACACTGTAATAATAGTACCTTAATATCTTCCCATTAAGCCCGCCATTTCAAAATCTGGCTCTTCACAGCAATTCATATGACTTAGTGATGAATATAAAATCGTTAATATTGATGAATTTTGAAGTTTTCAGTTGATAAGAAATAAGAAAAAATAATAATAAATGTGAAAGCATGGAACCATGACCTTGTTTCAATTATCGACCATGGCATTCAAACTTGGGACTAAAGAAAGAAGCTACAACTTGAGTATCAAGACTATTTTGAAATTGTATTAAAAAAGTTTTAGTTACCGAAGGTTTTCTAGATCTTAAGGGTAATTTTTAAGTACTGATGATCACGTAACTAAAATTATTTTTTAACTCTTAAGCGTCTGATTAACACTTTTTGATCAGGTGTCATGATGTCAAAAAATTGTGTCATCAAATAATGTTTTGTATGGATACAATCACACAACCAGGCGCGGATACAAGGGGGGGGTAAAGGGGGTAATTACCCCCCCCCAAGAACTTTTAAATACTTTACTTTTTAATACTTTATTTAGAGAAAATAATTGTGTTCACAGCTTAAAGGTACTTTTATGTAAACATAAGCGATTCTGAAGACTTTTTTGAAAGAATACTACAAAAAAATGATCAGAGACATTGTTAAACTTTAGTTTTTTTATTGATTTCAACAATTATTAAAGTATATAAAAAAAGTTTTTTTTTTTGTTTTATGTCGTCATTTGCGTGTAGTCGACGTTTTTATGAAGCGATGCGAAAAGAGTAGGACCATTTTGCTTGTAGGACCATTAACACGATCTGTAGTCATCTTCAAAAAACAAAATATAATTATATGTAAAGCAAACACTTAAGTCGAGGTAGTGTAACTTCACCTTTTTTTAAAAATGAGCCTGAAAATAAAGTTACAGCTCGTTATGTTCCCAAATTTACAGCCATTTTTTAAACAATCAACTTTAAATACGCGTTATTTTCTTACAAATAAAAATTAATAAAAAAACTTGAAGTCGCTACCTCATCGTAATTGTTTGCTTTATAATAATTATATTGTTGCAAAATATTAACGATTATTTTAAAAATGCCCTTTATATGAAATCATTGAGCAAGCAACACTGATTTTGATTTGTAATGAGCGCAATTAAGATTTTGGCAGTGCAGACCAGAGTTGCCACTTAAAATATTTTATTCTTCTAAATTTTTACTGAAAACCTGCAAAACTTTTTTGCGACCTATGTGCCAACAAATTTTAATAAAAAAAACAATACGTGAATTGTTACTTTTAGTTTTCACTTTATAAATTTAAAAAAAAAAAGTTCAAACAATGTAAAATCCAATAGTCTGTTTTTACATAAATTATTTCATCATTAGTTAAAATATTTTTCAGAAATATTTCAGCTATGGTCCTTATGAAAATATTATAAACATCTGTAATACTTTTTGTCATATTTTATATTTAGATAACATTTATTCTTGTTTGAGTTAATTCTAAATTGTTTGGAATTCTGAAATTTTTCAAGCCTACCTTAACTTCATCTTAATATAAATAAGCGTAGTGAAAACAGTTAAGAACCATTTTCTCCAGTCTTTTTCAACCGATTTTGATAATTCTTATTTTAAATGAATTAGAGTGCGGAGAAGGAGTACATTCAATTTTATTAAAATTCTCTTCAAAAAGTACGCAAGTAGAAAATAATTTTATAAAAAATTGGTGAGCATTTGAATAAAATTGAACGTACAAAACTGTTTGTTATTTCAATTTCTTTGAAAATATGCAATATAATAAAAAAAACTAAGTGTTTATTAAAATTCAGGGATTTTCTACCAAGTAAAAAAAGATTTTTGTAAATTCGTTGGAGAATATCAAAGATACAAGGGTTTCAAAAGAGCAGACTACGTAAAATTGTGAAATGTTTTCGACTTTGAACGTCGATATCTTCGAAACTGTCGAATATATTGTTATTGAATGTGCAAAAATTGAAAGGTCTAGTATATCTGCGTTGAAATCAGTCATAGTAATAGACATCGGTAGATCAATATAATAGATTTAGCAAAATTCATTTCAAATTCAAGATCATTTTTTTTTGTTCATTTATTTGTCAAAGTGTACCATATCATAGTCCTATCGTCAGAGCAATGAGTTTCGAATCCCTTTAATTTTTTTTTAATTTGAATTGAAAGCACTATGTTTTGTCATTGCACATACTTGAAAATATAATTGTGTACTTTTTTTATAATGGAATAAAGGTGAACAATTTGAATAAATCAACCTTAAATCTAAAATAGGTTAAATTTAGAGTTTTTATTTACTTTTCGCTAAGACATTATTCCAGAAAAAGGGTGAAATAAATAAATACGGAAATGTGCGTACATATGTCTGGAAAAAATGCTTATGAAACAATACAATAATTTCAATTCAAAAAAGTACTTTTTGTCTATATGTAAAAATACAAAATTTTTGTCAAATCGAAAATGTGTGTCTTTGATATTTTACCCCCCCCAAGATTTTTTCCAGATCCGCCCCTGCACACAACTTAGCACCAAAGTGGATTATTAATTGAAAACTTCTTTTAAAATAAAAGCCATTCTTAACCATCTCGGAAAATATCACAAGATTGTTTCAATAAAAAAAAATTGAATTCATAAAATTAACAAATTGGCTGGGAGAAAAAATATTTTTAAAAATTAAAGCAACTAATAATACATACCACCAAGAGAAAAAATCTTGTTAATTTTACCAAATTTTAACCAAATCTCACGTACAAATTTTCGAACACTAAACGGCAGGTTAAGGTAACCAAAAAAATTTCATGTCAATTTAACTTGTTTTTGTGGCTTAATCAAACTGAGAAATGTGGTTAATATGACCAAGTATGCATTTTTTTTTTTGTTACATAAACTAGAATAAAATTTTATTAGTTTCTAAAACTGTTCAATACAAGAATCGAAACTGGACTTTCGTAGCTATCGTATGAAAGTCCGTCGCCTCACCAACAAGGCATGCTATATCAGGTTTAAACGTGAACAATATGGTCAAAAAAATCAAACTAGTAAATATGGTAAACAGGTATTTTCATCAATTCACACACGCTACAAACGTACTCCGGGAACAAAATGTTAGATTTATACTTAGCAGTAGATTTTTTGAGGTGAGCATGAATATGTTTATTCTATCAGTTCTACCTTATTGATCTGAAATATGATAATCTGGAGAAGTTTATCGGGGTCTAACAAAGATCTGTTCACCAGAACTGATTATTTTGTTTAAATTTTTTTATTAATTTCATGTACAAACTTATATTTCTAAGAATATTTCATTAGATTTGTTTAAAGTATGTGGATTCATTAAATAGCGAAACTTTTTTTGCTTAAATGACTAAACATTTTTTTTTTTTGTTAAAAAAATTTGAATTTGACATATTCTTTCAAAAATTACTAAACATCCACATCAAAGTCGAACGAATTATAATTAAAGTCATAACCATAACATTATCACTTAATTAAACCGCAAAAATATTTTCGTCTGTCATTGCACACTACCTTCCACTTAAAACAATTATTGTGCTCACTTTAATCGTTTTTCCCAAACACAGAATCGCTAAACTAAGCCGAATAATTACAACAACAACAACTTATATTTTGATTGTCATTGAGAACAATTTTCCACTCAATACAACGCAAGGACATTAAAAGTCACGACTTCGCACATTAACACAGTCATAAAAGTGTGCGCCACAACAAAGGGGAAAAAACACCATCATTATTATATTTTATCACGTGATGCTCATTCAATTAACGTGACTTTGCGATTGTTGCTGCGATTTTGTTATAAGTTAATCGATGCTAATTGGCAACACTGGCATAAAGTTATGACAATCTCAGTTGATAATACGAATTTTTTGTTTTTTTTTTATATTTAACTTGATTTTGTTTTGATATGCAATAACTTTAAATTAAACGATATTTATTTATGCTACAGTGATTATTTGTACACCAAGTGAGTTGCGTTGGAGTGATAAGTATGCAATTAAAAAATGGCTCAAATTCTATGCAGTTCTATGCAAAAAAATAAAATCAACAAAACCTCTTTCACAAAAAAAAAAAATAAATTTGAGTTGTGCACTCAAAAAAATTGTTTGGATTGCCAATAGTATATATTTAAATTTTAATAAATTCTTCACAATTCACTGAATTTAAACAGCACATGCTGGACTTTACTTTAAGTAGACAGAATTGAGTTAAGAGGATAATGCAAATTAAAAAAAAAATAGTTTAAATTTAAACCTGCTGCCCACTCAAATCCTGTTTAAGGAATAAATGTCGAATCTTTCTGTTTCAGCCAAGTATAATAAAATTAATCAAAGCTGTACATTTGTTCAAATTAGATTTTTTGTTTTCGTTATTTTCTTTTTTTTTTTTATTATTATTACTAGCAACAATTGCATGGGATGGCGAAGTAGAAGACACAACAAATTCAGCCATAAACAGCCGCGAATGAAAAGAAAAACATGCACCAAAAGTCACAAAGGAAATTACAAAAGTTTTAAAGTTTTTCCACACTTTTGCGGGATTTTTGTTTTTTATTTCGTTTCTTCATCATTTCTTTCCTTTTTTTTTATTGTTTGTTTCTTGTGTTCATTTCATGAAAACTTTTAAGCAAATAGATAATAACCATAAATAATATTAAACGTAGTTAACGCGAGAGAGCCACACAGAGAAAACAACAAGAAGACAAACACATAAAAAAATTAAAAACAAAAAAAAAAATAGCAACAACAAAACCAAACAACAATAAAACAAAGCCAGAGCAAAGCACGTCAGTAATAAAAACTATAAAATACATTTAGGCGCACAGCGGCGGCAAAAAAGGCTGCCAAGCGAATGTCAGAGGTTTTAAAAGGACTCCTGAGCATTCAAAACCAGCACCAGCAGCGGCACACCAACACACACAACGCACAGTAGAGGCAACAAAAATAAACCACTAAAGCACAGCTAGAGGAGTCATAGTAGAACAGGATGAGGCAGAGAAATGTGACGCCAGTGCTGCATGCGTTTGTGCAGTCAGCTTTTTGTTTAGGTTTTTGTAAACATGCATGGGTATAGCGTGTTGTGTGTGTGTAAGTGTTCTAACATTGCAATGTGTGGCACTGCAAATGCGTTAAACACTCAAAAAGGTGGTTTTTGTCGCGTCGGTCTTAAACTCCAGAATTTATTTTTTAATTTCTTTTTGCGCTACAACGGTGGACGATGGACGGGGTTAGTAGATGGAACGCTACTACTGCAAAATAGCAGCAGGATGCAACCACAAGAAGAAGTCTGTAAAAGATGCCCGCGTGCATCTAAGGCTTTGGAATTTTTATGCAGCATTTTAACGCAAAATAAAAACCGGAAATGAAGCTTCCGAGCAACCACAGGTTGAACCTTACAAATTTGTCTGCACCACTTTGCCATGTAAACGGATTTCCAGCGGATTTAAGTGTTGTCTGGTAGCTAGTAGTAGCAAAAAAGCCAGGCAAAATAATAACTAAGAAATTTATTGAAAATTGCTTACTTCCGGCTAAAATTTCTTTTGTTAAATTGTATTGGTCAGACAGGCAAATTTAAATTATTGCATACTTTTAGACGCTGAAAAAATTCACCAACAGACACAGAGGTAAAATTATGCAACTTTGAGTATTTTTTTCACAATAAAACAACTACAAACATCATAGCGCACAGCACAACAAGCAAACGGACTGACAGTTGCTGACATTCAAACTACACACACATACTCATATTTGTCTGTTTGGAAAACATAACGCGAAGTGGCAGCAATTTTCAATTGCGTTGCTTTCAAAGTGGCTGCCAGCGATGCCACACACCCAACCGTACATGTTTATCTACAAACTTTTCTTCACATTCAGTAGCGAAAATGTTTAATTTCCCAAAAGACGTGCTACAACAAAACTATGTGTGGCACAAGCAGCAGAAGATGAAGTTGAAGAAGAAGTTGCAGTGACAAAGCAACAGCAATAAAGTTGCACTCTGCTCTCACATGAAGCAAACCATGCAGCCGCTTTAATGCTGCACGACAAGCGAAAGTTTGCAAAAAAATAAACGTAAATATTTTAACATTGCAATTTTTTTAAATAAACTTCTGAACATGAAATTAACGCAAATCATTTTATATACAAAAACCTTTAAAAATGTCTACTCAAGAGACACAAAAAGGGAGAGCGAGATTCCGCGACTTACTCACCACGAACACTGCAAATTTTAATGAATTCGAAAAGCTCGCTTACAACACCCACAGCTTTCCTTCTCAATTCCATTGCATCCTGACTGCCTGCTGCACGCTCATCAATTTTTCAATAATACAAGTGCAAAATTCCAATTCAACAGCCGCCGCCATTTGTATTCTACAACAGCTACGTACATCGTTCATGCAGGTAATTTCATAGCAAAGTGCAATCTAAGCAGCTGCATAGCAATATTTTTTCATAGTCTAGCATTTGATATTATTTGACACACCGATAGACAGACTCAAATCTCTCGTCGATTGACACAATATGGCGGCAATAATAGCGGAAGTAACTCCGGAAGTGGTTGTATGAGCAGCTCATAAATTATTTCAGTGCCGCAGCATGTCTCGACAACGCGAAAAGGTGTTGCCTGCGGAAGGCTTTCAGTATTGAATGCTTTCAAAGCAAATCGCACATTAGAAACACCAGCTATTGAAGACATGATTTCCAAGCTGCTTAAGTAACAAACTGATATGATGGCAACATTAGTTGCAAAGCAATTTAATATTAAGTCACGAAACTTGTAGTAATATTTCAACAAATATCGTAGATAATTAATAAACATATTTCAAATTCAGTTATGAGTGTTCAAAGTAGGTTTGTACACCGTTTATACTGTGTACAAACCACAGATGAGTCAAAACACTATTGTTCCCAAGCATTTGCAGCTAGAAAGTCGATGACCAGCATTACTCGAGAACCGTGCAGCCAATTCTGATATTTTGTTTTTATATCCCAAAAAAAATTTTTCAGATGAAAACTCATGTTTTTATTTCAGCTGAAAGAATTCTTAACTTACACATTTTGTAATTTTTTTGACTGGATAAACTATATAAAAACGGAAAATAAGTAAGCTTTTCATAATAGCACTTGAAATAAGATTACTTTGAGTTTAAAAGTGTTTTTGCTAACAGAAGTTATAGTTTAACAACTCTTCAAAATTCACAATTTTTACTTTATAGTAGGCTACTGTAAATACATTTTAAACATATCAGTTATATGGGTTGACCACCATTCAAAACTTTTATTTTAAGTCTTAACGATTATTTTGTAAAATTTGATCAAAATGGTGGAAAACGAAATTGCTTAACTTTGGAAAAATCATCGATTTTCATAAATATCAACAAGGCCAGCAGAATTTTCGCATTTGAAGTATTTTTGAAACGACAGTAAAACGTTACTTTAACTTAAAAACAAAATTTAAAATTTTTAAATTTTTTTATCTTTTTTAACTTTTTGCATTCGAATAAATAGGCCACTTTAAAAATATATGCATATGGGCATCTCCCAGTGGCACGGACGCGACATTCGCACGGTTTTAATTACTCGAAAAACAAGAAAGAAACAAAATGAGCCGATATGTATTTAAGTGTTCTAACGCGACGAAAGAGTGCTACATTTTATAAAAATATTGGCGAGATTTAGTACAAATTAGTACAAAGTAATAAGCAATCATTCAATGGAACGGACGCGACAAAAAACAGAAGTTTTTTTAAGCTCGTATAGAAATATGCAAAATTAAGCTAATTTTGAGAACTTTTTTTTATTTATAATATACATGTTAATGGAGGTCAAAGTATAACTATTATTCGTAGACTTATGAAATAAAAGAATTATCTCTTATCTTTTTTAAATAGATATAGCACGAATACGGACGCGACATCATGGACGCGACAAATTTTTCCACAGTAGTAAAATACAGTAAAGATGTTCATTATAAATTTTAATAAAAATACATCATAATAAGTTCAATTCAAGTTACATAGCAGAAATACTAATCAAAATAAAAAAAAAATTAAGTTAAAAGCTGTTAGAGTGCTTTATTTTAATGTTTTTCTTCACTTTTGGTGGACCTTTTTTGGGAGATGCCCATATATTAAGAAACCTCGCTTTATTATCTTCTTAACCACCAAAACATCTTGAGGGTGTTATTTCTGCATTTTTTTTTTATTTTTTATTTTTTATTAAAGTCACACATTTACTACGAATTGGGAATATTAATTTTGTCACATCGTTTTTAACGTCCAAAAGAAGGCGTGGCAGGTAATGAAGACTACATGTATTATTGATCAGCATCACCTCCTTCGTTGTTGTAACCATTTATACCAGTATGAAATTAATGAAATAACTTCAATTGTATGAATTGCACTAAAACCACGCCTACCTTCCATATAAAAATGTCATTAAAATATATAATTCCATCATAATTCCTCAATTGTAATTTATTAAAAAGATCGTTTAATCATATAAGACTAGACTTTAAGGCCGGCACACAGTGGATCGACTGGAAGGAAAGGGCGGAACTAGGAAAAAATATCAAACTTAGAAATGCAAAGTAAAAAACAACTTTTTCTAGTAATAATTAACCAAAGTTATATTTTTAATTAAATTCGTTTTGCTTCAAATTGATTTTAATTGATTGGTGTTGCTTTAAGAATTTCCAGCACGTTTTAGAAATAACGGTTTTTTTGCAAACAAAAAGCAAATAAAATGTATATAACGCACAAACGTTAAAAAGAAATTATAAAGATATTTTATAAATAAAATTTTTTATATTTCTTTTTATTGTATTTGAATTTAATTTGTAATAGAATAAAAAAATTGGTTTCTATACCTTTAAATAACAAAAACAAAAAAAACAAAGTTTGAGCATTTATTTTAAGTGAGTTTAAGTGATCTTCACATCTATATAATTAATAGGCTAAGGTTTTTTTTGTGACTTCAACTCCTCCCAGACCAATAGACCGACTTTATCGATTCAGATGTCATTTAATCAGGTTTAGTTGTTTAACGTGTATTTTTACCAAATATTCTATATTTGGTTCTATATTTGCAAGCGAATATCTCTATCAGTTTATAAAAAATTTAATTTATTTCTTTTTTGTATTTAAATGCAATTAATTAACTTAAAAAAATTTTAATGTTTTTACCGTTACTTTATTATTTATATTTAAGTCATTGCCTTAAAAAAGAGTCCACTTAATTGAATGTTTTCTCAAAAAATGGTATAAAAACTGTTTTTGTTGTAAAAATAAAAAAAATTCAAATTTACATTTTTGATTTTCTTTTATTATATTGAGTTTTTTTAAGGCGAATTTGTTTTTGTATGGCAAAAAAATTAATAAATACTATGCGTCATCGAAAAAACAAGGCTACCCCCTATGATTTTTTGCACGAAACTGCATTTTTTCAAAATGTTGTTTTTTTATTTTTAAAATCTTCAACAAGCTTCAAGAACAATATATTTGAAGAAAATTTTATTATAGCTCCAACCAATAAAAAGTTATAGCCAAAAATCTGTTTTAATCATCCTGCGTATCTATATAATTAATAGGCTAAGGTTTTTTTTGTGACTTCAACTCCTCCCAGACCAATAGACCGACTTTATCGATTCAGATGTCATTTAATCAGGTTTTGGCTGAAATTGTGCAAATCACTTTTAAAAATTGTGATTTCACTTCAGGGGGTTCCCAACCTTTTAAAACAGAAATAAAATTTTTGTGGAAAAATCCGCAATTTAATCGATTTGAAATTTAATTTAAGAAGAGCTTATAAATTGATCGAGTTTTAATTTTTTTCAAAACTAAAAATTTTTAACCAAAATTATCTTTTACGCACTCAAATGTCAATTGTCCGAAAAATGCAGTTCCAAAATCAAATGTTCCACTTTCCTAGCAAACAACTCAGTCAAATTTTGACGGTTTTCAAAAAAAATTGGGTTTTTTTGGCGTTTTTTCATCGGAATATGCTGTGAATTGATGTTGTAGGTGTTCTGTTAGTATTTTTAATTAATTTTTTAATTATATCTTGCTAGTAATTTTTTTTCTAAAATCTATTTTATAATTCGTTTTTATTTAAATTAGTTATGTTTTATAGCTTAAAAAGTTAAGCAGAGATGTTGTTGAATAGTAATAATATTTATCTCGGTAGTTATATTAGTGTTAGTCTGTCTTCGTATTTTGACAGTTACATTTAAACTTTTAGAGTCAGATCATAAGTTTTAAGCATTCAGATGATGATCTTTTATATCATTATTGAGACTGAATATATCGTTATTGAGGAAAAAGCTGCTTGAATAGAATATCATAAATTAAGGCCCGTTAACTGATCTCCGAAGTTTATATTCCTTAATCTCAGATTTCGTAAACAGAGTTTAAATTTTAAACTCAGTTAAAATTATTTTCGTAACTTATCTCATTTTTATCGGCAGTTTTCTTAAACTCTGTTTAAAAATTTAAACTGAGATTAAAAAAATTTTTGAGCGGCACTGTCGTAAAAATTCTACAACTTTGACGTAGAACATCAAAATATTTCAAAAATTTTTGATAAAATAATGCAAATTGTCAGTTTCATTGGAATATTTTTTTTTCAAAACTTAAAATATGTTTATATTAGTTTTATAATTCTTAAAAAACATATTTTTTAAGAATTATTTTTAGAGCTTGATGCCAAATAATTTATTGAAGCCAAACAGGTTGCTACAACAACAATGTTCTTTGCAGAACAAACCGAGCAGACTAGACCATGGTTTCGTCGGACGCTACTCCGACTCATCAGTAGTCTCTGTGGTTTATGCAGTCCACTAACTTTGATAAGTTAATAAGCTTAACTGCAGTAAAACCAAAACGGAATTACCCAAAAAGCTTTTCACTTGTCAAGTAGTGTTTTTCTACTCTTTTGCTAGTTGCAAAATTTCAAAAATTGACTACATTTATTCTGCAAAGATTTTGTTGTTGCGCTTTTTGTTTACTTCTTTATCACGCGTCCATAATTAAAACGGTAAAACGGTAATTCCGTTTTGGTTTTACTGCAGTTAAGCTTATTAACTTATCAAAGTTAGTGGACTGCGTAAACCACAGAGACTACTGATGAGTCGGAGTAGCGTCCGACGAAACCATGGTCTGGTCTGCTCGGTTTGTTCTGCAAAGAACATTGTTGTTGTAGCAACCTGTTTGGCTTCAATAAATTATTTGGCATCAAGCTCTAAAAATAATTCTTAAAAAATATGTTTTTTAAGAATTATAAAACTAATATAAACAATTAAAATGCCACAATTTTTTAAGTCATTAAAATATGTTTGTTTTTGTTTATTGTTTTGATTTTTTTGAAGTATGATTTTTTTATTTTTTATTTTTTGTTTATGATTGAGAATATTTCCAATGTTCTCAGAGAATTTTTGACAAAATCTAAGTTTAAATTTTTTAAACCTAGAATTTCTGTGTTTAAATTTAAACTTGCCTTACCAAGTTAAACTTAGATTTTTTGAGATGAGGTATCGGCGTTAAAATTTAAACTGAGGTTAAGGAATTTTAAACTTTGTTTAAGCAAAACTTTGTTTAAAATTGAGATCAGTTAACGGGCCTAAGCGTCTTTAATGTTGCTAACATTTAATTTTTATTGAATTGCTCGAATTCGGGCAACAGGTTTACTAGTAAACTTTAAAATGATAGGAATGTGTTGGAACCTGGAATTGTAAATGGTTTTGTATTAAGAAATAGTACAAGTTTTAATTCTAATAAGTTTCAACTGCCACATTTTGCATATTTCCAGAATCGTGTCAAAGTTCCATGTACTTTCCATATTAAATTATTATTCATTTGACTTTAAACAGTGTTGAAGGTATACTAATTGGAGAAAAAACAATTTTGTGTGCATTTTTTTATATGAGTATATAATATACAAAAAAATAAAAAAAAAAATTTCAAAATTTAAGAAAAAAATTTTAAATTAAATAAAAATATATATATATAAAAAAAAAATTAAATTCACAATAAAGTGGTTCCAATATAGTCAAAATATAAAAATTTAAATAATTTCCTAGTTCCACATTTTCCATATTCCGATCCACTGTGCGGCGGATCCTTTAGAAACAAGAAAGCATAGCTAGGACAAGGTTTTCGTTGGACAGCAATTTAAAAATTTCTCAAATTAAAAGCAAATTAAAAGCAAATTTATTTTCTGTTTTTTTTTTCTTTTTGAAAAAATAAATATGGCGCCTTTTGTTCCTTAAGAATAAGAATCATTACTTCCGCTAATCATTAATCAACGTCAGATGAGATCTAGCGTCTGATCTAAAATTTTGTATTTATTAACTCTTTCAATGGATTTGTCCATTGTATTGGACACATCAGAAAATAATTATTGTATTTATTTTTCAACGTATTTTTTTAAATCAAATAGTTTAGTATCATGAAATGAAATTGTACCAACATGACAAAAATAAATTTGAAGAGATATATAACGTATAACTTAGTTGGATTTTCGATTTTGTACCCAATAGTAGTAGCCTTAAAGTTCTTTATTTTTCGTCTTAATAAATGTTTCAAAAAAAACAAAAGTGGTTATTGTGATAAGTGTGCAAAGCATACTGTTTTTTTTATAATAACATTATAAATAACGCATTTGCATTGGTCTTCGGTTGTTTTAGTTGAAGGTAAGAACACCTAAATATTATAAAACAACCTTTGAATAATTGTTTTCCATTTAAGTGGCTAACCTGGCAAAAGCTTAGCCGCGATGTAAAAATCAGAGGGATGTTTTTAAACCTTTTTATGACCTAAATAATGGGAATATTATATGAAAATGGTGGATTTTCTTGGATATGGTGATTTATACGATTCGAAAAAAAAACAAATTTTTCGATTTTTTTTTTATTATTTTGGAATAAAAAAATTCTAAATTAACCAAAGTGGTATAATTATTATTAAAAATCATGCACCATTTATACTCAAAAAACATTGATTATCAGCACCATCTTTATTTAAAACGAAAAAATCACTGCAAAAATTAATCTGGCAACACTAATCATAACATAAAATCACTAGCAGGCATAACAAAAAATATTTAATTAATAAGGAGATTTCAATCCAACACGTATTCATATCTTTGAATATTAAACTTATGCATTGACTTTGACTTTAATGAATTTAGTGCAACAACAAACACAACAACGGATGTCATTTCATAGACTTTCACACCAATAGCAACACATATGCTCTTGCAATCACTGGCAGCTCAGCAGATATTGCCACGCTCGAATCGCCGCCCATGGTCCTTGGGCGATAAGCAAGCCTGCAATCTGCTTAATGGAACCACACGATAGAGTGTCTCCTAGCAATCGGCAGCCACTTGCCACTTGCCACTTGACCATGAGCACCAACAGGCGACAGCATTCAATGTGGTCCAGCAGGAACGACTGTCGTTTCGGTGTGCTTTGGCCACAAACAACCACATATAAGCACATGCACACAGACAACTGTCACTCGTACCAAGTGTTAAATAAGCCTAAGTGCAGCCATCAACAGCATCTCTCTCTCTCTCTGGCTCTTTGGTTCCGTTGCGGGACCTTATGTCGAATCTTAAGTGTTCGTTGTACGCCACAACGACACGCATTCAATGCTCATTTGCAGGCACGTCAGGCGACTCTTCCACCATCCACCGAATTGCATGCTCTACAACGTGCTTAAAATGCACCACAACTCGCTCCATTTTCGGCAAACTCATCGATGTGTATCAGCTAATTAAAACAATGACTTATGGCGTCATTATGGTCATCATCGTTGGTGTCGGCATGTATTTTTTTTTTTTTTGCTGGAAACCATTTTACGTTGTGTTTGCTGTGTTGTGGTTGTTGTAGCTGGAATTTTAATCTGTTGTTGCTGCAACTCAAGATTTACAAACGTTTTCAACATTTTACATGCAGTTGTTTCGCTGGATCTATGCTACCTTTATAAAAATTTAAAACACAAACAGACATATGCACAGACGTACTGAGTAATGAGCACAAATCTGTCGACAGCGCAAAGGGCTACCATAAATTACTAAAGCAATGAGTTGAAAAACGTGTTTGTTGCTGCAGCAGCTAAATTAAATTTTTGACATTTTGTTTGAGAGAAGGAAATGATATCGAATGGAAATACTATAGATGACGTTTTTGTATAAGAGTGTGTATGTTTGTGTGTGTATGTGTGTGTATGTGATGTTGTAGCACCAACAATTTGTACATTTTTCTTTTAAGTTTGCGAGTTGTTTTTGTAATTAAAATCACACTAATTTATGAGCCCAAAGAAAGACGTTAGTACACAATGCCGTAATGTTGGATTAAAGAATACATTTTATGTGAGATCTTTGGAAGATATACAAGAATCTTTATAAAAGTTTTTGGACTTTTCACATTTACATGCAATTTTTCTTGATTGAAACTTTTTATATAAATTCTGAAATAAATATTAAACAATATAATTAAACCAATTTCTTACGGATTTTTAAAGAACATTAACTTGCACAATTGATTTCTTTTTTAAAGTCTTATTTGTGCTGCAATGTGCTCATGTTGTGCTGCAAAATGCTATATTTTAGCATTTATAATTTTCGGCAAAATATGTTTTTTAAGTGATATCCACCTTTACGAAAGACTGCTGCACAACCGAGCGTTTATAGAGTTAGTCATCATTAAAGAGATGATTTTCGTTAAGTTTGAAACAATAAAAATACATTTTCAACACATTTAAGACATATCGAATCACAACTTTAGAAGGAAAAAATTTCAGTTCAGGCGGAGTGTTAACAAATTTCGCAGTAAGTTTGTTTTTTGTTGATGAGTGTATTTAAAAATGTTCAATATTTCCTTTCAAAACTGAGTGCATAAAAATTAAATACGACTCTCTTCGATTAAACAAACCATTACAATATAACTAAATTAATTTTTCATATAAGCCAAAGTTCATAAAAATATACAGATCATATCAACACATAAATGTAATGCACAAAAGCTTATGATTTAGTACTTCTATCATTAATACATAAAGTATAAATAACCAATTTTGCATTTCACAAAAAATGTTTCTAAATTTCTCTTCTTCATCTGCCTACTTATTACTAATAATAAATAAACTCTTTGATGTCAAAGGATGTACCGTTAATGTAGCACAAGGATTATAAATTTTAAATGAATACATTCAATATTATGCAATTTTAAGACTAACGGCGTGTTGCCAAATCTGTTAAAGATGTGTGAATGCAACGATTGGCAACACTTTTTTTATTGACAAGCGAAAAGGATGTGTGCTGGAGAGCACCAAGAAAGAGAATATATTCACAGCTGCATTATCTGTGATTTACTTTAAAATCTTGTTAAATTTATTATAGCTTCTCGTTTAGCCGAGAACTAGTGACACACAAAAATTCACACACACATTTATACGTACACGCACTCAAATGCATCAATGTGAACGGATGCGTTTCTGCTTCATCGGTTACACGCACTGAATAATTGAGAGAAATTTCCACAACTTAATGGTCAAAATATGTGTGCAAAGGCTGTGCCACATGTGTGTGTGAGGCGTGAGTGCGAAACAGTGTTCCCGTTCGAGAATTTTAAAACGAAGTAAAATAGGCTACAAGATGGAAGTATTTTCAGAGATTTCGAAGTGTTCAAATAAATTAATTTTGTTTCTAACATGAATGTTTATTAAGCATATTCAGGTACATTTCAAAATTAATAACGAAAAAATCAACAAAAATATTTTCATAAAAATCAATCAGTAAAGTTTAATAAGAAAATATGCGTTCAATAAGAAAATACTGAAATACATTTCAATCACTTATATGTATAAATTAACAATGTTAAAAAAATTATCTATTTCTAATTTCTATTTTCTATGCAGCTATTTCTTCGGTTCTGAAGTAAATATCACTGTTATAACAAACATTCGATAAAGTATTCGTTTAGGGATTCCAATTTAAAAAATTATCATATAGAAAGTGGTCCTTTATTAGCATTATCGAATTTACGGTGCTAAATTTTAACTTATTTGTAGTTGTATTTTTAATTAGTTTTAAATGTGAAAATACCCTTTCTGTTGTTGCACCACCGTGCGGTAAGCTTAGCAACGCTCTTACGAAAGTTTTTATTTTTTGGTACATCAGGTCTTCTAAGGCACTTTTTAATTTAAAAACGCAGAACCAAAGCTCTTCAAATCCTTTTTCAGCTAAGAAATCATTTAATATTAAAAGACGCAATTCCTTTTCTAGACAGTCGATATCTTTTTCTTCGATGAGATTAGGAAAAAGTTTTATGAGGGGAACCAAACTATAAGCTTAAGATCTTGTATCCAAAATTTGTAATGTTCTCAAAACTGGATATTTGAAATTGATTCTTTTCATAATTAGTGTACGAATGTAATAGAAATGTACACAACTTTTTAAAATTCCATTTTTGTCTGTTACAGATACATCATAGTAATTAAATTTTATCTGGTCTCTAGGCACTATATATATATCAGACAAAGGCTTAATTCTAAAATTATTGAGATCATTTTCAAAAATTATATCAAATTATACGGCAGAGATGTCAATAAAATTAATAAGAATACTTCTGAAATACAATTTTAATGATTTTAACAACTCATGAAAACTAAGCGATTCTGTTTGAAATTCTACATTAAGTGAATTAACAGCACTCAGTGCATAAGACAAGAATTGTAAATATATCACATTTGAATCAGTCATTCGTGATTCTGATATTGCAATACGACTTGTAATATCAGAGTCTTCCTCGAAGTAATTAATTCTTACAAACTAACATTTCAACCTTCATTTCAACCTTCACAACGCGCGCTTTTGCAAGAAGTATTTAATCGAACATAGTGTTGCCACTATCATTAAAATTCTCTCATCCAATACAAAACTCTGTGAGAGAAGGTACAAGCTATGAATTCCTTTACACCAACAGTTATGCCATGTTATTGATTTTTTAATGTGAAATGAAGTGAAAAAATCAAAAACTAAAAAAAGTTTTAATCACTCAAAATCGAAGTGTTTCCACAAAAGAGGAAGTGTGGAAGTGTTTGACATAAAAGTGAAGTAAAAAACTTCGATCGAAGCGAAAACGGCAACGCTGGTGCGAAAGTGTATTCATGCGTACGTGTATGTGTGCGACTGTTTGTTAGTGCTTTGGTTGAAATGGATTTTAATATTTTAATATTTAAGCATTTCAATTATTTTGCACAGAATATGCTTTTTATCACAATCGACACTGATACTGGAAATGAGCGCAAGTGAGCAAGGAGAGAGAGAGGGAGAGAGTTCAGTAAAAGCGTTTTAAAGAAATATGAATGTAAAAATATTATTTAAAATTAGAAAAAGATTTTAGTTAATGCACTGACAGAACATAGCAGAAAATAGATAAATGCTCAATCAATGAATAACTCTACAGTCTTATTCGAATGATTGACTTTAGAAATTTATAGACAGGATATCCTATTGAAAGTTGAAAAGCAGAGTGCGGAAAAACTCGCTCACGAACGTGTAAAAATTCAAACCTCTCATGATAACTGATAATAATTTTGTGATTATATTTTATCATGACAAAAACTTCAATTAAAAAAATCAAACGATCACGAAAACATTGCCACCGCGTTCTCTCATGATAGACTTAATGCAATACCTGTTTGCTTCCGCGTTCTATCTACGAACGATTGATTTTACAAGCGTGCTCAAGAGAAATGTGAGTTCATAAAATCATTGCATTTTAACTCTCTCTTAAGTATTTATCATGATAAAATACAATCGCATAATGAGTTATCATGATAAGATTGAATTTTTAATCGTTTGTAAGCTTATTTTTTATAGTGCATGGGTAACGAGGTAGAATTTTTTATACATAATGATATAAGTTTTTATACATACATAAATAATCTTTTCTACCTGTATTGTTTTTTAAATTTAACTTATTTTCTGCTGTCGATTAAAAATTTAATCTTCACAATATGATTAATTCATTGAGTTTTCAAACCAACGAACGATCATGAGTGAGCACACTGCCCACCATTGCAGCAAAGTGGTTTTCTTTGTGAGAGATTGTAAATGATTTGATTTGTCATGAGAAATTCAAAGCAGAAAACCATAAATGGTGATAAGTGATGAGCACAATCGTATTTTGATCTTTCTCCACAACCTGTTGAAAAGTCATTTAAATTTTATAAAATTTTTTATTTTTTTAAGTTACAAAAATTGTGGCATTTTAATTTGTTAATTTTTTTTTATAATTCTTAAAAAACGTCTTCTGTAAGAATTATATTTTGAGATTTATGCCAAATAATGCATAAAGTATTTTTTTAATTTATTTTTTTTTTCCATCAACATTTTTTCGAACTTTAAAAATTTTTGTCAAATTATGAGCTTTCAATTTCATTTCAGAATGAGGAATTGTAACGCTTGTCAATAAATTTACAATTGTCAGACAGCAGAATAAGGCTGCTAACATTGAGTATTCACTTAAATTCAACACTTCCATAAGCTTAGCATAACTGTTACAGCCAATTAAGCTGGGTATTTCGTCAATTTCACTTTTCATACACAAACGAAAGTTTTCACTAAATCATATCATGCCGCACACACCCACACAATGACTTGTACCAACCCCAGCCAACAACTTAATAACGACCGCCAGCAGCATGTGGCCCAAACAAAAGAACAACCACAACCTCAACATAATTTATGATTCGCCAAATACTAACGGTTCCAACAAATACACCCGTCGTGGCAGCCAGTTTGTCGTATGCTCAACCATGTACATCATGACTTAATAGACTGTAAATTGTTTTGTAGTCGACTTTAAAGAGGTCGACCTCGGCATACCTTCACCAACCATCTTATCACCTGCTTGCCTGCTTATCTATGCAAAACTGATGCCAAAAAGTCAACCTTGCCAAGCAGGTACACCGCACGATTTAAATGCAAACGCAGCATGGCATCGAAAAATTCCCACACCTTTCCACCATTCCATTATGATGCGGCAGTCACCTTTTGACCACCCCAAGTTGAAGTTTACTGCCAAATCCCAGAGCAGGAATCAGACGCAAAAATAAAAATATTTTAAAAAGAACAAAACTTTTAACAGTTTAGTTAAATAGTGTTTGTGTAGCGCCGCTGCTCATGAGCATGTATCACCCTTTTTTGTATTCTTAAGAGTGTGTTAGTGCGTTTAATTCGAATGGTTATTGTTTGTTTACTTATGATGCCAACCAAACAGAAACAATTGCTAGGATAGAAGATAATATTTCGCAGAATTTACAAAATTTTAGCATGGCGAACCCAAAAACAAAAAAAAAAAAATTCATATAAAAAAAAAAACTTAAAAACAAAATCAGGCTATATGGAATGAGCGAGTAGCATGTGGGTGGTTTGCACCGGAAGTGGTTTGTGCGTGTGTGTGCGAGAAATAAAAACGGCAGACTTAAGCAGATAAAATTTATTTGAAAACAGGGAAAAGGCAGCAACCGAAAAGTCGTTCGTCTTTTCAAGCCAACAGCACACAAACACACACATATGTGTCTGATATGAGCAAGTGTGGGTGCTCATGTGTGCTTGTGTGAGGCATAGGGTAAATATTAATCGAGCAAGCTTTAAAAATTCCTACAGAACTCTTTCGTTTTATATTCTATGCACCTTTCTTTTCCATTTCTACTCAGTTGTGTTTCCTGTTTCGAATAGCATCCCTCCCTCCTCCACCATACACCCACCCACTCCACATATTTTTAGTTTATCATTGTCATTTTGTTCTAGATACTTTTGACTTTTTTAATTTTTTTTTTTTCCATGACTTTTTTGTTTTTATTTGGTGAACTAGCACAATTTGATCTCTTGGGAGGATTTTGCTTAAATAGCAAATGTATTATTTTTTTTTGTTTTTTGCTTTTGTTTTGTTTGTTACTGTTGCTGATTTCACGTTATCCTTCTTAAAAAGCTTACTGCTAGCTTGCTGGCTGACTGTCTTGAGTTAAGCGTAATGATGATGATGATGATGATGATGATGATGATGATGATGATGATGGTGGTGATGAGGATGATGAGGATCATACTGCTGCTGATGCTGCTGCATGTGGATTTCATACGTTTTATTTACCTCATACTTTTCTAACGAATCCTGCACCTAGTGTTTGGTACTCCTCATGTTGCCATAATTCGTTATTCGATATGAAAGAAGAGTTTATTTTAGAGCGCAATTTGGAAGCACAACAAAGTTTCATATGTACATACAAACATATTTATGATGTTGTGTTTGTTGTAAGCGTTTCTATTGCTAATATTATTGTTGTTGTTGTTTTTGTTGTTGGTTTTGTTTTTGGAATCCATACCTATTCCACCACATGAGGTTCTCTCAATGTGAGTTCGTGGTTATATATGAGAATCCTTGCAGTTTCATTGTACGAAAAAGTTGCAAATATATTTAATAAGCTTATTATCCCAAGTTTATCCTGACGCTTATCCTTAGCTTAAGCCTCGCTGTTGAATGTTTGTGTATGTTGGATTGAGCATAAAAGATGAGCTGCAGCTCCATATAAAATATCATCCATCTAATTTCGAAAGTTGCTGATAACCTACCACAACAGAGGTAAGCATTTCTTCAAACTAGCCTGAGCTGCGTCTTCAGTATTATTATTATTTTTTTTTATTAAAGTAGCCGCAGTGCATTCTAAGCAGCATTCGTGTTAAGAGCAATGCATTCTTAAAAAGTGGACAAGTTGAGCCATAATACACATTAGAGTGTATCGAAAATCTGACCCCCATTTCCGGTACCAAAATTAAATAGTACATGAAAAATCCTTTCGTTTGGTGTACTTTTTTTTATTTAAACCAATTTTGGCGTCCCCCGAAATGCATTTTAGTGCATTTTTTATCAATTTTTGTACTGGAGACCCTTTAATGGTTGATTTAAAAGGAAAATCAAGCTTATCAATCAATTCCTTTCATATAAAAACATAGAACTGACAATTTTCATCCCTGTTGACAAATGTTCTGACGAGATATAACAGCTTTTTTCAAAGTGAATCTACTTGTTATTTAATATTTGATATGTTTTTATTTTTTGTATGAAAGTATTTTTAAACTATTAGCAAGTTATAACATATAATGCTTGTCACAGAGGCGTCAGTGGCTGCTATTTCTGCAGAACGAAGAAAAAGAGTAAGGTTTTCTATGTTGGAGGGCCGTTCAAAAAGGCCGAAATTCGAAAAAAAGGGATTTTCAGTCCTTTACAGGATCTAAAAAAATGTTTGTTATTATTTGGTTAACTGTAATAGTTTAAAAAATACGTTACTTTTGCATTAAGCAATAAAAAAAAAACAGAAGTTAAAAAATACTTTCATACAATAAATAAAAACATATCAAATATTAAATAACAAGTAGATTCACTTTGAAAAAAACTGTAATATCTCGTCAGAGCATTTGTCAACAGGGAGAAAATTTGCAGTACTGTATTTTTATATGAAAGGAATTGATTGATAAGCTTGATTTTCCTTTTAAATCAACCATTAAAGGGTCTCCAGTATAAAAATTGATAAAAAATGCACAAAAATGCATTTTGGGGGACGCAAAAATTGGTTCAAATAAAAAAAAAGTACACCAATCGAAAGGAATTTTCATGTACTATTTAATTTTGGTACCGGAATTGGGGGTCAGATTTTTCCCATACAAGTCGATACACTCTAATACACATATCTGTTTTTTGCTTATGATTCAAATCTGTTTGAACACTTTGATAACTAAACACCAGGGACCGTACCGGTTATGGTTTTTATCAAAAAAGTCAAATATTAACTGTTATTTTTTAACTCTTATTTTTTCCGACAGAAATAAAAGTTATTTTGTGTCTTATATTTTTTCGGGCAAATATAACAGTTACTTTTGACTTTTATTTTATCGGTCAAAAATAACAGGTATTTTCTGCCTTTTATTTTTTCGGTCAAAAATATCAGGCAATTTGTGTTTTTTCAAAGGCCATTTTGCTGAATAAAAAACTATCGATACCATTATTTTGGTCTCATCGGTGATCACGTTTTACATATGGTATCAATAGCTTTTTAATCGGACAAGCAGCCTTTAAAAAAACACAGATTGCCTGATATTTTTGACCGAAAAAATAAAAGTAAAAAAATAACTGTTATTTTTGACCGATAAAATAAAAGTCAAAGGTGACCGTTATTATTGTCTGAAGAAATAAAAGGCAAAAAATAACAGTTAATTTTTAACTTTTATAGAATCAGTCAAAAATTTAAAAGGCTCTAAATATTCGTCAAGCTGAGGCCATTTGTATCATAATGGTATATTTGAAAATATCCTTCGACAATTTTTTCATTGTGTCTTTTTCATTCGAAAATTGTTAAATAACAGTTATTTTCGGTCCCTGCTAAACACACTTTTAAACCTATTTTAAATGCATTAATGTTAAAATGAATACTAAAAATTTAAATGAAAATTTTTATTAATTGAGGGGACGTGACACCTTCAAGCATTTTTTTATTTTAATGTTTTAAAATGCGTATAAGTTAAAAAAAAAATAAAAAAAAAATTATTATTTTGAATATTTATATTTATACATATGCGGACGCGACATTCGCACGGATTTAATTACTCGAAAAACAAGAAAGAAACGAAATGAGCTGATATGTATTTTAAGTGTTGTAAGTGCTACATTTTATAAAAATATTGGCGAGATTTAGTACACATTAGTACAAAGTAAAAAGCAATCATTCAATGGAACGGACACGACAAAAAATATAAGTTTTTTAAGCTCGCATAGAAATATGCAAAATTTAGCTAATTTTGAGAACTATTTTTCATATATAATATAGATGTTAATGGAGGTCAAAGGATAACTAT
This sequence comes from Tetanocera ferruginea, assembly GCA_958299015.1. NCBI lineage: Eukaryota > Metazoa > Arthropoda > Insecta > Diptera > Sciomyzidae > Tetanocera > Tetanocera ferruginea. The sequence continues at coordinate 171,693,878 of OY282640.1, forward strand.
TCTTCGTCGACTTATGCAATATTAGAATTATCTCTTACCTTTTTTTAAATAGATATAGCACGAATACGGACAAATTTTTCGAACAGTAGTAAAATACAGTAAAGATGTTCATTATAAATTTTAATAAAAATACATCATAATAGGTTGAATTAAAGTTACATAGCAGTTATCAATTTAAAAAAAAAAATAAATTTAAAAACTGTGAGAGTGCTTTATTTTAATGTTTTTTTTTTCGCTTTTGGTGGACCTTTTTTGGGAGATTACCATATATAAAAAATTCACAAATGCATTTATATTTTTATAAAGTTTTTTATACATTAATGTTACATAAAAAGTTATATTTTTTTTTCATTTTAACTAATACATATAATTTTTCTATTGTATTTATAATTTTTTTTTTATTTTAATTTTTTTTATGTTTAAATTTTGTTAATTTTATTTTATTTTTAAAATTCTTTAAATTTTTATACTTTTTACACATATATTTTTGCTTATTTTATATATGTATACCTTTTCAATTAAGATTTTATACATTTTTTATTTTGTTTTATTTTTATGTTATTTTTCTTTTTTTACTTAAATTATTTCTTATTAATTATTAATTATTAATTTATGTATTTTATCTTTAATTACTAGTATTTTTACTGTTATATTTTCACTGTTTCTTGTTTTTACATTGTTATAATTTTTTGTTTTTTAATGTTATTAGCAAAGTTTTCAAAAAATTTCAAGGATGCTGGTACATTTTTGAAAAAAATTTCATCGGATTTTGAAAATTAAAATTTTTTTTTATATTTTTAAATTTTAGATTTTAATTTTAATGTTTCGTATAATGTTTCCATCTTCACCTGCACCTATGTTTAACAAAATAATCTTTATGTTTTCAAAGCAAACAGCTGAAAATACTCAAAATAGACATTTAAGTAAAAAATCTTTTGTCTGCTGGTAATATTTTGTGTTTCTTTTTTTTTTTTTTTTGTTTTTCTCAAAACTATTGAGTGCCCAATTTAACCGCATCAAGTCAAAATTAAATCCCTTTTCTTTTTCCCTACAAAGAATCCACTCTAAAAAAGTGCATTAGTTGCTTTTTGAGAAAGACTAAAATAAAAAAAAAAACACTACAACTTGCTGAAGATTTATATGGCGTGCAAAAAATCCAAAAATAGACAAGCATAAAACAATCAAAAACAAGACAACAACAACAAAAACAACAAAAACATACAAAAAAGTAACCCAACAAAAGTTATACTCAACTTTTTTTCTCCTCTTTGCCAATGAAAACACTAAAAATAATATAAACAAAAAAAGGAATGGAAAAAAAACAACTTACATTGGACTGGGATGCACATCTGCAAATCTCATGAGCAAACAGAGAAATAGCAACAAATGTGAGGCAACATTGTCACATGTGTTCCAAATAGAATGAACAACAACAACAACAACAACAAAAACAACAACAACAAAAAGAAGAGCAATGTCAGCAACAACAAAACAACATAAATTGTTGCTGCTGTTGTTGTTTAATTTACTTTACGGCAATGAAACAAAAGGAGTTAAAAATGTGGCCGAAAGTAAAGCAGGGAGCAACATTTTAGGAGCAACAAATTTTAAGTTTTTAATTGCTTTGTAGTTTGATTCAGACAAGCATCATGGGGAGAGGTCAACAATATAGGTGACGCCATTGCACACAGAGCATACATAGACAGTGAGTAAGAGAGTCGCGAATGAGATGGCAAAAGGTTGTTAAATAAAGGAATTAGATTTTGTATTCATTGCCCAGCGAGGCGCATAAATTTTGCCAACGACGGTTTCAAAATTTAAAACTTGTGCCTTCTGGATTTTAGTTGGCGTAACCGTAATGAATGAAGGCCAAGTCTAGTCCTTGCCTGAGGATAATAAACGAATTAGTTGCTTAAATTGTTGCATAATTAAGTTTATTGTGACAGCTGTTGGGGCTAGATGGTCTTAAAATATTTTAACATATATCCATAAATAAACATTGTTGAGCAAACTAAGGTTTTGAGTATGAGTTTGATACAATAATAATATATTTTATGGAGTGGTATATTATTCCATATGAGCTGTACAGCAAAGCTTGTCTTGAGGGATCAATAAATTAATATGCATGAAAGATAAAAGTTGTTTTTTTCAAACAATTGGAGAATACAACTAAATACTTATAGAGCCTTAATAAGTAAAAAGTACTTTAATAAAAAAAAAGACAAAGAAAAACATTATTATTTTAAAGAAAAAGCTTGAATTTTTGTGAACTTTGTTTCTAAGATGATGATGATAGAGCTTTTTTGCGATTTACTATTTTATGAAATATGGAGTCATCAGGGATAATTATTTAGTTGCAAAAATTGAAAATAGTTCCGAAAGCCGAAATATAATTTTATAATGTATTCACGATCTTCTCATAAACCAGTAGCCCGGTTAAGTAATTAAACCAAACCAAGTTTAATTTTGTCAAAATTAAGAACTGAGTGAAGAATAGCCGGTAAGCAATCATGATCTTCATTTACATTGACAAAAGTCAATAGTCAATAGTCAATAGTCAATAGTCAATAGTCAATAGTCAATAGTCAATAGTCAATAGTCAATAGTCAATAGTCAATAGTCAATAGTCAATAGTCAATAGTCAATAGTCAATAGTCAATAGTCAATAGTCAATAGTCAATAGTCAATAGTCAATAGTCAATAGTCAATAGTCAATAGTCAATAGTCAATAGTCAATAGTCAATAGTCAATAGTCAATAGTCAATAGTCAATAGTCAATAGTCAATAGTCAATAGTCAATAGTCGATAGTCAATAGTCAATAGTCAATAGTCAATAGTCAATAGTCAATAGTCAATAGTCAATAGTCAATAGTCAATAGTCAATAGTCAATAGTCAATAGTCAATAGTCAATAGTCAATAGTCAATAGTCAATAGTCAATAGTCAATAGTCAATAGTCAATAGTCAATAGTCAATAGTCAATAGTCAATAGTCAATAGTCAATAGTCAATAGTCAATAGTCAATAGTCAATAGTCAATAGTCAATAGTCAATAGTCAATAGTCAATAGTCAATAGTCAATAGTCAATAGTCAATAGTCAATAGTCAATAGTCAATAGTCAATAGTCAATAGTCAATAGTCAATAGTCAATAGTCAATAGTCAATAGTCAATAGTCAATAGTCAATAGTCAATAGTCAATAGTCAATAGTCAATAGTCAATAGTCAATAGTCAATAGTCAATAGTCAATAGTCAATAGTCCATAGTCAATAGTCAATAGTCAATAGTCAATAGTCAATAGTCAATAGTCAATAGTCAATAGTCAATAGTCGATAGTCAATAGTCAATAATCAAGAGTCAAGAGTAAATCAGTTTTTAAAATGTTTTTTAATTTTTGAGATTATTTTTAAAATCAAAAAATTTAATAATTCCGAGGCAGTGTAAGAATGTTCTCTTCAGACTTACTCTTTTATAAAAGGGTAATTTAAAATAAAAATTAAGCCACAGAACTTCAAAGTGAAATGACGATTGATTGGCGCTCTTATAGAGAAGTTAGTGAGTGCAGGTAACTCTGAGAAGCTATGTTCATCAGAAGGGGGGGGGGGGATTTTGGAGTCACTCAATTGATGAATTAAGCTGGATAGGGAAGATTACTTGTCGTTGAACAATTATACTTTCCCAAATAATTAGGAGAAAGAGGAGGATTCCGAATAAGAAGATTGTTGAACCAATTGAAAATATGTTCTGTAAAATTACGAATAAAGTAGTACCTATGTTATTTGATTTTTGTATCTATTCTAAAATTTATATATTTATCTTGGCACTCAGGCGCACTCATTAAATTCATTATATATTCAATTAACTACAAAGCCGTTATTTACAGTTGCCTTTACCTAACGTCTATGGTGAAAGTTGAATTCTTGTATTGCGAAAACTTCAAAGCCACTTACAACTAGATGCAACCACAACACCGTGAATAACTGTTCTTCCAGTTGTGCGTTTGTATATAGCGAGCTGTGTGTATTTATATTGTTTGTTCGTACTAGCAAAACGCTGCATTTTGTACTTCTTCACTTTTAGTCAAAATGTTTTGTTCAAGTTTTTTGTTTTTTTTTTTTTTTATTTCTTATAAGTTGTCTCGTCTGCAGTCTGCAAAGTCTTATTTAAGGCGTTCAGGCATTTTCAAATAACTACTGAGTTTTCGTTTCCATTTCCACCACAGCGCAGCTCATTAATTATAATTTTTTTTTGTTCTCATTTTCTCCGCAAGCATAAAGAAAACTATTTTAAAGCTTTTTTTTTCTTCTACTACTACTTCTTTTACTACTTTTCCCTTCAATTTATTTGCTATAGAAACAAGCATAAAACATAGGGAAGCAAAAACTTTAGTTAAATCAACCCGGTTATTTACGCTTCATTAAAATAGGGCAACACTTGATGAACAGTGTGGATTTATTGAAAATTTTATTGCAATCGAAAAACATTGACTTGAAAGCATTATGAAAGGCAATAAATTTTCATGCAATTTTATGCAGTTTAAAAATAATAAATTGAATTTAGAATTTTACAACATTGCCACACCTACACTTTGTTAAGCATTTGCAATATTTAATGTTATTTATATTTATGTTAAATTTATTATCGCAACATTTATCAATAAACTTTGATCCCTCGATTGAATTTTACATTGAATTCCAATGAAGGAAAAAAAAAACAAACACAAAAATGCCACAAAAATATGTTATGCCAAAATTAGCTCAATTTGCTGCATTCCATAGCATCATCAGCATTGCCCACATCAACCACGTGACCATAGAAGGTAATACAACAAACCGCATTTATAATCGAAAATAATATGAATTAAATGTTATTCATACGACATGTGGTACCGGCAGTTAAATGCTTTACAAATTATAATAAATGCCATGAAATTCAATTCTGTTCGGTGAAAAATCTAAATTAGATTTTTTTTTTTGACACTCACACAGCCACAAAATTACGCTACGTTCACACGAAGTCAAACAAATTTAGCTTTTTGTGCGTTGTGCAGCAACAAAAACAACAACATAAATAACTACAAGCATAGTAAATGCAGCAGCTTGTGACTCACATATACACACAAACCAATAAATAAGCAGATTCTGTTACGACAGCAACCAAAGCAAAGTGTTTGCAAAGTTTGCAGCTCTGCGCTCTGTCCAAACATCAACAAAGTAAGAAAATTTAATTCTACAGAAGGTTATATCTTTTTATCACAATTTAATGCTACCTGTTGTGCTCTGCGTCACAACTCGCAACGTGCTTACAATTAACATTAATTACTTAAATTTAGCAAAACTAAATCGCTGAAACTGCTGCAACGCACTGATTGGTCCCACTGTGGCAACATATTAGCAAATGATATCAGCAGCGTGGATTATGACCCCAACTAATAATTTGCATTTATTCAATTATATCGATTACACAATTGTTACGGTACATTTTTGGGTGTGAGAAAATTTTTCTGCAAAATGAAAACAAAATCGGAATATATTAAAATCAATTTTTTTTTTTTTGTGTTTTATTACAGGTTGCTACCGCAATTTACACCAAAAATGCATCAAATACCATACATGGCGATCAGGAACTTTAACTGTTAGATATCCAAAGATTATATGTGATCACAGAGCATTGACATAAACACAGTCATAACTTAATATTCGTGAAAGAAAAGAAGAATAGAAAGAAAGTCCTTTTAAATGTGCTTCAAAGTGTTTTATTTTTAAATAAGGCTCAAATACCGACTTCGTTTCAGATGCATAGTGAACTGCATCTGCAGCTACTGCTACAAGTTCCTTGTAGACATGAAATCTTACCATAAGATTCTGACAGCATTGGAAAAGATTTGGCGAGGTGGTTAATACTTACAGTAGTTGCTTATTACCAAGCATATTATATTTGTAGAGAATATATGTTTGACTGTGGACAAAAGTTAACTATTGACAGTGTTATGTCTTACCGCATGCGTTGTAAAAGATAAATGACCCGAATATTTATAGGTAATGGTAAGAGAGTAAAGGTTTATTCTTACGTTTTTTGATAAAAGTTATTTAAAAATTAAATGACGTCATGATCCAGAGAGAGCAGCTAAAGCAACAAAACTGCAAATGTGTTGCAGGAGTCGAGTCTATGTGGAGGTTTAAGGACAGTTTGCTGTCCAGCACCACTCAAAGATACTTTGCTGATTTGGAAAAATCTACTTTTTCCCCAAAGAGTTCCCTGGCAAGTAAGATTGATCTTAAGTCATTTTGTAAAAGGAACGATAACTGTATTTTTTGGATTGTCAGAGAGGCTTTAAACACCATCTCTGTACCGTGTTCAATGCTGCTTGTAGAACGTCAGACACTGTATTTTCAAACCTCCCTCGTATGTTGACTGCTACGTCATCGGCGTACCCAACCACATGTATCCCAGTTTTTTTGATTTCAACTAGGAGGCTATCTCCAACTAAGGACCAAAGCAGAGTTGGTAGGACGCCTCATTGCGGGCATTCCCTGATTGTAGTTGCTTTGATGAGAGTAATATCTAAACAACTCTGAATAACTCTGCTACTGACTGTCATCATAATCCACCTGCTTATAACTGGTGGCATATTAGGGTTGTTAAGTGCCCTTCTAGTGAACTCATATGACGTATTATTGAAAGATACTTCGATTTCAAGAAAAGCAACAATACACATTTTCTTGCAGTCGATAGATATTTCAATTGTGCTTACAAGGTCGCTGCTGAACCTTGTTGCAGAAGAGCTGAAAAGATACCATCTCCACTAGCAGGGTTTGAAGGGTTTCAGGTAGTTTATAGCTCAATAAACTGGTGATAAGTTTCATATTTGTTTAGATATTATCCACTCTTCTCTATTAGGCAGATTTTACTGTTCGTGTTGGCAAGAGTGGAGACTGTCCTGAATGACGGAGCCCGAGAAGTGAGTGTTTAGAAGGAGTTCTAGGTTATCTTTCTTGGATTTAGTCTGGTCACCATTATCATGTATTAGACTACCTAAGGATTGTGGTCTGGCAGTTGTTAAGATCTTCTGAAGGCGACAACTCGTAGGAATATCCTTGATGGAACCACAGAAGTTCCTGAATGAGTCTTTTTAAGCCTTTTTTTATCACTTTATTGTAGTTGGTGAGAGATCGAGAGCAGGATATCCAGTCATTATTGCGTTTTACTCTATTGAACAGTTTCCCTACTCCATTTCTAAGGTAATTTCTACTCCTCATGAAATTCTTAACTTTAAAACGAAAACTATCCTCAAAAGATTGGTTAATGGATGATTGGACATAATCTGCATTCCAATTCGCATACGTTATCAATTCTTAGAGGAAGTTTATCGGGGATGACCTTAACAAGTTGCTCTTTGTAAGAATAATTAAGGATATAGGAATGAATTTATCATATCCACCGCAAATCAAGTAAGTTCAGTGCCAATTTAATAAATAAAATAAATAAATAAATAAAATGAAATAGCAATCTTATCGCATGTTTGAATAAATCTTTTTGAAATTAAGATAAGAAACAGAAAATTAATAATTTAAACAAAACTTAAGACAAGTGCTTGAATCACGATTATGACAGGGATTAAAACCAGGATTAGCACAAGAATAAGTATACAGATTTTAACAAAGAAAAGAGTATTAAGGCAAGTATTTGGACAAGGGTACGGAAAGGATTCAACCAATGATAAGCACAAGAACTTACACAAAGATTAGGAGAACAATTTCAACAAGCATTAAGATAAGCATTTGGACGTCAGCAAGCATATTTGGACTTTTGAAAATATTTGGCTTTGTTATTTCTAAATATTAAATTATATCATCATAAGGAAATGGTTTTGTTTTAACCTTTTACGTATCTTTTAAGAAATTATAATGAAAAAAATTCAAAATTTATTATAAACATATTCTAAATTAATTGTCCTTTACAATGGACATGGCTTTTAAATAATATTTTTTCAAGTAAACCAACAAATATGTTTTTTATAAACATTCTTTAATATTTCGAATTTATTTTCTATAACATCAAAAAAAAAAAAAAGCAAATAAATTATTTTATAAACATAATAAGAAAAAAAAAACGGTCACTCACTTTGATTGTTTTGTTTTCCGCTCAACTTGCTCTCATAAAAACAGCACGAGCTATTGTTATGAACACAAATTTCGCTGTTTACTATGTATTCTTTATCGAAAATAACTGTTTGCATCTGCAACACTCATTTCAAATGCATGTCCATTACAATGGACAAGGTTTACAAAAGGGTTAATAAAAACTACCAAGCGTTTTTAGCGTGAAACTAAAAATAGACGTCAAAGTTCAGTATAAAAATATCTAAACTCCTGTAACGTTATATAATGGTTAAATATAAATTATGTTTAAAACAAATTCACCTCATTTTGGAATTAATGCACCTACGTAAAGACATAATAAAAAATAGATAATGATATTGTCACGTGCAGCAATAAGTGCTGTAAAGAAATGTATAAATATCTGTTTTATACAAACACTGATAAACAAGTATACGAGAAACAACCAACAGATGGCCACAAGTCATCGCTCATCGACAACGATGACGATGAAGCTGATGAAGTTGATGGAGTTGACGATACGCTGCAGTACACGTTGTTTTTCTTATGGTCCATATTAATGTCCAACCACTGCAACATCTGGTGCTCTGAAACCCATTCATTTTATTTTTTTATATCTTATTTATTCCTGTTTGCTGGACTCACTAAACGTACACCAGACGCGCTCGTCAATGGTTTCCACAATATGTATCACCATCTCTCAAAACACACACGGCGAAAAATAAGCGTTTCATACAATGCAATGGACTAGGGTTTATTTTACGTAGCGAAATAGTTCTTATCTTGTGCACAACTTGCAATTTTTGTTGTTGTTCTGTATATCAACAATGATGATAAAAAGCCACAAAACTCATAAAAGCTACAAAAATGTTGCATGCAGCTGGGATAAATATATTCGCACACTGTACACTGCACTTGACGCAGCTGTTGACTTGTGTGTGTGTGAGGCCCATATTTGTCAGTAAGAAAAAGTGATTCACCTTCAAATCTACTGCAATTATATTTTTATTTTTTTTTTTTTAGTTTTCATCAAAAATATTTGGGTAGCTGTTCAATGTCAGTTTATTGCTTCAACAACATCGACTATCGATGCTAAAATAACTTGGTTTTATTTAATTTCATGACAAAACTCAACTCAACTCTTAAAAATCTATTCCTGTTCAATACTCAGCGTTCTCAATGACCTAGAGTGGTTTTTTTTTTCAAGTATTTGTTTTAATCTTCATTTTGGCATCTACATTTATTCTTCATCAAACGCTTCTTCAACGCCATTCGAACATCGGATATCACTTGACCTCAAAGTCACACATGAGGCCAACCGATTATAATATCGACAACCTTCAAACCGCCCCGCTTGTGCACCCTTAATTTGCATAACCACTTCAGGCCACCAGAGGACGCTGCTACAACCGAAACTACAGCGTAAGTAAGGAAAACTAGGCGCTGCCTGTGCTCATTCATTTTACAGCATTTTTAGGTTGACTCGCATAAATTATGTAGACTCTCATCCTCACCTAAAAACCTATCTACATCTACACACCCATTCCTTCCTCTGCTCTAGAATCTTTTTACTTTTGTGTTGCATCACTGTCAAATTTGTACTTTGTTTTGCATGCACTGCAGGCAGAATTTATGAAAATTTTTGCGAATCGGAATAAGTAAACGCTCGTGTGAACGTTTGTATGTGAGTGTGGGAATGTCCTTGCAGCGCTTGAGGTAAAATGTTAACACTAATGGGACTGACTCACTGACTTTGTAAGTACAGCTGCTTCATAATTGTGCCCACGACTTTGTCTAAAGTGTCAAAAAAGTAAGAGCAAAAACAACAATAACAACTTCACGCTGACATTCAAGCTATACGAGTTAACTAACGTTTCAGTGTCAACACAATGAATGGCCTACAACTTTGACGCCTTTTAGCCAACTCTTTCAAGACCAATTGGCCTTGGAAGTGCTTTCAGAAGATTTTTGACATTTAACTACTGGCAAGCATCTTCTTTTTGTTACCTTTCCAGACTTTGCAGGGTCTAGTGTTTATATTAGCTCGATTATATTTCGACGCAAAATCTTTAAGTTTTCTCACTTTAAAATTCTTTCTACGACTATGACAAAGTAAATATTTAAGCAACACTTGTCGATTTCTCTAAAATGGAAGCCGGTGGCAATGAAGAAGTGAGGATTAAATTTAACATATGAAGGATATTGCGACGTTTTGTTAAGGCGCAAGTAAATTGAAGAAAAGTAGGTGAGGAGAATTAATTTTTATGTGAATACATTAACAACAATTATACAGTTGAATATAATATAATAAAATATAATACAATAGGTCTGTTGACACTATGAGATAAATATAACTACATACTTTAATTTAACAAAAAATAATTTTAAAAATATATTTGTTGTACTTCTTATAAAGTTACTACTAAATAAAAGGTAATTTAATATACAATTTATTTCAGAAAAATTTTTTTAAATTTTTTTTTAAATTTCTAATCTCCATGCAAAGTTAAGCATTCAAATTCAAAGGTTATTTTGAATCATTATTCCTCCAGATAATTTAAGGAAATTTGGCAGCTATGGTAGTCGAATGGTAAGCGTGCTTGCCTGCCAACCCAGTGGTTACGGGTTCGAAACCTATGCTTTTGCCTTTCTCTAATTCTTTCCTCGTTTCTAATCATCTGATGTTAAAATTCATCAATATACATGACTTAAGAACGGCAAAGTTCAAGTTCTCAAGAAGCTTTACGTGGCCTTTATAACTCCCTGAGGTTTGCCATTGTCTGCAGAGAGGTGGTGACTGATCAGAAAATTTTTTATTGAAAAAAAACTTTGCCACGAATGGGAACCGATCTCGCGCTCTGGGCATGCAAGCCACACACTCAACACGCGTGCCACGGTCGCCACTTTAGTTACACCTAGAAATAAACGAGTAAGGTATAGAAACAATGAATTCTTGATCAGCGTCACCTCGTGAGTCAAGCTATCCATTTCCTTCCTTGCGTCGGTCCGTCCGTCCGTCTGTGTGTTGCCCGTAAACACAGGATAGGAAGAAGGCATTGAGAAAATTGCATGAAACTCCTACCTTCCATTCGACCATAAAATTGAAATCACTACATAGGGACTTGTATTTGAGCTACAGAAATAAAATTTCATTTGTATGTATCTTATATCACAACTTATAAGCGTAATCCGCAAAAAATGGGTGTGATCCCCTAACAAATATGACCACCATATTTGACCAACAAAAATTAAACTTGGTATGGACGCATTTTATTTCATTTCATTTTACACGCCCACCTCCCATACAACCCTCTTTAGTGAAAACTATAAAGATTTTTTATATGAGATAATAGTTTAAACTGTATAATTCTATAAAGAGTACGAATACATAGTCTTTGTTCAAAAATAAGAAGTTATTTCTATTTGTTTTAGTATTTTATTACATAGCTAAATATTAAAGGAGGTTGAGAGTATTCCATTGTCGGGCTAGACTGACTTTAGAGTTTCCTTACTTGCTTTTTTTATTAATTTATTTAATCATTGAGCTTCTGACTCTAAGAGAAGTAAAAGTGGTAAAAATTTTTGAAAACCCATATTTATCTCAGAAAGTCTAGGTCGTGGGAAAAAGGTTTGTACTCCCTAGTAAAACTTAGGGGGGGACATGACATTGTTCTTTTTTTGATATCGACTTTTATTGTAATTTTTTTTTTAAATTCCTACAGGTTCAAAAGATACAGCCGGATTAGTGAGAGCGCATTTTTAATTTTAACCTTTTTTTTCTTTGTTCACAAACTTTGAACACGTTTATCTCGAAACCATGTTTTTCGTACTGGTTGCGGCACTAGCGGGTTCATTTTTGACGAAATTTTTTATTTTTTTTTTTATTTTTTAATATTTGATTCGCTATCGTATGACACCAGCTTTTTTAATTTTTTTTTCGATTTTTTATGAATTTTTAAAGTCAATATTTTTTTTCGAAAAAACACACTTTCAAATTTGGAACATCACCAAAAATTGAAAAAAAAAATTCAAAAAAAGCTCATGTCATATGATAACCAATTTTATTAAGATTAGATAAAGTCATTTTTTTTTCCAGATCGGACAATTTTTGCGACTCCCAGCCAGGGGCGGATCTGGAAAAAATCTTGGGGGGGGTAAATTATCAAAGACACACATTTTCGATTTGAGAAAATTTTGTCTTTTTACATATAGACAAATTGTACTTTTTTGAATTGAAATTATTGAATTGTTTAAAAGGCATTTTTTCCAGACACATGCACGCACATTTCCGTATTTATTTATTTCACCCTTTTTCTGGAATAATATCTTAGCGAAAAGTAAATAAAAACTCTAACTTTAACTTATTTTAGATTTAAGGTTGATTTATTCCAATTTTTCACATTCATTCCATTATAAAAAAATTGCACAATTATATTTTCAAGTATGTGCAATGAAAAAACATAGTTCTTTTCAATTAAAAAAAAAATTAAAGGAATTTGAAACTCATTGTTTCAATACAAAATGATCTTGAATTTGAAATGAATTTTTTTAAATCTATTATATTGATCTACCGAATTGTATTACTATGACTGATTTCAACGAAGATATACTAGACCTTTCAACTTTTGCACATTCAATAACAATATATTCGACAGTTTCGAAGATATCGACGTTCAAAGTGGAAAAAATTTCACAATTTTGCGTCGTCTGCTCTTTTGAAACCCTTGTATCTTTGATATTTTTCAACGAATTTACAAAAACTTTTTTTATTTGGTAGAAAATCTCTGAATTTTAATAAGCATTTTAGTTTTTTTTATTATCTTGCATATTTTCAAAGAAATTGAAAAAACAAACAGTTTTGTACGTTAAATTTTATTCAAATGCACACTACTTTTGTATAAAATTATTTTCTACTTACGTAGGAACTTTTTGAAGTGAATTTTAATAAAATTGAATGTACAAAAATTTTTGTTTTTTCAATTTGTTTGAAAATATGCAAGATAATAAAAAAAAAAATAAAATGTTTATTAAAATTCAGAGATTTTCTACAAATTAAAAAAAGTTTTTGTAAATTCGTTGAAAAATATCAAAGATGAAGGGTTTCAAAAGAGCAGCCTACGTAAAATTGTGAAAGTTTTTCGACTTTGAACGTTTTTCGTCGATATCTTCGAAACTGTCGAATATATTGTTATTGAATTTGTAAAAATTAAAGTCTAGTATGTCTTCATTGAAATCAGTCATAGTTATACACATCGGTAGATCAATATAATAGATATAAGAAAATTATCAGAAAAAGAACTTATTTTCATGTTTTTGCCTATAACTCAAAAACTCAAGCTGATGGAGAAAAACGAAGTCCATTTTTGACTTCATTGGGCAGCCAAAATTTATTCGGAATTGTTTATCGAGATCTCTGCACTTTTTATAAAGCTTAATTTTGTTACTCTGTGTTATTAGATAGTCATTAGATAGAGACAAATTATATGACAAAATTATCGCAAAATTATCAATAACTTCGTTAATATTTATGTTAATGTCTCTAAGTATATGCAATAATGCGAGTCCATTCAATCGTTCTTCTTGCATAGTTGAACGTAACCATGTTTTTAATCGTCGCAGTGTAGAAAAACTTCGCTAAGCTGTTGCTACACTGATAGGAAGCGTGGCAAAGATAACAAACGTTTTAGAAATTAGTGGAAAAATGTCATTATTACAAAGAGTAAAACGGCGTTCATATCAATAACCTTAGTTTCGCTCACCTTTTTACACTGCCAAATTTAAAGTTCATGAAATAATTGAATAATTGAATTAGTTCCTTACTAAAAGTGGACTAAACGTGGCAGTTCCATTTCATTAAAGTCGGTTGTGGTAATTGGGTTGGTTTGTTGCAATTATAATTACTAGTACCGCCTGGGGTCGAAAATCGACCAATTTTTGTTTGCTTATTTATAGTTGTATAAAATAGTCGGTGCAGTCATAGAGTTCTCCGCACTCTTATTCATTTAAAAAAACAATTATCAAAATCGGTTGAAAAACACGGGAGAAAATGGTTCTTAGTTGTTTTCACTACGCCTATTTATATTATGATGAAGTTAAGGTAGGCTTGAAAAATTTCAGAATTACAAAAAATTAAGAATTAACTCAAACAAAAATAAATGTATGCAACAAATTTTTTGCGCAGTTGATACAATTTCAGCAACTATAACCTAACATTAATTCACTTCAAAAAAACACTGTTATATAAATATCAAATATGATAAAAAGTATTACAGATGTTTATAATATTTTCATAAAGACTATAGCTGAAATATTTCTGAAAAATATTTTAACTGTTGATGAAATAATTGAAGTAAAAACAGACTACTGGATTTTACATTGTTTGAACTTTTTTTTTTTGAAAATTTATAAAGTGAAATCTGAAAATAACAATGCACGTATTGTTTTTTTATGATAAAATTTGTTGGCCCACAGGTTGCAAAAAAGTTTGGCATGTTTTCACTAAAAATTTAGAAGAATAAAATATTTTAAGTGGCAACTATGGTCTTCATTGCCAAAATCTTAATTGCGCTCATTACAAATCAAAATCAATGTTACTTGCTCAATGCTTTCATATAAAGGGCATTTTTAAACTAATCGTTAATGTTTTGTAAAAATATAATTATTATAAAGCAAACACTTACGCTGAGGTAGTGACTTCAGGTTTTTTGTTTTATTTTTATTTGTAAGAAAACAACGCGTCTTAAAAGTTGATTGTTTAAAACATGGCTGTAAATTTTAGTACTTAAGGAAATGTAACTTTATTTTCAGGATCATTTTTAAAAAAGGCAAAGTTACTACCTCGACTTAAGTGTTTGCTTTACATATAATTATATTTTGTTTTTTGAAGATGACTACAGATCGTGTTAATCTACTAGCAAAATGGTCCTACTCGTCTCGCATCGCTTCATAAAAACGTCACCTACACGCAAATGACGTCACAAAACAAAAAAAAACAAAATTTTTTTTTAATACTTTAATAATCGTTGAAATCAATAAAAAAACTAAAGTTTAACAATGTCTCTGACCATTTTTTTGTAGTATTCTTTCAAAAAACGTCTTCAGAATCGCCTATGTATGCATAAAAGTACCCTTAAGCTGTGAGCACAATTATTTTCTCCAAATAAAGTATTAAAAAGTAAAGTATTTAAAAGTTCTTGGGGGGGTAATTACCCCCTTTACCCCCCCCCCCTTGTATCCGCGCCTGCTCCCAGCGCTGTAAGCAAGAGGCCCCGTTTTTTTCTCTGCCGCCAGTTTGGAGCTATAAAACCATATTGGAGTGAAAAATATATTTTTTTTGAATATTTTTTCTTGTAATTTGTTCAATTCTCTACAATAATAAAAAAACAATTAAATTTCGGAAAACTGTTTGTTTTTGACTGAGTTATGAATTTTTAAAAAAGGTCTGTTTTTTCTGCCGCGAAAGGATGTAATGTCCCACCTTAAGTTAACAGCACCTAAACAGTGGTTCCCTACTATTAATGTTTCTAGGGTTTTTGGGTTGCCCAAAATTTCAAAAATATGTTTTTACTTTATTCACGCTGTGCTTGGACTTAAACTCTTAATCCTAATAACTCCGTTTCAAGCATTGTCAGAAGAATTGCCCTATTTTAAGCAGTCACAAATGCAGTAGCGTCTCTAACCTTAAACTTAACAAGGAGAACACTAAGCCAAGGATATGCTTCACAAGCACTACACTCATGTTTTGTACATTCGAGGAGCACATAAAGTGGCTTAATAGCAACAAACACAAGAGCACAGCTGCATACAAAAAAAAGTAACAACAACTTTAAAGACCATGCAAATGCTTGCATTGTCATAGAAAACTTATCCTTCGTCCATCCTTCGACAAAATTTTACTCTATAGCTGTCCAGTTTTAGATCCGCTTTCAGCAAATGAACGAGCAGTTTACGAGCACAAAGTAACAACAAAATATAATAAATATTTGTACAAGTTTTTCATTTCTTTTTTTTTCAGCGTTTTGTAGTTCAAGTTTAAAAAAAGTGCAACCAATTCACACAAGGACATATGAAAAACTGAACACAAAAAGAGCTTTTTTGCTTCATTAGCTGTGAGTTTCTTTTACAAATTGACGCCCAGCAAGCAAGGAAGCACATTTTGTAGTTCTCTCAAATCGTTCGACTTATAGTATGCATAATCATAGCAGAATGTCCTTTTCGAATATTACAGACTTTTCAATAGCTTTGAACTTTATTAAACCACTCAATCAATTTATCTTAATTACTTTTAAATTTCGACAACTTTTGTGAATAACTTGCTTTCTACACACTTCAAAATCCTTGACTTTCTCGAGCATCAATTAATTTAATGATTCAGACGACATTCAACAAGTTTATACAATTCATTCATTCCATTTCATCATGCTAATACGAGATAAAGTATGCGTGAAAATTGCTTCGTTTTGATTGGAAATCACTTCGTTATTCCTCGGCTACTTTACTTCGCCTGTAGCTAAGACGAAGAAAATTCAATTTGCGAGAGACCTACCAGCGCATAAAACTCGCACTTAACTTTTGGTTAGCAATAAATTTTTTGCGTTGCCTGTCGTTTGTCGATGCTTGTGGTTTGGTGTCATGTGCCACGTGACTGCCTTCGGCTGCTAAACTTTGTGTGTCAGACTTTTGCGAGTACCCGCTCGTATGTGTTCTTATGCTTCGGCTATACAAGCCGATATCTTGTCTTGATTGTGGTGCAAAAGCCAAACAATTTGCATGCGTACCATGCGAAGAACCCAAAAAACACAAAAAAAAACGACAGCACAACGAATAAGCGGTAATATTGAACAATAAGAAAATAAAACTGATTTAAAACTTTTGCTTAAAGCAAAATAAAAGCAAAAAAAGTCAATCAAAGCGCGGGAAATGCAAAATGTTCAAAAACTTTTATATGAATATCTTGCAAATTGAAAAACTATGTGTGAGCAACAGTTCAGTGGCGTAACCAGGGCAACATGCGGTGTCACATGCCCTAGGCGATTCTGAAATAGTAACGGCATAATTTGAAAAGTCAGAGAAATTACATTGAGATTCTGATTTTCATATTATTAAATTAATTTTCATTTTAACATTGCGCTCTTAAGTATATCGAAAATAAATATAAATAGAAAAGCTATGGATTCAAAAATCTATCAGTTGTTTTCTTAAAAAGCTTTTGCGTCAATCAGTCTTAAAATTATATATAATGTTATATATGGTAGGGTGATCAGGTTAACTGAAAAACAAAATTAAAAACGAAAAAAAATTAAAATAACATTTCACAAAAATCGAAACGATGATATCTATTCTCTAAGGTTCCCTCATCAACGCTAGATAATCGGTAACTGCTCAAACAGACTACTCCACTGTAGCATTACCCTAAGAGCTGACTGTAGCATTGCCCTCACAGCTGCAGTTCAATGTTAACTTTCCCACAACCCTCTCTTAAAAGCTCTTTCTACTTTTAAGCATCACCACCAACACCTTTCAAAATTCTTTTTAGCATTCAATGATGTTTTCTATGTTGCATTTATATGAGTTTATTTTATGTATTTCATTTTTGATTTTCTACCAAATTCTGAATTCTGGCAACACTGGTCACGTACGCTTTGTTATAAGCGGTTGCAGTGCAACCAACATAGAATACACAAGTGCAATTTTTAGGGTGCAGCAGTTCTGTGGTGAGCTAAAACAACTCATAGACTAGCATGGAAAGTGAATTAGAGCACTTTTAGCGAGCAAAAGCATAAAATATGTCTGTTCCATAGAAAGCGGTGCATTCAGTGAGTGAAAAATCTCACATACAAACACACATTCGTGCATAAACAAAAGTGGGTGAACAAAAAATTAACAAGTAAAGCATAGAGTAATAAATAAAAATTAGTTGATAAACCACGATAGCGAAAAACCCTGCGAAAGAGCATAGCTGCAACATAATTGAAAGCTACTTCTTTTTCTTCTTCGGCATACAGCACGGACAACATAAAATTTTACACTAAAGCATAACTGATAATAAAGACAAATGCTGATTTTCCAATTAAATGCTGCCATGCACACAACATTCTCATAAAGGACAACACAAACTTATGCTGCAAATCCAGCTTCGAGTGGAACATATTTGAAGCATACAAAACAAAAGCTTGTCTTTTTCTTTTTTTTCGGTTAAAGCATGCAATTGTTTTGTTACCTGTGACATAGAATAGTGAAAGCAAACAAACCAACAAGAACAACAACAATAGCTTTGCTCCAACAGTCAATCAATTGTTAAACATTATTTTTGCGATTTTCTCCAATTCAATTTTAGTTATTCAAAAATTTTAAAATATTTCAATAATTATGTGAAAATTCCAGTCAATTGTATTGTACACGTTCATTGATTGACTCTTTGGAATCATCATTGAATTGATTTTATAAAAATTCAATCCAACAACAAGCGTCAAATAGATTAACACAGATCCACACACTCATTCACACAGCAGGTATTGCCCTAGGTTAGTTTTGCTTATAAACATAAATACATATGTTTACGTTTTGAATCAGGCATTCTATACACACATCCTACCAGAGCGCTTGTTTTTGGTGAACAATCCACAATGTGTTTGGTATTAATGGCAATTACCTGTTGTTCGGGACGCGAATGTTGCTAACCTCTAAATGTGGTTCAGAGAGTGCGAGTTCGACGCATGCGTTGTAGCTGGCATCCAGTGTTGCCAATCTAGCCTTTTTGAGGCTAGATCTAGCCTTTTTTTTTGTTGCCTAGCCTCGAAAATTACCATCTAGCCTCTAGCCTTTTTTTTAGCCTTTTTTTATTTTTTTCTAGCCTTTTCTAGCCTTTTTTAATATTTTGCTTAAAGATGAATTACTACATCCAATTTTTTTGACTTTGCAATTTTGAAAGTGTGAATCTTCTATTGCTATTAATACTTTTAAAGTGGTTAAACCCAAATATTTTCTGATATAGAGAAAGAAAAATCCAGTAACTCTACAGAAGAAGTAACGATAATTGAAATATAATGGCAAAAATTGTTAATCACAAGTGGAATAACTTAAGTTTCATAACAGAATTCTGGGCAGAAGCTAGAGATTCATTGAATGAAGATCCGTTCCAAGAGCTATCAGATTTGGTTTTTAGTTTTATTTTTTTGGCATTAAGCAACGCTGAGGCAGAAAGAATTCTTAGTACAACGCAATTTATAAAAAAAAACAAGTAAAGAAACCGTATTCAAAATGGCATGCTAAATTTTCTTCTAACGATAAGATATGTTCTTAAAAGAAAACGAGTAAAGAAAGTCTAGTCCGACTATGAAATACCCTGAACCTCCTATAATATTTAAATAAACTATATATTAAAATACTAAAACAAATAGAAGTAATTTCCTATTTTTGTTTAAAATCCATGTATTCTTTATAGAACTAAATAAATAGGGAGGAAGGCACGTTCGTAGGTGGATGACGCTTTTTTGTGAGCACACCTTAGTTTTATATACTATGTTCTCATACCAAGTTTTATCTCTGTAGGCCAAATATAAACGTTTTTAAAGTGTTTTCCGTATTGTGGGTTGTATGGCGCTCATTTTTTGAACACATCTTAGTTTTGATACAACAATCTCAATACTAAGTTTTATATTTTTGGCTCATATAAACCTCTTTATAGCGTTTTTACTATTGTGGGTTGCATGGGAGGTGGGCGTGTTTAAGGGCGAATGACGACTATTTTACATCTTAGCACACATCTAAGTTTTAATATAAAATACATATCTGATAAGTTTTATCCCAGTAGTTCAAATAAAAGCGTCTTTATAATAGTGTTTTCAATATTGGAGTTGTATGGGAGGTGGGCATGTTCATGGGTGGATCACTCTCATTTTTTGTGTACGTCTGCGTTTTGATATAAAATAAATACATTTAAATTTTATTTCGTTAGGTATACAGCGATTTTTATTTTTTAGTTGTATGGGAAGTAAGCGTGTCCGTGGGCGGATTCCAAAAATATTCAATACTGCAGATGCTTGGGTTCATGTGAATATGTGTACCAATCTCAACTCTTTCTTAACCTATATTTACAGACAACACATAGACAGATGGACGAACGAGGTGACACTGATCAGGAATTTATGCACTTTTCTATACCGGACTCGCTTATTTCTAAACGTTACAAACGTTTGCACAAAGTCAATATACCCTGACATTACAGGTTTAGGGTATAATAACGTTAACAAATCTAGCCTTTTTTTAGCTATTTTTTTAAAGCCATCTAGCCTTTTCTAGCCATTTTTTAAACGCCATCTAGCTTCTTTTCTCAAAACTTTCTGGCAACACTGCTGGCATCACAAAAATGTTCACCAACATGTTGCTGTGACCACTGTAAAAGCAATCAAATGGTTTGCCACAATCAGTCCACATTGTACGCTTTCCAAATAAAGTACGTACTCTCCAGGACGAAATCATATTGTAAGTTAATGTCGCCATCACACATTTTGGTTAAGTGCTTTTGACAAATTGACAACAATACGAAATATTAGCCGAAATTTGTTGAATATTTTTTGCAGTGAAGTTATACTTGAGCGTTGTATCAATCACATTTTCAAAACTTTAGCTCTTCGGTAGGGCATTTTACTATATTTCTGAAATCAAAAGGATATACAAGTTAGAATTGCTATTGTAGATTTTTATACCCCCACGCGTACTGCGTAATTATACCCCCACGCGTACTGCGTAAGGGGTATATTAATTTTGTCACGACGTGTGTAACACCCAAAAGGAGGCGAGGTAGGTATGGAAAAGTATATATATTCTTGCTCAGCATCACCACCTGAGTTGATTTAGCCATGTCCGTCTGTCTGTCCGTCTGTCCGTCTGTCGACACGATTACAGCCGCAATTTTGAAGCTATCGAAATGAAATTCGATATTTAAGCTTTTTTTAAAAAAACTAAGATCAAGTTCGAGAATGGGCTAAATCGGATGAAAACCACGCCTACCTCCCATACAACCCAAAAATTGAAAACTCTACAAAGAAGCTAATATTAAAGCAACAATACTGAAATTTGGTATATGTGTATTCTATATCAAAACTGAGATGTCTTAGAAAAATGGGCGTCATCCACCCACTAACACGCCCACCTCCCATACAACTCCAAAATTGAAAAATCTATAAATAGGCTAATATTAAAGTTACAAGACGGAAACTCGGTATTTGTGTATTCAATGTCAAAACTGAGGTGTGTTAGAAAAATAGGCGTCATTCATCCACTAACACGCCCACCTCCCATACAACCCCAAAATATAACAATCTATAAAGAGGCTAATATTAAAGTTACAAGATGGAAACTCGGTATTTGTGTATTCAATGTTAAAACTGAGGTGTGTTAGAAAAATGGGCGTCATCCACCCACTGACACGCCCACCTCCCATTCAACCCCAAAATTGAAAAATCTATAAAGAGGCTAATATTAAAGTTATAAGACGGAAACTCGATATTTGTGTATTCAATGTTAAAACTGAGGTGTGTTATAAAAATGGGCATCATCCACCTACTAACACGCCCACCTCCCATACAACCCCAAAATTTAAAAATCTATAAATAGGATAATATTAAAGTTATAAGACGGAAACTCGATATTTGTGTATTCAATGTTAAAATTGAGGTGTGTTATAAAAATGGGCGTCATCCACCTATTAACACGCCCACCTCCCATACAACCCCAAAATTGAAAAATCTATAAAGAGGCTAATATTAAAGTTACAAGACAGAAACTCGGTATTTGTGTATTCTATGTCAAAACTGAGGTATGCTAGAAAAATGGGCGTCATACACAATCTAACACGCCCACCTCCCATACAACCCCAAAATTTAAAACTTTATAAAAAGGCTTATATTTAAGCTGCAAGAAAACAATTTGATATGTATGTATTTTAGACACATACAAATAATAATATCTCTCAAAATCTCATACAGAAAGCTCTCCAATTTAATATTCTTCCACCCTTAAGAATCGGCCGTGGGGGTATTTTAACTTCGGCCAAGTCGAAGATATACCTTACTAGTTTTTAATTTTCTTCTACTTCTAGTTCTGTATAAAATTTAAAAAAATCTATTAAAAATGCAGTTTTAAAAATTTTTCAAAATAGCTCAAATATTCATCTTGGATATCAAGAATTGCAAAAAAGTTATTGAAGCATATATATTAAAAGAATAATTTTGTAACCAATTATAACTTTATCAAATTATATATGTTATAAATATTTATTTAAAGCAAAGCTAAGTAAGAATGATGGCCGTTGCCGAATGCGTTAGCGGGCGTGAACAATTATATGACAATTTTTCGTACTGCAAGATAACGAGTTCAAATCCTGTCTGACACAGAAAATTTTTCAACTAAAATTAATTCTTCTGATAGAGCAGAGAGAACTGTAGGAAATGGCAAACCTAAGAGAGTTAATACTAAAGCGCTGTTCAAATGTAAGAGTTTTAATTTCAAAGGTTTTTGCTGCAATAAAAGCATATTATTCTTAATTTACAATTTTGAAGAGTTTAACTGTCGCTTTTAGAAAAATCTGCCTGCTATGTTCTTTTATCTCTTAAAACTTTTCGAGTAGAATTGCATATCTTAAGACACATTTTATTTAAATTAATTAATAATTAATAATTATTTTGCTATTTTTCTTGATGTATTAGTTGGTCTGCCAATTCGTGCTTATGTCTTTTCAGCTAACGTCAGACACTTTGTATTGCATTGTTTTCTTTAAATCGTTTCGAATTCCAACATAAGATTTTACAAAGCAAAAAGTAACTCAGACAATGAGAATAACACACATACCAGTGCATTATATGCTGTCTTGCCTTTATTTAAGTTCACTTTGCATGAATGCAAAAGAATCTGCTTTCATAATCTAAACTAGGCTCATAAGTAATGATGATAATTTACTACATTCGTAAACACACACTCATAAACAAAGCTAACAAATACGCATGCGTTGTAAGGTAAGAATTTAACTCAACAAAGGATGCAGAAAGCCGTTTACAGCTGACAAAGCAGCGTGCTTGTCCTGCGAAGCAAAAATGTAAATACCAACCCAAGGCTGTTTTACCCACACCTAAATTTGCAATCATATTCATCCGTCTAACGGTATTGTCTTCTATAAATTGAAGATGAACAATTATATATTCACGCTATCAGTATTTATTTCTTTTCAAATATACAGCAAAGATGGAAGAAGTATGTGAGCACAAAGAGCACAAACGAATCTTAGGAATTTAATAGCATATATTAAAATAATTCAAAGCAGCTCCAAGGACTCATGTTCACTTTCATATTTTTAAGATTGAAAACTAACTAACATGTTTTAACCAGTTTGTGTCATAATCGAAAGTAAATTATATATAGATAGAGAAGATACAATATATACAAAATTGGAGAATGAAAATTTTAAAGACGATAACTTTTATGTGGTACTTCAAAAAAAAAAACATTTTATAATATGTTTTATTCATGTTAGCAAAAGTTCTGGCACAAAAACTAAAAAACTTTCATTTAACAAATTTCTGGAAATGAGGGAGTGGATTAAAAAAAATATTTAAGTAACATACAAATTTTTAGATTTAACATCAAAATATATCTAAATTTTCCCTTAAGAAGAGTTAAATATTTGATCTGTTTAAGTATTAAAATGGTCAGGTTCAACATGCTTAATTTCAAAAGTTCTGAGTTGAAGTGACTAAGTTTTTAGATCAGCTTTTCTACTATTTGTTAAAAACTAAAATCAGGAATGCCCTCAAATTGTAAATGTTTTCAAAAAAACATTTTATAATATATAATAAGTTTTAAAATAAATATATCAGATCTAGAGCCTGAGAGAAAAGTAAAAATATTACAAAATTTTTTGACGTAGAATACGTCTTACCTTTCGATATTAGGGCACCATGTATGAAAAATTTGAATTGCAGTTTTGGAGCTTCACGAAATTGGCTATTGTGAAGAAACTAATGGACCGATTTGCTTCAAACAAATATCATTTAATAGATTAAACTTCAAATTTTATATTTCTTTATAATTCTGTGTGCAAACTTTTCTATTTTTTCTTCAAAACCATCTCAAACTTTATGCATTGTTCCAACTTTTAATCGCTATAAAAACGTTCATATATACTAGAAATGTCTGGATTATAGCTAAATTGATAAAATAGAATACAATACATAATATAGTATATGATTTGTATGTGATTTCATAAAAAATCGTCGTTTTTCACGCAAAAAATGTGCAAAAAATTAGGAATTTTTTTTTTAATCCTTCATAACTCGAAATCGGCTCCAAGAAAATGGATGAAAATTTTTTTCAGTAAAATAGAAGAGTTCATCTTTCATTTGAGGGGTGTACCATTGAAAAGATGTAAGTGGGTCTATTTATCATTTGAAGGTGATCAAGTTTATTTTTTCATTTAAATTTTTGTGCATACATTTTGTTTTTGTTTTAGTATTTTTGCATTTCGCTATTATTTCCTAAAAGAAAGCAACAACAACAAAAAAACCTAAATAACAGTTCTTTTGCCTTGCTGTTTGGTTTCTTCTTCTTATCGTTATCATAAATAAACATATATCATAAATATAACAAAAACTAGTAAGGTATATCTTCGACTTGGCCGAAGTAAAAATACCCCCACGGCCGATTCTTAAGGGTGGAAGAATCTTAAATTGGAGAGCTTTTTGTATGAGCTTTTGAGAGATATTATTATTTTTATGTGTCTAAAATACATACATATCAAATTGTTTTCTTGCAGCTTAAATATAAGCCTTTTTATAAAGTTTTAAATTTTGGGGTTGTATGGGAGGTGGGCGTGTTAGATTGTGTATGACGCCCATTTTTCTAGCATACCTCAGTTTTGACATAGAATACACAAATACCGAGTTTCTGTCTTGTAACTTTAATATTAGCCTCTTTATAGATTTTTCAATTTTGGGGTTGTATGGGAGGTGGGCGTGTTAATAGGTGGATGACGCCCATTTTTATAACACACCTCAGTTTTGACATTGAATACACAAATACCGAGTTTCCGTCTTGTAACTTTAATATTAGCCTCTTTATAGATTTTTCAATTTTGGGGTTGTATGGGAGGTGGGCGTGTTAGTGAGTGGATGACGCCCATTTTTCTAAGACATCTTAGTTTTGATATAGAACACACATATATCAAATTTCAGTATTGTTCAGTATTCTTTGTTGAGTTTTAAATTTTGGGGTTGTATGGGAGGTAGGCGTGGTTTTCATCCGATTTAGCCCATTCTCGAACTTGACCTTAGTTTTTTAAAAAAAAGCTTAAATATCGAATTTCATTACGATATCTTCAAAATTACGGCTGTAATCGTGTCGACAGACGGACAGACGGACAGACAGACGGACATGGCTAAATCAACTCAGGTGGTGATGCTGAGCAAGAATATATATACTTTTTCATACCTACCACGCCTCCTTTTGGGTGTTACACACGTCGTGACAAAATTAATATACCCCTTACGCAGTACGCGTGGGGGTATAAATATAACAAAAACCAATTGTACAAGGAATGCATTATTTTATTATCCTATTATTTATTATTATTATACTATTATATATTATGCTATTTTATATTACAATTATGTATATAATGTTATTTCTTCTTCTGGTCATAAGCATATTATTTATTTTACTTTATTTATTTTCCATTTTCTTTAACAGTGTACCACTTAGACTACGTATTCGACGTCTAATGTGATGGCCGTGTCTCTGACACAGCCTGTCTGTTTTTTGTTTTGAGATTGGATTAAGTGTAATTCCATTGTGACGGGTATGACCATGATACTCACATTTTTGGTTAAAGTTCAAAAATATAAAATTCATAAATAAAAAAAGGCTGAAATTACCAAGGTTGTAAAGTTTTCAAAAAATTAATAGTAGGTACACACTGCAAGAACACAATTTCTGCTCAGAATGGACATCAAGAGGCTGTGACGGGTGTGACCTTACAAATTTGAGCTTTTAAAGAATTCAAACTTTCAAGGTATATTCTGTAAAATTTTTCGTCGAACGCACTCAATAATTTTGATAAAGTACATCGTTCAAAGATTTTTTTATTGTATTAACTGCTAACTGTTTATAAAACTAGTTTTTTTTTAAAAAACATACGTTTTTAGATAATGTGACGGGTGTAATCTAGTATCAAAAATCGAAGTTTTAGAAGAAATAAAACTTTTTATTGACTTCATTAATAAAGATAATGATAGATATAGAGAAAGACGTTACCATAACAACACATTACATAATTCGCTATTTGTACTATCATGAACAGCAAAATACTCCAGGCGATTCTCTTAATAACAGGAATTTTTTTTTTTTATGAACTACGAGGAAGGTTACGTAATTTCTTAATGTATTTATAACGTTTAAAATTTCATTTGAGAACTCTTGATCGTTTTCTTTCTCGATCGATTTTTCTTCCAATGGTTCTTTATCCATCATAGCTTTTTTCGCATCTCTCTAAAGCTTTATGTAGATTATATTTTTCTTGATTTTCTCGAAGTTTCTTCTTTTCGTTATCCAGTGAACAAAATATCACTTTCACGTTGGTGTGACGGGTGTGACGGGTGTGATCAAATATTGTTTATATTAACTTTTTGTCATGAGTTTGGTAATTGTGCTGTGATAGGCTTGAGTTCTGCTCTAATGGGCCATAGAAAAACAACACAACTGCACATATTTGCGGCACGTGACAGCACAATGCGAACGCATTACAGCACAGCTTTCAAAATTTTTAACAAAATTAATGGCATAGCTAACTTCATATTAAAAATTCAGCCATACCATTATGTAAATCGTTTCTTGTAAAACTATTTTACGTGATAAGGTTTTATAACAAATTTTTATATATTTTGATGCTACTTTGATGCTATTTGAGTTTCTTTAACTCTCCTACGTACTACGTGCTTGACTGTCATGCGGGGGACGTGGGTTCGAACCTTTACAGTGTAAGTATCAAAAATTATAATTTATTAATTGAAATTCTAATTCTGTTTCATTAATTGTTCAAAAATCCTCAAAAAATTTTACATTTAATATAAAAAAAAAAAAAAAATATTAACAAAAAATTTTTTGTTGGTCTTGCCGGTATTTGAACCAAGGACAATCGGGTACTAGACGCACACGTCAGCACACTCGGCTAAACATGAACTTTCATAAAAGTGAAAAAATTTCAATAAGTATGTTTTTATATGGGTTTCGTGTTCTTTAGATCAACAGGCAACCGACTGTTGATTTGAAATTTTAAATTGTTGGTTGGTATTTAACAGTGAAATCTGTTATTTTAACCCATGATTTGTTTGATATACCAGCATTTTTCCCCTGAGTGTAGATTGAACTAGTTATTCAGATCATATATTTTTCTGCGCGAGGTTTGCAATCAGTTTGCAATTAATTTACAATATTCTAAAAAGTTAAGAATAAGTTGAATGTTGGCCCAAAGCTGGCCTCAACTTTCTTATATTATAACTATACTCTCAAATTTTTAACAATCAGCAGCATCTGCATTATCATCATCATCATCGTCGTCATCATCGTCGTCATCAGCATCATCATCATCATCATCATCAACATCATCAACATCATCAATATCATCATCTATAAATTCTAGTTGATTTCATAGATTCTCAAATATTTCGTTGTTCTACATTTTTGCTGATTTCGAAATAAATTTCAATAAAAGTTGCGCTGCAATTTTAATTGAATTAATTGCGGCACCAGCAGACTGCACATCCTGAGCATATCCCTTCGAGCAGTGGCGCTTGTAGTAGCGAAGTGAAATGAAGTTCCTTCAAAGTATTGTAAGCGAGACCAGTCAGTGTTCAGTCAGTGTTCAGTCAGCTTCAATTTGCTCGAAGTGATGAATTTTTTGCTAGGCTTAAGTCAAATTTGCAATAAAGCAGAACAAGGCAAAGTGGTGTGCTGGCTGTGGCTGCTTCAACAGTGGCTGCTTCAACAAGTCAACGACAAACGTACTCACGCAATGTGTGGAAAGTGAGGAAACTGCAAACAGAGTCAGAAATCGAATCGAATTTTAATTAATTTGCATTGCGTATCGTTAATAAGGATGCCAAATATAACCAGAAGGAGCTGTTTGACAACAACAACAAGAACAACAACAACTAGCATACGTAACAGTACAACAGCACGATTTGGCTGACCAACAAGTGTTGTGTTGTAAGTGTTGTGCATGTGTGCAAGTTTAGGCCATGTTTAAATTTAGTGGCGGAAGCAGTTAAACACACATAAACACAGCAAACACTCAAACACATTCCAAACACACGCACACACAGTGGCAGTTACGCCACCACCTGGTTTACATTAATTAGTAAAGAAGAGACATTGGATTGAAATTGGGCAACATCAGGTGTTGGTTTGTTTTTTTTTTTTGTTCCGTTGTTTACCCGCTGTCTGCAAAAGCATTTAATTTATGTTAAAATTCTGTTTTTTTTTTCATGTAGCACTTTTATTTTCGCTGCTGCTGCTGCTGCAACCTAGTCACAACAATAACGCGCTGCTATTTCTACAATTTTAAGTGTCACAAAATGTCAAACAGCATTTATTGCTATTGCAGCAAATTAACATATTTTAATTATTAAGCTTTTATTTATGCAGTATTTTGTGGCGATTTCATTATTTTCTGCTTTCGAAATTAAATTAATTATTTTTTTCGCTGTGTTTTTATATATTTTTTTTTCTCTTTTTCTGTTTTCAACTGCGCACAAAATACAACGCTGAGTTATTTAACTCGAAAATATGGCAACTCTGAGCTGTAAAAACCTCAGAGCGATTGCAGTGCAACCGCAATGAAATACAGCAATTTGTCGCATTCGAAAAAGTAACAACTACGGCTCAAAAAATTGAGTGTTCAACATGGTCGAAGTCGTTAATGACGTTATATTTTATGCTTTCCAGTCTAATAGAGAGATAAAGTATTAATTCTTAAATATATAAATTAAACAGAGTGAATATGACAGTGCAATATAGAGGTACTGAGACGAAAGTATATTTATTAAAAAATAACATTAATTAATACGAATGAGCTGCACAAGCAAAACATCTCCATTCACTTTTAAAAAAAAATCTCTATAGTTCAAAGATCAGATGAAATAGGTACAAATACTGCACAAACAAACAATATAATATTGGAACAAACATGTATTAGAACTATAAAAATATACTCATAGTGACGGGTGTTACATTTGCATGCATTTAAATATTGCATTGTCTATACATATGTGAAAAAACTTTTATAATCATGGTGAATGTTTGAATAATTTTTATTAAAATAGATGTGACGGGTGTTACGAGTACTCATTAAAAATAAAAATTAATTAATTTTATTAAAAAAAAAAAATTATAAATACGTTTCAAAAAGTTAAATATTTTAATGTAAAACGTATGTTACACAGTTTGTGACCTGTATTACGAGAGAAAAATCTCTTAAGGCGGTCTTCTCATTCAAAACCCGTTTTTTGGACCCTTTATTTATTGTATTACAATAGTTTCAAAGTAAATAAAAAAATTTTTTTTGCCTCGATACGTGGGCTGTTCAAAAAGTAATGAGACTTCAAAGTTGGTGGTGAAAAAAAAGGTGTCGTCACGGCGGCCACGATTCCGGGTCTCCGAAGCGTCTGAAATGAAAAAAAAAAAACGGGGTTATAATCAGTATACATGTAATTCTCGGGTGAACCTCAAGCTTAATTTTGTGATTTTTTTTGACAAAATGGCGGCCATTCAAAAAAAAAATTCAATTTCGGGATTTTTTTTTTTTAAGTTTAGTGTAAAAAAAATAGTAAAAAATTTTTTAAAATTATGGTCGAGGTTCACCCGAGAATGGTGGCAATTCTGCGTCGATTCCACTTTGTTTCATGAAAATCGGTTCAGTTGAACTGGAGATATCATGGCCGCCAGTTCGAAAAACGTGGTTTCGAGATAAACGCGTTTAAAGTTTGAAGTAATTTTTAAATAGCTCATTTTGACGAAGACCTTGCTTCACAAAAAAGGCTGTATCTTCTAAAGTATTTCGAATTTCTAAAAATTCTTTTAGGGACATATTCACAACTACCCAAATAAATAAATGAAAAAAAAAAAGTCTAAAAAAAAAGTTGCTCAATGAGAAGACCCCCTTAATTAAAGTAGTTGAACTGCATTACTAAAATAAAAGTTTGTTCATGAATCGTGTTCTTAATGACAATTCAACAACTACAGTATATTATATTAACAAAAACCATGTTACTCAGGCATGTTCTGAAATCCGATTTACGTCGGAATCGGATTGACTTCCGATGACATTTGCTTGAAAGGTGTTCTGCAATCCAATTTCGATCTTCGAATCCAATATTTGTTTTTTGACGGATTTTAGGTGTCCTGTAATCCGATTTATCGGAATTAAAGTGAATTTAAATCCGTTGATATTTTTACTGAAGGATTCTCATTGTTTTAATGAAATTTGAGTAATATAAGATGAAATAAAAAGTTTCCATACCGACAATTCGGAAATGAATTCCGATTCCGATCCACTTCCGAGGTGCATTTCCGAACGTTCCTGATTGCGTTTTTGTTATAGTCGAAAATACGACAGAATTCAATAGAATAGAATTTAAATTTTTTTGTCTTTTTACAAGAACTTCCTTTGTTATATTGACGTCTGGCGCTGACAACGTCTACGTAGATAAGTATTAGGTTAATATCGGCTATAATAACAACAAAACTAGGACTAAATCTTTGACAGAAATAATAGAGTTTAATATAAGACTTTCGCCTTGGTAACGATACAATTATCGTGAAGACGACATGACATAAAAAAACCAAAAATAAATTATTTTATTCTTGATTTCTTTTTGTTTCTGTAATAACAGTTGTTAAATTATGATATTTTTAAAAGCATAAAACGAATGTCACATAATTTTCGTGACCACTGTATGTATGCATGTATTTTAATTTTTATTTATCAATGTATCAAGTAAACATCGATGGGCAGTTAATGAAATTAACTCGTAAACGTATGTATGAAAGTGTTTAAAAAAAAATCATGGCCTTCAATTGAATATAAAAGCCAAACGCTTGCAATTCAACTCTGCTGTTAATTGGCTGACAGGGTTGCCAACTGTGTTTGTGCGACTTAAAGGCTTATTACGCTGTTCTTTGTTATCATAATTTATGTTTTTATTATTGAAGTGCAATAAATATTTATACATACATTGTTTGGGCTAACACGTTTCACCCCTACTACTTCATGACTACATTAACAGGGTGACAGGGTGAATTGTATTGAACTGTTGTTCAACTGCTGTTGACAGCAATTTTCGAACTCTGATCAATCGAAGAAATCGAAGAAGTTTTTGTTGTTATCTGGCTACTCTCTATGGGTAATGATCCTGCATAAATTGAACAACAACAAAAGCAACAATAATAACATTGAACAGCACTGTTTGAAATAATTTAATCGTTTGTTCGTCTGTTGAGTGAATTACTTTTTTATCCCAGCGTATAACTGGTTTTTTTTTTGTTTTATTTTAATGCCATTTCAAAGAGCAGCTAATTAATTGGCCGGGAGTGCAGTGAAGAGCAAAAGTTTCACATATAATAAATTGTGGCAAGCTTTGAAGTGGAATTTATTAATTTTTCAATGAACTTTAACTGTTGCAATTTGCAAAAACATTTTATATGTTGTTAAATTTATATTTAATAGACATTATTTTCAATTTAATCCTGTAAGCAAACGATTTATCCAACCAATTAAAAAAATATTGACTTGCTGAGGCTGAGGTTGCATTATATTTAGGGGAAGTTCTCCTAAAGTGGACATACCTTTGTTGTTAAGTTACATTTGCAGAGAACAAGGTATTGAAAACCGGTTTGAAGGTTTGGAAAGACAAAACAATATAATGTGCAAAATAACTAAGTTGTGGTCCTTTTATCAAGCACGTCTTTTTTTGAAAAAGAAAAACTTGAACCATTTTTATTTTCACTTCATTTCCACTTGTAACTTTTTTTTAAAATAAAACATTTGTGGAAACACAAAAAATTATTATTTAAACCTTATTTTATTGGTTTGTTAAAAAAATAATTCGGACATTTTAATTGAAATACAAAACTTTGTTGTATAGTCAAAGTCACAAGTAAAATATGACTTCCAACTTCCAACAAGTCCACTCATTTCATGTGTAAATTCAAAAAGTCCACTTTAGAGGAAGGTCCACTTTAGGAGAACTTTCCCTATATAGTACATTCTCTAAGGATCATTAAATAATATTTTTAAAACCCAAAAATCGTTAGTGTTTATTTATAATGTTTGCATTTTTTCAAATGCAATTTTCTCAAATTGAAAGCTACTCGTGCAATGTTGTTGTAACTTTTTGTTTTGCTGAATTGTCAGTGTTGCCCTTTGTTTGTTATTGCGCGTATTTATCACATGCTTTGGCTGTTATTATTTGTTTTTTTTTTTTTTTTGCTTTCTATCTGTGGGTAAATATTTGTCAATTTAATTGCCTGAAACATATTTGAACACATTTCTCCATTAAATATTTGCAGTCGAGAGGCTCTATTTTATGAATGTAGTAAATGTTTTGTTAAAGACAAGGGATAACGGTAAAAAAATGTTTAGGCATGTTTTGTGCATTTGTGTATTAAACTAAATAACAATGCATTTCTTGCTGATATATGAGTATTTTTATGCTAGTGTTCAATTTGTAGTTCATATTTTTTTAGTTTTATCTCATTAGACAACACTTTCTTAATCAAAAAATTAAATCTGAATTTTAAAAATTCACTAAAGTTCGAAATATTTTTAAAACTCCAAGTGAACATTTATAAAATGGTCCTTTTATTTTTATCGTTCAAATCATATGCAAACTGACGTCTGTACAACTCACACACACGCTCAAGAAAATACACAGGCATGGGAGTCACATGCACACATTCACGATAACAATCAGCACCATTTGAGCTGTCATCGTTTAGAACAAAAATAATAGAAAAAAAATCACTCCCACAAACAACAATGGTACTGATTTTTATAACGATAAAAATAACAGCAACAGCAACTGCAATAAAAAACAAACATCTAGGCACAAAACGAAATCCTGTGCTTCACAATGATTTCCAAAAAATTATAGCAAGAAAACTAGAACAACTGCTAGCAACAAAAAACAAAAAAAAAAAAAAAAAAAAAAAACAAATGTGTTAAGCCATCCTTAGCAGCTTGGCATAGTACTATGTAAAAACAAAAATATAACAACAAAAAAATAAATATAAATAAAACTACAGAACAAATACAAACACGTCATGAATTACGAGGGCGTCAAGCTGTCAAAGTCAAAAGTGACAGATTAACTGTTTGTTGGCGGCACCAAAGCTAGGTGCTGCTTATCATCGTCCTATCAGCGAGGCTGTCTGCACTTTTCTCTCTCTCTCTCTCTCTCTCTCTCTCTCTCCCCACACTATCTGGGCTTTTTGGTCTGTATGGGTTCTTGATGTGGGTGTAAGTATTTAAATCCTTTTGTTTGTCATCCTAAATAAGAAGCAGAGAAACAAAAACAACAAACATTGGAAAATTAAGTTTCCACTTCGTTAAAGTTGACATCCAGTCGTTGACAATGCAAGCGCCACACCCATCACGCAGTGTGTTGCCCACAAACGGGAATACATAAACCACTCACACATACACACGCGCACACACACGCTTGCAAGGCCAATTTCTATTTAAAAGCGGCAAAAACGAGCAGGCGATCATGATTTATTTCCGTTACTTTCATATTTTTAGTAGGTACATTTCTCGTCAGGGTAGATTTTCGTTAAAAAACTATTTTGGGCATAGCTGCAATTTTCTGTCGGGACTCCAAATTTACCCATTTTGAGATTGCATATTAAGTGCATTTCCTTGAATTTAAATTGAAGTTTTTAATACATATGGGCATTTCCAAACTGGCGTTATGTACATTTTGTTTTAAAAACTTTTTTTTGTATTTGCGTAGTAATAAAGTAGCACTATATTAAGTAAAAACGTTATAACAATCGACTCTAAGAATTAAAAGATATAAGCAAAAATAGTTCAAATTAAAGCTCATGAGCTAATTCTCAAGTCATTGGATTGATTTTTAGTAGATTATTAAGAAATTTTCAAATTTGAGAACTTCAATTTGTATGGGAGGTATACGTGGTTTTCATCCTATTAGGATTATTTTCGAACATGCTCTTTATTTTTACGATATAAGCTTAAATATCGAATTTCATTATTATAACTTAATAATAACGGCTGACATGATTGTCAACAGATGGGGGGACATACAAAAACAGGGATGCCATGGTTAAAACAACTTA
This sequence comes from Tetanocera ferruginea, assembly GCA_958299015.1. Lineage (NCBI taxonomy): Eukaryota > Metazoa > Arthropoda > Insecta > Diptera > Sciomyzidae > Tetanocera > Tetanocera ferruginea. The sequence continues at coordinate 171,728,396 of OY282640.1, forward strand.
GAAGGTGATACTGCAGTATAATATATGTGCTTTTCTATATCTGCCACGCTTCATACGTAGGATGGGTGGTGTTACAAAGAAATATAATATTTTTTCTCACTAGCCTCTTATGTATTTTTTTTTTTTTTTTTTATTAATATTACTAATATAAAACTCACAAATAATATTTACGATGTTTTTGGTAGGTAATGCAATATTTAGCTGAAATTACTTTAACTAATTCTTATGAAAAACGTGATGAGTTAATAACTTTAACTAATTCTTATTAAAAACGTGTCGCGTGATAGATGTCGCGTTCGCGATCAGGCTTAAGCTCAATAAAAAAAAAGCTAATGGAAATATGTCAAAATGACAAATATTTCTTTAAAGCCACATTAATCTTCTTCAATTTACAATTAACCGCTTTAAAATATTATATTACGTTTCACAGATATTTGCATTTTTCTAGATGTAGTCGAAAACGAGTTCCATTTTTTGTCGCGTTCGCGATGCCATGTTTATTGCTCATATTTTGGAAACATAAAATCTAGAGAACCTTACTTTTTTTCTGAATATAGTGCTAATAAAATGCTATCTAAAACTTGAAAAAAAAGAAAATTTGTTTTGAGTTTTCTTTATTATTTTGCTCCTCAAAGGCGTACGAATGTCGCGTTCGCGACTATGGAAATGCCCATATTATATTTTTTTAACTCCTACCCCATCGACCATGAGAAGATGGGAAAAAAATTCCACTGAAATACCTGCAACCAAATTCAGTAACGAACTCAGGCAAACTCGAGCAATGTGGCGTGACGTTACTCACTTTTCAAATTTAATATTAAATTAACGGTTTTTCTTCCTAACGATTTTTTTTATAATATTTACTTAACTTTATTTAAATGCAAAATTTAACGCACTTCTGAACGTCAGCGTAGAAAAAATAGCGCTAAATTTCGGTCGATTGAAGCATAACTAGCAGACGCGTTCACAAATTTTAAATCTTGATTTGGGGCTTCGATTGCTTTGAACTTATTAGGTAAAGCGTTAGGATGAAAATTCAAAAATTTCGAATATTTTTTATTATACGAACACATTATACAACTGCACTTCAACATAATTCGAGTAAATTACTTGCAGGTTTTTCTTCCAGATAGAAGCAATCTGCCTTCGATTTTGTGTACAGACTTGTCGAAGGGACTTTCTATTGGTAATATAATCCCTGGGTCGCAGTGATCAATATAAGAACTGCTGCTACGTCAGCTCTCTGCTATCTCAGTTGTGAAGCTAAAGCTCTTGCTCTATTTGATTCAGAGGTCTCTTGGAAAAGAAGGAAAAGAAGAATAGGGGGATGATTTATCTGACGATGAGATGTATGAATAGTCTGACGAAGAACAGACCGAGATGATAGAAGTTTTCTTAAAAAGTGAAAGAAATTGTTCAATCAAGTTTAATTTCTTTTCTACCTACATTTTTAAGTGGACCGATTAAGCAGATATCTTATCCATTATATACATAATATGGTTTATTCAATTCTATATAGTTTACTCTATAGTTTATTTTCAGGACAAACTAGTTTTTTCAAAAAAAGTGACATTTATAATATTTTATTATAAACTAGTAAGGTACAGCTGTGGTCAAAATAATAGCAGTGCTATACAACAAGTCATATATAATTAAAAAACAAAGACACATGCACTTGCTTTAAAAGTGGCACCTTTCGAGGACTTCGGGCGTACAGGTCATGATCTCTGAGTATTCTTTGCACAGTAGAAAGGTTTGTAGGCACATTTAGTTCTTTTTTTCTGTAGCTGGTTTTAAAGGATGACTCTTGGAAAACCTTACAATGCGTCTGACTCCCAAAGGTGACAAAACTCGTTTACGACCCCTTGTTTCTGGTTTTTTATGGTGCTTTTTTGCATTTAAAATCATTTTTGCAGAGCATCCTACTAGTTTTTGGATTTCTCCATATGTTTTTCCTGCATTTATTAACCGTTTAATTATTAGCCGTTTTCAGGCGTACCAGGTGTTTGCCGCGTCCCACTTAAAAAGAAAAAATTACATGATTTTCAAAATAAATAAACATTTAAAAGCTGTACAAACTTTTAAACAAAATATTTTTTACGAAATATTAAAAACAACCACTTTAACGAATCGAAATCAATCAACGCTGCTTTTATTTTGACTTCTCAAAATCACTGACCGCAACGATAAATGAACGACTGGAAAATAATCATTTAAACTTTTGATCGCCTGAACTTAATTCGTTTAACAACAACATTGTAGTAACGGTTTTCTACAGTACAGAGAAAAAAATGACGTAAGAGAATAATGATATTGCAAGCAATTATTATTATGCTATTATTTTGACCGCAACTGTATATCTTCGACTTGGCCGAAGTTAAAATACCCCCACGGCCGATTCTTAAGGGTAAAAAGAATCTAAAATTGGAGAGCTTTTTGTATAAGATTTTAGAAGATTTTGTTATGCAGCATAAATATTAGCCTTTTTATAAAGTTTTCAATTTTGTGGTTGTATGGGAGGTGGGCGTCGGATGGATGACGCCTATTTTTCTAACACACTTCAATTTTGACATAGAATACACAAATACCAAGTTTCAGTTTTGTAACTTTAATATTAGTCGCTTTATAGAGATTTCAATTTCGGGGTTGTATGGGAGGTGGGCGTGTTAGTGGGTGGATGACGCCCATTTTTCTAACACATCTAAGTTTTGACTTAGTTTTAAAAAAAAACCTCAAATATCGAATTTTTTGCGATAGCTTGAAAATTACGGCTGTAATCGTGTCCACAGCCAGACAAATGGACATGGCTAAATCAACTCAGATGGTGATGCTGATCAAGAATATATATACTTGTCTATACCTACCACGCCTACTTTTGGGAGTTACACACGTCGTGATAAAATTAATATACCCCTTACGCAGTACGCGTGGGGGTATAAAATTACAAAAGGGGTTTTCACGAGGCCCTGAGTAAAAGAAACACAAAAATTCAAGTGTAAAATAAAAATTCTCTCCAACAACAAAATCAAAACCTCAAAACCTTAAATATATTTTTACTCTAATGTAAGAAAATGACAGTTTGATTTTTTCTGGCAAAAACAAGTACTTTACAAAATAACATAAGACGTCGTGTATTTTGCTGATGTATGTGCGTATAAATTTAAAAAAAAAATAAAAATTAACTAGTGTGCATGGAAGCATAAATCAGCTGTGAAAATAAAATAAATTCAAAAGTAAACATTCAGAAATAAAATTTTTTCAATTTGATATGATTACTATGTTGCGTTCACAAAGCTTGAGTGTAAAATTTTACACATTAATTTTTTACTCAGGGTTTCGTGAAAACCCTGAATAAATTTCTGCAATTATTATTATTTTATTTTCAGAATGATCCCAAAATTTAATTAAAAAAATCTAAGTTGATATCTTAAAGATTTATCAAATAATTATATCCTAGATTGATGAAATAACACATAAATTAAAATAAGAACTAATTTTTATAGTAATAAATGTTGAATGATAAATAAATGATGAGTCATGAAAATATGATATCAAAAACCAATATCGTTGCACTTGAATTTTATTCAAATTGAAATTTTTATTAAATTTCGTTACCCCATTTCGTTACCAAATTTTACCCCATTCAATGAACTTCAAGAAAGATCGCTACTGAATATTGTTGATAACACTTGAAATTCATCAAGGTTTGAGTCGTTTTTGAAATAATCTCTACCAAATGGGTGCGCATACTTTCTAAACCTTTGAAATTTTTTTTAAAAATTACAACAATTTAAAAATTGTTTAAACTAAAACGCGAAAATATTAACAACTTACCACAAAAATGCATTTAAAAAAAAAAACAGTAGTTGACGCAGTACTTGAATTATGCATTGTCAGGCATGGTAAATATTTAAGAAATTAAAAAACAAAATATACGAGAATGAGCACTCGTAAAAATGAATTTGCAGAAACAAAAAACTCGTGCATATAACTCGTGCATTTTTCTACTCGTGCATATAAAAATTGCAATAAAAATCGCAGCAAACAAACAAACAAACAAACTGGCACGACAACACATACTTCATTTAAAAACAGCTAAAAATAAATTGTAGACTAAAAAGTGAAAAACCTCATAAAAATATTACTGCAACGTTTTTTCTGCAACATTTTTTATGCAACAATTTTTATGCAAAATTTTTTTAAGAAAATTTAAAAAAAAATATGAGGTAATAAATTTAGCATTGGCATTTTTCAAAAATAGCTGATTTGGCAAAAAATTCAAAAATTTTTTTGCAAATTCAACTGTTCGGCAAAATTACTTGCTTCTTTGAAAAATAACAAAAAATTGCGCATTCATACAAACTCCACATAACGCTATATCTACCTATGGATGTGTGCGTGTGTGTGTGTTTGTGTGTGTGTCCTGCTTGTAAAGTCTGAATGAGCGCGCAAGCGACCTAAACAAACGACTTTAAGGTTCGTTCTTTCCTCGTTTACCAAATAAATTTCAGATGCACACTAAGACGTCAGACCACATCGAATGCACACAAGTATGGAAGTTAATTTTTCGCACATGTGTGTAATGCTATGTACACTGTATAGCAAATGTTGCAAAATTCCTAAAAAAGTAGTATTAATGTTGCAATAGCTAGCAGGGGAACATTCAGTAGACTTTCGACTCCATGGAAATCGAAACAAATTAATTAAAATGTAGCAAGTCAAGCTAGTCACCAGTTAACAGTAGCAAGTCAGTCTAGTACCTTAGCTCGATAACATATTTATATATAAATATATAAATTGTTTTGTTTTATTGCAGCAGTTGCTGTTGCTATTGTTTCCAACAACTATCAATTATCTACAAAAGTACACCACTTGATGTCAGCAGAAACAAAGCGATGCTGCTGACGATTATGAAGCACCAGCCGCAAGGGTGCCTTACAATGTCATGCATCGAATCGCAGCACGGCGGGCCAAGAATCAAGTGTTGTTTTTTATGTTCCTACACCGTGTAGCAGTGGCAACTTTTTAATTCTCAACGCAAATTCACACATTCACATACGCACATACATGCAAGCATACTCGTGAATTCACTTACTACACTCACACGAAGTGCCTTGAAGCTTGTGGGTGGGATGTGGTTCTGCTATCAGCGGCTAAAACTGTCAACTGTCGCTCGTTTAAAATTACAACTGAATCCTGCAGGATGTGTGGATTAATTTTGTTTCTATGTTGCACGCAGAGCTCGCACAAAGTTGAAGTGTTGTCACTTGGCCTGAGGAAAAATTGCAACACTGCCTAAATAAAAATATTTTTCCCTCGACAACGGAAGGAAGTGTTTAATGTGTAAAAATATGTAGCTACATTGCGAGAAAAATATAAAAATAATCAAAACTAACAAAAAACTTTTAAAAACACAACAGAAAAAAGTATTCGCTAATTAATTATTTTATTTTTTTTTTCTTTTCGTATTATATATATATATAATAAATAGTTTTTTTTTTGTGTTTTCAGTGTACAGCAGGCAGATTCTTTCAACTCGACATGTTTTTTGCAACTAAGCCAAACATCCGCATGTTATGGACTCGTGGCTTATCCACCAGTGTTGCCAGTCAAATGTGTGTAAAAAGGAAAAAGTCTAAAATTGCCAAGTTTTCTAAAATTTTGCTGACTGTGTCTTGTTGAGTTGAGTATTGTTGAGATGTTTTTTAACTGCACTGTTCTAAGGATGATATGAGGTAAAATTTGGCAAACTGTAACTCAATCTGTTAGTTTGCCAAATAAAGCAATTAAATACAGGATCCTGATGATTTAAAATCAAACTGAATTCTTCTCAATTCAATGTTTAATGATAAAACTAAAGAGATACGTGTAAGTTTAGAGGGCGAACAAGGGTGCATAACCATAATCATAACCATAACCATAACCATAACCATAACCATAACCATAACCATAACCATAACCATAACCATAACCATAACCATAACCATAACCATAACCATAACCATAACCATAACCATAACCATAACCATAACCATAACCATAACCATAACCATAACCATAACCATAACCATAACCATAACCATAACCATAACCATAACCATAACCATAACCATAACCATAACCATAACCATAACCATAACCATAACCATAACCATAACCATAACCATAACCATAACCATAACCATAACCATAACCATAACCATAACCATAACCATAACCATAACCATAACCATAACCATAACCATAACCATAACCATAACCATAACCATAACCATAACCATAACCATAACCATAACCATAACCATAACCATAACCATAACCATAACCATAACCATAACCATAACCATAACCATAACCATAACCATAACCATAACCATAACCATAACCATAACCATAACCATAACCATAACCATAACCATAACCATAACCATAACCATAACCATAACCATAACCATAACCATAACCATAACCATAACCATAACCATAACCATAACCATAACCATAACCATAACCATAACCATAACCATAACCATAACCATAACCATAACCATAACCATAACCATAACCATAACCATAACCATAACCATAACCATAACCATAACCATAACCATAACCATACCCATAACCATAACCATAACCATAACCATAACCATAACCATAACCATAACCATAACCATAACCATAACCATAACCATAACCATAACCATAACCATAACCATAACCATAACCATAACCATAACCATAACCATAACCATAACCATAACCATAACCATAACCATAACCATAACCATAACCATAACCATAACCATAACCATAACCATAACCATAACCATAACCATAACCATAACCATAACCATAACCATAACCATAACCATAACCATAACCATAACCATAACCATAACCATAACCATAACCATAACCATAACCATAACCATAACCATAACCATAACCATAACCATAACCATAACCATAACCATAACCATAACCATAACCATAACCATAACCATAACCATAACCATAACCATAACCATAACCATAACCATAACCATAACCATAACCATAACCATAACCATAACCATAACCATAACCATAACCATAACCATAACCATAACCATAACCATAACCATAACCATAACCATAACCATAACCATAACCATAACCATAACCATAACCATAACCATAACCATAACCATAACCATAACCATAACCATAACCATAACCATAACCATAACCATAACCATAACCATAACCATAACCATAACCATAACCATAACCATAACCATAACCATAACCATAACCATAACCATAACCATAACCATAACCATAACCATAACCATAACCATAACCATAACCATAACCATAACCATAACCATAACCATAACCATAACCATAACCATAACCATAACCATAACCATAACCATAACCATAACCATAACCATAACCATAACCATAACCATAACCATAACCATAACCATAACCATAACCATAACCATAACCATAACCATAACCATAACCATAACCATAACCATAACCATAACCATAACCATAACCATAACCATAACCATAACCATAACCATAACCATAACCATAACCATAACCATAACCATAACCATAACCATAACCATAACCATAACCATAACCATAACCATAACCATAACCATAACCATAACCATAACCATAACCATAACCATAACCATAACCATAACCATAACCATAACCATAACCATAACCATAACCATAACCATAACCATAACCATAACCATAACCATAACCATAACCATAACCATAACCATAACCATAACCATAACCATAACCATAACCATAACCATAACCATAACCATAACCATAACCATAACCATAACCATAACCATAACCATAACCATAACCATAACCATAACCATAACCATAACCATAACCATAACCATAACCATAACCATAACCATAACCATAACCATAACCATAACCATAACCATAACCATAACCATAACCATAACCATAACCATAACCATAACCATAACCATAACCATAACCATAACCATAACCATAACCATAACCATAACCATAACCATAACCATAACCATAACCATAACCATAACCATAACCATAACCATAACCATAACCATAACCATAACCATAACCATAACCATAACCATAACCATAACCATAACCATAACCATAACCATAACCATAACCATAACCATAACCATAACCATAACCATAACCATAACCATAACCATAACCATAACCATAACCATAACCATAACCATAACCATAACCATAACCATAACCATAACCATAACCATAACCATAACCATAACCATAACCATAACCATAACCATAACCATAACCCTAACCAATTATAGTAAAGCTAACTGAAGTGAATGAGCCAACATATTTGGGAATATTTTCAGACAGACAAATGGCACTTATTAGTCGTCCTTGCAATTTCGTATCTTTTACATGACAATGACGCGTGTAATTGCAGGACCAATTCTTAACCGATTCTTAAAAACTATAAGTATTTCAAATCCAATTCTCCGACTAGTACATAACTGATTGAAAAACGTTATTAATTTTATAATTTATTTCAGACTTAAAAATTAACTGGACATTTTTTGAATCAAAGATAAATTTGGTGTCAAATAACTAAAAGCCCTTTTATGTCAATCAATACCAATCATATTCCGCATAAAACCCTGAAGCAGAAATCAAAATATTCAAAGTTGAATTTATCTTTCATAGTCATGGAAAAAAAAAACAAGACCAAATCATTAATTATTTCAGCTTTTGTTTTTAGCGTTATATTTTCTTGATCACAAAAACAAACAACAAGCTGCAAATAGTATTCATAGAAATGTTGTTTCTTTCAAGTTTTTGTTGAAATCCAATGCAAGACCACTTATTCCACCACTTGCCAAAAAAAAACTCATTACTTATAAGAATTTCTCACTTGTTTGCCGCCACTTTTCCGCGCTTTTCTCTTCACACTTATCTGCGACTTTAAAGCGTTTTAACATAAGTTGTTTTTTTTTTGCACGCTGCATGAATTTAACGGCTTTCATTTCAAAGCGGACGGATTCATTTGTTGCAAGCTTTTTATGCTTTTTGTTTGCTTAAAGTTCAAGTTGCTGTTCTTTTGACGAGGCAGCGGTTTGTTGGTGAGCAACAGCAGAAGAAGAAATACCAACAAAAAACATAGAAATACGTGCAGCAAAAACGAAGGAAAACAAGCCTCAAAATGTCGAAACAATGATAGCGAGAAGGTGGAAAAAACCAAAAATAAAACCTCAAAAGCCAAAAATAACAAAACAAAGCAACATTTTTAACCAGCGATAAGAAATTACTTTGTCGGATAGATGAAAGCCGCGAAATGAAAAGCGGACCAACACGGTGTAAAAACTTGAATGCGAATACCTGCAGATTCGCAGGGTCAAGCAACAAAAACAACAAAAACAATAACAACAACCGCAACACAAGAGTTGCATTGCAATGCGAAACAGATGATTAATGCGGCAGATACTGCGCTGTCTCACTCGCCAGCACACTTGGCCGCATCCACACCGAATTGAGTTGTGCTAGTTTTGCGAATTTTTACCTGGTAACCACTACCAGCTATCCGTGTTTCGCACTCAATAAATCATTTTTCTTTTGCTTCTAATAGAGGTGTGTGTGTGAGCTTTGTTGCGTTGGTGTGTGCTTTTGTGTGAAACGTTTTTAGATTGTGTGGTTCTCTTGGCCTCAATGCCAAGCCAAAGTCAAAACTTTGGTTGCTTGCAGAACTTTGCCGACTAGCCCAAATAAAGCTCTATAAGTATAACTTTTTTTTCATTGAAATATTAACTACTTTTAATATCCTGCTCATGTCATAAATGAATCTCAATTTAATTAAATAAATCCGCTATCAAATATTTATTATTTTAACTTTATTTCCGCGATTTTTCGGTTTGAACAAAAAAAACAACAAGCAACGTTTTAAAATTGAACAATTTATGACAAAGTCAAATAACAGTTATTTACGCTGAACTTTTATTATAACTGAATAATCCTCAAGGGAATGAATTCCAATCCGGCTGCAAATACAAGTGTGAGTTCAAATTAAAACAAGTAACAATGACATTTACGCAACAAGGACACTCTGCTCACTCCATGAAGCTGCCGTCCACTACCAGCAATGTCGACATCATGTCAATCACAAGGCTTGTATATTGCAGTCAGCCTCAACGTCATGTCGAGTCCTTTTATCTTGAACGTTCACACGCTTCCAACTGGCGCTGACAAATTTAATTACTGCTATGATGAGCCGCTGTACGCATATTGCCGACGCTCAGTTTAACGCCACTCTAAAGCAACAATCCTATCGATGCTATCCAGCTATCCATTTCCATTTCCGTTTCCGTTTAAATGCCGCACAAGTCGCTTCACTTGACACGTCAATCGAAATCAATCAATTTGCGCTCATGTGAATCAATTACAGCGTATCAACGTGTGGCTGGGCTGGACATCGAATGTATCAGTAGGGCGACAAACTGATGAATGGAATATATGAATGAATGAATGAATGAATGTGTGTCGGGGTAAATGATGCTCACGCGGCAGTGAGCTGTGGCAACAAATTTAATCAATTGAAGTCTCTGTACGCGGCAATGGAATCGTTATCGGATATAATGTGTGAAAATGTGTACAAGTGCAACACGGCGTATGAGTTACTTAAAATACGACTTTAGTTTTAATTCTTAATTTAATTTCAGCCAAATGTCGCAACATATATTATTTTATTTAACTTTAAAATCTCAAAACTACATCAATTTTATTTTTTATGTTGAATCCACTCTGTTTTCAGACATTCAAATCAACATAATAGCCAAGAAAACACTTCACAACACAAGCACTGCATTTTTACCTCATTCACCAGTTCTTCGAAGTTAATTACCTGTTTCTACATTGTTAGCATTTAATTTGCCTAGTCACGGCAAATCGTACATAAATCAGCACGCATAGAAGAGTTGACGATGCCTTGACGGCCAGGCAACCAACTTCTCACTCGCTAGCAAAACTATTAAAAATGCCGGAAAAGACTAACAATGACGGCTACAAATGGCACTAAAATACGACACACACATACACTCACGCACACTTCAACACTAGCAAAACGAGCTAAACTTGGACTTTAGCAGCAGTAAATGTTATGCCAAAATGGAAGTCGAATGATGGTGGGCGTGGTCTTGTTCTACATAAATTACAAAGCGTTTTATATGTATTTTTGAAATGCTAGAACGCTCAAATAGCATTAGAAGAGGCCCAAGTTGTTGCGGAAGGAAGTCAGCCTGAGGCAAAATGACTTGCCAAGAGTGCCCGTAGATCGCTAGATTTTTTTTAAGAATAAATGCTTGTCAACATTATTGTAATGCTCTAATATGACGAAAAGAATGTAAGTTATGCTAAGAGCTTAACAACGAAACCAATTAAAATGTTGGCACCCCAAACACCAAAACTATCAAGGTTTTCGATTTTATTTAATTTTTATGAGTCATAGTCTTATGAAATAATATTTGTACACATAATTTTTGTGGCATTTAAATGCCAAGGTTATGTTAACAACGCAATGGCATGTGTTCTAAGTAGTCAGTTAAGTGAAAACATAAGATTTATACGCTGATCGAGATTTTTTTGGGTGGCGGAATGAACCCGAGTTTTTCTTCCGTATTTTTCAACTGATTTTGATAATTTTTTTAAATGAATCAGAGTGTGAAGAGGGAATGCACCGACTATTTTTTTATAATTATAAATAGGCAAACTTTTTGTTTGGTCGTACTTGTAATAAAAAAAGACATGAAAATCAACGTTTTACTTTCATTTTAGTTATACCTTGAATTAATTAAGGGTTTGACTCCATCAAATCTAAATAGGAAAAGGAAGGGTTCCCTGATTTTTATCTTAAAAATGCTCTCCTGAAAACCTGAAAAATTACTTAAGCTGTTATTTCTTGTCGACACAAATATTTTCATGTTCTTAAGAAGCTTTACATGACATTGTTTACACTCCGAGATTTTCCATTATTTGTAGAGATGTGACGAACTCACAGAAAAAATATTTTCTATTGAAAAAACTTTTGCCAGAGTTGAGGATTGAACTCAGCATTCGTTGGCTCACACGCCACACAATAAGCACGCGCAACCACGGCCGCCACAAATTTAACTTAAATTTTCTTTATTTAATTTTATTTTATGCTAAGACAAGCACTCAAGCAAACAGAAAATAGCAATCTAACTGCACACACACAATCATTCAAGAATATGCAGCATGTCTCTGTATGCAATAAATTTTCTTGTTTAAATAATATATTCCATTTTAAAGAGAAACTAGCTATTAAAATTTTACTCAACCAAAGACTTGAGTTTTGCTTTAATCGATCATTAAAATTTGTTTAATTTATTACAAATGCATTGCACTGAAATAATCCCGTTAATTTGTTTTTTACTCACGCTTAAAAATTTTACCAAAACTACGACGCACTAACAGCACAACTGCTTTAGAAAAAGGGAGTGACAAAGAGAGATAGATGCAACCAGGATTGCTAATTTGTGCATAATTCCTCCAAAGTGTAGTGTTTTTATGTTCCTTTGAGGAATTATTGAGTGGTATTTTTTTAAGGAATTTCTTTTTTCTAGACAATGGTTTAAAATGTAAAAAAAAATATTTTGCTGCAATCCAATTAAATGTCGTGTGTGCACATGCACATTATTGTGTTCCAAAAATATTTTTTTTCTTTTGCTCAAGTTTTTTTTAAAGCTTCTTTTAAATTATTTTTGAAATTATTTTTTTCCGATTATTTTGAAGAGGTTTGGAGGCCAATTGGATTTCCTCTAAAATCAATCAATTATCAGTTTTGGTCAATTACAGACATCTTCTCAGTCTTAGAGTTATCATGAAGATTAACCCTCAAATTATGCAGGAGCCAGGTTAAAATGGGATTTTAATCAAAACTCCGCACTATTTCGAAAATTTATTTTGCATATTTTAGTGTACATTTTGGTACCATCGGGATATTATTTCCCAAATATGCAAAAAAAAAAACAAAAACATGTAAATTTTCGTATATCATCCGTCCCAGTGAGTGTCTAAAATTTTCATTACCAAATAAGGCAAAAATTAGTACACTTCAAAACTATTCCTTATAATTGATTGAGAATTGATAACTGACCGATCATTTCACTCAAAAAAAAAAAAAAAAACAAATTGGCCATTTCAGCCCTTGAAAGGACTTTGACCGAGCTTCTTATGATCAATTGTGTTGTGTGTGTTATTAAATGTTCGCATACAATTGACCGAGAACTGGACCTACATGTTTTTATGCCGACTCCGAACGGCTAAAGTTCATGTTCTCAAGAAGCTTTACATGGCATTGTTTACTCTCTGAGGTTTGCCATTGCCTGCAGAGAGGTGGTGACCGATCAGAAAAATTGTTTATTGAAAAAAACTTTTCACCGCGACTGGGGATCGAACCCGGGCTCCGAGCATGCTAAGCCACACACTTAACCTGCATGCCACGGTCACCACAATCACTCGATCGTTTCACTCGTTATCATTAATTAAAATATTCAACTTTATATACACTGAGAGTTAAATGTGTTAAAATTAAATGAAATTTTGTTCATATCTAACGTATTTGTTTTGAAATAGACTTTGAAACAAATTCATTAAAATTAAATACAACTGTTTTTAAAATTTAATTCAAAACAAAAGTTTTTGTTTTTAAAACAAGGTAACAAATTTAAAACAAAAATTTTAAAATTTAAAGCAAATATTTCAAAGCATATTTTTTTTTCAATGCCATTTTTATAGCTTTTCCGAGTATCAGATTCACAGACAGCTACCCCGGGACCTCCGAATACCAAATGCTAACTCCATTTGGTGAAGTTTGCATATGAAATATTTTAATATTTAATTAATTAGTTTTTATTTTTTCGTATGTTCGATATTTGTCAAACCAATTCAAAAATTGTCATTGTATTTAAATTTTTGTTTGTCTTTTCAAAGAAATAATAAGAGAAAATTAAAAAAAGAAAGGAGTTCATAGGAAGTTGAAAATTAAGTACACTTGTTTTAAATTTCGTTTTGTAGAAACGCAAAAGCGTTAAATTTCTATTTTAAAATTTTTTGTTTAATTTTTTTGTTTAATTAATAAAAGTATTTTTTTTTCTCAGTGTACATAAATATTTATAATATATTTTTATTTATTTATTGGGATTATACATTCCAGGATATTTCCACTGAATAGGACTATAAATGAAAAAAAAAAAATGATTACGACATTTTTATTACTTTTTTCCTTATTAAGTATGAAAAAAAAAATAAATCTAATATTAATGTTTTGGGATGGAAAGGGTTAAAAGTTATATGTTATTCATATGATAATTATAAAAAATAAATATGATATGTGTGGGTTATTTTTTGTGGGTTTTGCTCTATGCAAAGAATACGTATAAAAAATTATCGACTGCAACATGTTCACAAGACAAAACTGGAAGAGTAAAAAACCTGCTGCGCATAACTGGTTTAGAAGTGGGGGGAAATTAATGCAGAGAAATTAAAGAGGTGAACAACCGCAGTGATAAGTTGTACTCAAGAATGCAAAATAACTAGATTTCGACAAGCGCATGAATAACCTACGTCACGATCGACCTGATGTGAAATTCGCTTGAATTTCCTTCTCTCTTCAAAACTGGCCGCTCTTGGTATTTCGTGACGAGATGCGCAGATCAGTCAAACTATTTTATGATGTCTTTGCGATATCTTTTATCTATCATTCTCGGGTTGGACTTAGTTTGGATCGTTATGTTCTTAGTGAGGTTTGCTGCCTACTTACCAATTTATTTCTCATCACACATAGCTATATTTAAATATAGCCATATTTACTTCTGTTGCGTATTAAATTTGGTTTATGTTCATCGTAGTTTTGTTTATGCGATAGTAAAAATAAGAAAATCAACTGTGTTGTCGAAATACATTGCAGATTTTAAGAACTGTTAAAACGTAATTTTTAAATTAATTTTTTTTCATATAGTATTTTCTGCTTTTATTGGAATGACTTGTAGCGTTTTTGATGTGAACTTGTCAAAAGGTCAACTCAAAAGTATACTAAAAGTTATTACTAATTAGAGATCTTTGTATGCATTGTTAGGAGTTATGTCCTGTGATGTCACTGAGCACAATCCAAACTTTGGATGGTATATTTTTTTCCACATTAACTTGTTTTTAGTCACTGGAAGCCTTAACATTAATTTTTTTTTAGCTATGAGTCGTGGTTTCAAATGGGTTAATGCTGAAAAAATGCGAAAAAGCTGTAGTACTGAAATGTATTATTCTTGCAATTTCAAAAAAAAAAATTCCAATTAGGGCTGAAGTGTGAAAGAACCAAATATTACCTATAATAAATCTTTAAAAAGTATAACAATATATTTTACTTTAATGTTGAATATTTGCACATAGGTTATAACATTATATATTTTTTTATTACTATTTTAAAATTGCTTACCAAAATTTTTTTCGTTTATTTTTAGAACACGTTTTTGATGTTTAAAAAAAAATAAAAATTCACACGAAAAAGTTCATGACAAAATATAACTTTTTCCCTCATGTCCAGCAAAAACATGTGTCCACACATATAACATTCAGAATCAAGACAAAAACACATACGTTGATTGCATGAATTCTCAAACATGCTATCACTCTAAATGATCTAACCCCTCGCCACGCTAACTTCCACTTTTGGAACAGCTACTAAGGAAATGCTTTAAGTTTAGGTTTTCAAAAGTAGCTGACTTCAACAACGTGTCAGGCAGTCTTTAAGAAACTTTTATAAAGTCAAAAAAGCTCAACAGAACAAATGTTGGAATCCAAACAAAAGTGCTACTTTCAAACTTCGAGAAAAAGTCTGGCAAAGTAGAAGAAGATAAAGAAGTTGCAGAAGAATATAACTATGACACGTACACACACACACACACACATAGATAAAGCAAAACGAGCTAGTGGCATCTCAAGACTTGCAGACGGCAGCCGTATTAAATTTAATTTTATGAAAACTACACTCAATGCGGGTTGAAAACAGAATCGAAGACAGCATGAAAGCGATAGCAAACATAAATAAGAACCTAGCAAAAGCATCAAGTGTGCAAAGTGCACCACGTATGAATTTTGAAAATATTTGTTCTGGCAATTTATTGCTCTTGAGCTGCTAACAAACTGACAAAGTGACTCTGCCGTCGACCTCATTGTAGAGCTCTGCAAGAAGTGCCATAAAGAATGCAAAAAAGGAGCAAAGCAAGCAGCAGGCAGGACAGCCACTTAAAGTAAGAAGTTTTATTGGATTCCAAAGCATTCCAAGATGCTTGGAATAAGTCACGGCAATTCTGTTGTCTACACCAACCTGTTGCGTTGCGCCAAAAAGTATGCAAGTATTCATTCAACAAGTCTGCATATTGCAATATTTTATAAACTTTTTTGCATTGCTGCGGCGGCAGAAATGAAGTTCCATGCAGCTAGAAACACTTGAAGACTTTACTGTTGGACTTCAGGTAACTTTATGGGCTACAAAGTGTGCACACACTGAATGGTTTTTTTTTTTTGTTTTCTTTCGTTCTTTTTATTTACTTTTCTCATTTTTTTTACACTGCTTTTAGGCTTTTGCGGCATATTAAATATCTTTGCTCATCAACGTTCTGCATCTCATTAGTTACAATGTTGTTGACATTTTGTTCAGCTCTACTTGGACGCTCCTTCGGTCGATGAATGGTACTTCATTTTCATTGCTGCTTACTACTCCTGTTTTTCTCTCCTTGAAATTTTAATAATGGCGTCCGGCTAGATATATATTTTCAAGTACTCTGGTGTCATTAAAAAAAAATAGTATGCTTGGCGCAAAAAATTAATGAGCAAACAATAGTGAATACCTGAGTTTGGTGCCGCACTTGTAAGTGTTTTGTGCTTTACCAGAATAGAGAGCATATTTTTAGGCTTAGACAAATATTTGCAAGCTTTTAACACGATTGCGGCACTTAGTGGCTATTAATAAATGACAACGGAATATAACAGAAGAAACATTTTTATACTCAATTAGTTGCTAGCATGGAAATCAAGGATGCGCCGTTTCTACCGCCATAAGCGTTTATCGTAAAACTACATTAAAACTCAATTATACTAATGACGACACACTCACACTCTCACACAAATGCAAATATTCTTTAAGCACACACATGTGCTCACACAGAAACACACACATTGTGCAACGATTACAACGATACAACAAGCATAACAGTAAAACTGACTACATGACCTCATGTTCCATTCGAATACTTTTTACTTTATACTTTACTTGTGTGTGTTTGTATGAATGTGTGTATGTATGTGTTTTATTACCATGCACAAATGTTAAAAGTAAAAGTTTAACTAATTTTAACACTCCTTTAGAAAACCCTTAAATGTAAAAATATCACTCAATTTGCGAAAATGTCCTTGTTTTCACTTGAACAGTGAACCACAGCGGGACCGAAACTAAGACCAGCACTTTAACTGTGGCTGATCGAAACACTCTTCTTCCGTTCTGCTTAATAGTTTTCATGAGCCAATAGAGACTTTTGTTCCATTAACGAAATGGTTGAACTTTTGCTTTAATCGTTTTTTTGCAGCAGGGTGAAAATTTTGATTTTTTTTTTTTTTTTTAATTTTGGTAGATTCGTATGCGTAGCGCTTGGCTAGAGAGGCAAAGAATTAGTTGCTCTTAGTTGAGTATAGTTGGTAGTAAGATTTAATGATACAAATATAATGTCTTAAACAATATTATTCATGACATGCACACTTACTTTTCTCCTCTTTATACTCATTTTAAATGGAGTTTCTTATTTAAGCTCCTGACCTTGAATTATTTAAGTAATACTCCAAGGTAGTATTGACGTTTCTGTTGGAAACGAACGTTTGTCAAAAAATATAACAAGAAAGAGAGCGCTCACAATCCGTCATAGCATACAATTAATTTTCACTGGTCACATTCAACGTACCCAACAGTTGCCAACTGCTAATTCAAAACTTGATGCACATAAATATGAAGTTGCGCATTAAAATGCATTTAAAAATAGGAAATTTTTAATTTGTCGGTAAAATTTCTATTCGTATTTGATACAAAGCTTGATATTTCATAAACTTGACAATTTTTCTGAAACTTCAATACCGATAATAGCGCTCCCCGATGTGTTGCTGTCACAACATTTGACACAGCTGAATGTGGCCAACGCATATAACAACGATCAGCTGTTTTTGACAATGGTTCGTTTACTTGTAGCTTAGAGAATCAACATTTGTCAACACTACCTGTTAAAATTATTCTATCATGTCTAAAATAAAATGGAAATTTAATTCTAGAAAATATATTAATAATAAAAAATCTCTCATTCACATAAGCATTTAAAATATACATATAATTAAATTCTAGAAAAAAAAAACTCGCGTGTAGCAACGTACATGTGGCAGAAGTGAAACTTCTTAAACAGTAAAAAATAAGAGAGATTTTAGTGTGAAATAGAAAGAGAAAGTATCTGAAAAGAAATTCAATCAACACAAAATGGAATAATAATCTGTTTATTCATTATTTATATCCAGGGACCGTACCGCTTATGGTTTTTATCGAAAAAGTCACATAATAACTGTTATCTTTTAACTTTTCTTTTCTCCGACATAAATAAAAGTTATTTTGTGCCTTATATTTTTTTGGGCAAAAATAACAGTTACTTTTGAATTTTATTTTATCGGTCAAAAATAACAGTTTTTTCTGCCGTTTATTTTTTCGGTCAAAAACTTTATTTTCCCCGAAAAAAATGCAAGGCAAAAAATAACAGTTAGCTTTTTATTTATATAGAATCAGTCAACAATTTAAAAGGCACTTTTGTGAGCTGAGTTGCATTGAATTCTTAAGAGCTCTAATTCGCTGTTTATGTTCACAAACGCGCTCTGCTCCTGTTTAAGGTACTTTTCTTAGCTTCGGGACATTTTATGGCATGGCAAAAACGATTCGGCTGTCTTAATCATTTCACTTTCTACACTTTTTACTTTTGATTTGATATCGTACTTACTGTTTTGCATGTTGTCAATCACCTGTCAAGTTTTTGATAACAACCAACGTTATGATATGCTCTTTCAAATTAAGCTTTAAGCTAGGATTCGATATTCAACAAAAAAAAAAAAATGCAGAACGTGTTGCAATAAAATTATAAGTTTATTAATGTTATTCACAGCATTCCAAGCTTTAAGAAATAAAATTTACGTGCATACTTTTAAGATGAAAATCTAATGGTACGGACCAAAACGCGTTCTGGTTTGTGACATGATTTGTGTCTGTGGTATACAAAACACAGATCACAACCCGTTCAATATTAATTTCATTTTGTTTGCAATTTTAATTATGTGCCTATGTGGCATAATGATAGCGCTTCCGACTTTTATGGGATGCTTAGCAGAAATTCCGGGTTCTATTCCCACTTGCGACAATAGTTTTTTGAAAATTTACATATTAATTCAAAACGTTAGCGTTTCACTCGCCGCCAAAGAAGTTTCACTTCAAAAACTAAAAATTAAAATATATTAAAACAATAGCTTAATGTTAACACAGATCAAAATAGAATAAATGTTAACCTCTAAACAATTTCAAATTTCTTCCTATTTATTTATTTTGATTATATTAAGCAATATTTAATTTTGTTGCAATCAATTTTTTGAATGCATGAAACAAAGTAATTGGACGTGAAATTCATTTTCACAATCATGTGTTTTTTTTTTTTTGCCTAGAAGGACTGCTTAAGGGTGGGCAAAAAAATGCATTCGATTGAAACAAATTAATTAAAACGAAGAATAAGCAAGCTGAATAAATGTTGGTGCTACATTTGTTAACATTTATTTAATTGAGTATAAAATCGTAAGATATATTTGGACATATCTTGTGGTGAGTTGAAGAAGTGAGGCATGCAGGATGCAGTGAAGGCAAAAGATATGCAAAAAGGCTTCGCTCTGGCTTCGGCACACACTTTGGTACTTAAACAGCAAAGTTTGTGGCTTCAGCAATTGCTGCTTCTGCTAATGTTGTTGTTAATTGTTGTTGCTAATGCTGCTTCTTTGCTATATGTCGATAATTGAAGAATATTGAATGAATTTAATTTGCAAATTGTCTGACTGCGGCTGGAGTTGATTCTGCTTCTGACATTGAAATGTATCAAACTCTGCTAGACTCACACTTTCAAAAACTGAGCAGCAGGAACATAAGATGCTGTTGGTTGCAGCAGCATGCTGTTTGATGTATGTTTATTCTACCATGCTTCAATGCCTGCTGCACAACTGAAAGTCAGCATGTTTTTGGTTTGCTGCATTCTATTAGCTTTTGTTGTGGAAAATTTTAACAACCAGACTTTTACTGCGCAAATTTCCATACAAACATTATTCGGATGTTGACTCTGATCCTTGCTGACCAGCTATTCCTTATGATAATGAGTTGACTGCTGACCGCACAGGTTATTGTGTCATGTTGAAAAGCTGCTACAGGAAAAAATATAACTACATATTCGGTTGCTGCTGTTGCTGCTGCTGACTTTACTGGCTGCTTAAGAGTGACCGCACTCGTGGTTCGTTAGTTTCAGTAGCGGTCAATTTAGGTGAATTCGGTCATCATTTGTAAGTCATGTGCGAATATTTCGAATTTAAAGTTGCACTGTTCATTAATGTTTTAATATGCTTAAGCGGCGTACCTAAAGACAAAGCTTATTTTGCAAGTCAGCGTGGTTGCTTCGCTCACAGTTTGTTTAGTATTTAGAAAGCTATTTATAATTTATCTAAACTTATTAAAATGCTTTTATATCTGTTCAATTAAAAAACTTGAATTTTAACCTTTGTCAACATAAAGGAATTAATTTTAGAATTATTTGTTATAAGCTTTACTGGATCTAAAATTGTGCTCAAAAAGAAGGTCGAAAATGCAAAAGAAAATGATGTAAGAAATTGTTAACAATCAAGCTGAGAGTAACAGTTTGAAAATCACTGAAAATTAAAAATTCAGAAAAGTTGGATAGCACTATGGAACAAATTCTGGTTAGCAAAAGTTAGGTTGTTTCTGAGAGTGAGGGGTGAAAATAGAGTCTAAACTAGAACACCCGTATCGCGGCGTTTGTTTATGTTAGTTCGAATTTTTTTTTAATCGACCTTCGAACTTTCGAAAAATCGAAAAAAAAAATTTTTTAATAAAAAAGCTCGTGTCTACGATAACGCATCAAGTTTAAAAATATACAAAAAAAGATATATAAAAAATTTCGTCAAAAAATTAACCCGCTAGTGCCGCAACCAATACGAAAAACATGGTTTCGAGATAAACGCTTCAAAGTTTGTGAACAAAGAAAAATACAAGGAAAAATAAAAATGCGTTCTCGTTAATCCGGCTGTAACTTTTGAACCCGTAAGAATCTTTTTCTTAGAATCTTAAGAATATTTACTTAAATACAAAATTATAAAAAAAAGATTCAATTCAAGATTCGATTTAAAAAAAACGGCCAATGCCATGTCCCCCGTTAAGAGGCCTACTTTTGGCGTTAAAACGCATTACTTATTCGATGCTTTAAAAATTTATCAAAATAATCGACTTTCTTACTGCTATATTCAAGATTATAAATTGAAAATAATCTTACTAAACAAAAAAATATAAGAGAAAGTAAAATCCAAGAATATACATAGATATAAAGAGAAAAAAGATTTAAAAAAGAAAACTTCTTCAATACTTTACTCTTTCTTTTAACAATTCATGAGAAATACTTCCATCAGGCTTTGCAAGTAGAGTGAGGTTTGAACTTTTGTCCTGTTTCATACAAAAGCGAAGAACTTGAACTTTTGTCCTGTTTCAAAAGCGAGCGTGGTTGTAGTACTCAAGCTCAAATGTACTGCTCGCAGAAGTGTTTTTAACTATACATAAGCATGAAATTCAAAACTTGGTTGTATGAAATTTAAACAGAATCTTAACGCGTAATAATGAACAAATATTAATATCGGAAAAAAACATGAATAACATAACAACATGAGTATTTTTTTCAGTACGGTGCTGATTTGTTAATGTTTTTCGTTTTCTTAGCCCTAAATTAAAAAGGTAATATTTCTTATTTTGGTTTATGTTTATTGCACATGTTCGATTTTTATTATGTTTTATATCGTCACCTAAATATAGAAAGGACGTAACTCATAATTAGTCGAAATCGTTTTTTTTTCATTTCCTGTTAGAATACCCTCAATGAAACCAAAAAAAAACAGAAATATGTTTTTAAATCCTAAATTTGATGACGATTTTCATTACTATGTGCATTTAAAAGTTTAAATTACATTACATTTTAAGAAGTTATTAAGATTTTTGTACCTCCCTGTAAAATTATGAGTTACATCCTTTCTATATTCAGGTTAACTGTTTCTGCTCTACAAATATTTAACTACAAAAAAATTTCTGAAAAATCATTATTTGTGGATTATTCTAGAAACCTGTGTTTATCTGCTGTAGAATATTTCACAACAGTTGCTCAAAAAAAAAAAATTGAGAACACTTTGTGTCAAAATTTAATGTCGCACTTTATGTATCTACAAAGATTTTTATGGTAAAGCCTGGTACTCTGTTCGTTTGCGTGAAATTTCGCTGGCAACAATAATTGTTTTGTTGTGCGAAAATTCCGACAAATATTTTGTTGCTTAAAAATTGTAAAATTTTAGAAAGTTATGCTTTACTTATCAAAATAGAGAAAAAAAAATGTATAAAAACAAAAAATTTACGATAACTGTCACTTTTCACATCAAAATAAATGGGCGTTCAATTAGATTATCATGAAAAAATGTTGCAAGAGAATAGTTGCGAGTAAATTTCACAGCAGAACAGAGTACTACTTTGAAGAACATGATTTGAAAATTTTCACACATATTTCACAGCTATTGTTTTTTTATATGAAGATTCGAGTGAAATGACAAATAAAACTAAGCTTTACCAGCGAAATTTCACGCAAACAAATAGAGTACTAGGCTTTACTGTAAAATAACGGAGAAAAACATAAATAAAAACTAAGATAAATATAATTAAACTGAAGTAAAAGAAATAATTCAAGAACAATAATAATAACGATTTACGTCTTGTAAATGAAAACATCTTGTTTCAATGAAAACACGACTAAAAATAGAACAATTTTTTTTTAAATCGTAACTCGACCGTTATTCGAAACAAATTCGACTGAGTTGTTTGCTCGGAAAGTTGAATTTAAAAAGATAATAAAAAAAGATAAATTTTGCGAAAAATTACCAGTTAAAAATTATTACATCTGACTCATACCACAACAGATATATTTCATTAAGAAATGATTGGGAACCAAAATTAAATAATTACTTTTCTTCTCAATTTCCACCAAATAAACCTGGCCCCTGCAGAGACAAGAAAATTTAAAAAAATAACCCCATTCAAGGACGCGCGCTCATCGTATACACGTCAATTGAAGCACAATCAGGACAATTGAATTCACAAGTCCTTGCGCGGCCCTCCATAGCAGCTGAGCACGCTTTGGTGTATTGCGCTAACCTAAATGATAAAAAGAGGGTGTGAGTGGCTGGAACAAGGAAAAAGGATACACAAGCTGACAACTCAAAGACAAGTTCAACTGACGTGTTTGCTAGAGAAAACTTTATCAATAAAAAAAAGTAAAACTTGTCTACAAAAGAAATGGTCACAACTAGCTTTAAAAAACCACCATTGAAAATGAAATCTCGCTGCAACAGATTTACAAGAGCCTCAGGGAACGACGAATGGCTAAAAAAAAATAATAAAATTTAAAATTTATAAATGCTAAAAAACCTGAGTAGCATAAAAACTTTATTGCAGCCCAGTTTAACTTCTCGCAAGGACATTCGAAACATTACAAAAAAAATAATATACAATTCCCGGCTGACATTTTAACATAGCCTGTGCCTGCAATTGTTCTGAGCATTATTAATTCCATTAAATTGATTGTGACCCAGTATTGTTCGTGCTGTGCTCTCAGGAATTAAGAATGAATGGATATCCGTTGTCGGTGATGCTTCATTTTCGTAATTGAAGTATAATAAATAATTTAATGTCACTAAACGGCAATTGGGTGACAAAATAAGAAAAAGGACATTCGAAGGATTCGATCGACAAAGCACAACGGAAGTGATTCAAAGAACAGTAAAATTGAGAAAGCAGTTTTCAATGGCACAGCAAGATTTCATCACGTCATCGTATCGTTCGTTTCTTTGTGTTGTTACACGAACACGTGACATACATGCATAATGAGCTAAAAGGATTAGCAACTTTGTAGAAGCAGAAGGTTGGCCGGTCGTTCGGTCGAACGTTTGACTCGAAATAAAGTCAAGTAACAATAAAAATGTCCTGTTAACATCAACAAAAGATACGGTTAAAAGAACTTTGTACAAATGAGCGAATTCCGGTGGAATTTTTTTCATTCTTTATGCTTGTATATTCGTGTGTTTACCTGAGGTAAGTAGCATAAAGTGTTTTTACGCACGTGTTTGTGTGTGTGCGTGTGGGTGTGTGTGTGTTAAGCTACAAGGGTTTAGGCTATGATGGCTGTGAAAAGGGTATCAAAAATAAATCTTTACAATAGAAAACCTGATATGTGAAGTATTTATTTTGAAACTGATTTTTAACACTTTTTGATATGGACGCTTCAATACCCAATTGAACACTTCAAATTTTACTTGAGCTGCAGTTCATCGAACACTTGATATTTGTGTCTAAAATTATTATTTGAACAAACTTTTGATTTGAACAACATTAACCACTGGTTATTTGTGGTAAGTGGTTTCACCACTTTAATTGTGGATGATCCAATGATTTAGGATATATTTTCTACCACTTTCGACGAGATTTGATACTTTAAAATTTAGTACTCTCAAGGTTTATTGCTTTCAAATACAACTAGAACAATTAAAAATTTTAACAATTTTTGCGTTTTATAATTTACTAGTATATGTAGTAGCCCGTCATACGACGTATTCAAAATAATTAAGTAGCACACAATATGACTATATTTGACATTCATCTCAAATGTTGTTTTGTTCAAGTCGTCGTTAATGTGTCCTAACTGACAAATATCAAATAAAATTTGTGTGCATACTTTTAGGCTAACAGTTAACAGTTAAAACGATATTTGGTTGTATGAGCGAAACCGGTTCTGGTTCAGGCTGAACACGTTTAATAAAGCATAGCAAAAACAACAACCATGAACAGTTTGAGCGATATAGAGCACGGAGCAGGACGCTTGTCTCTTATATATTAAGATGACTTATGAATTTTATTTTAATTAATAGTTCTTTTCAGGAAGTATCAAATTTTAATATTGTCGAAACTTTGTGGTAAAATAAACGTCAAGACAAACTAATTATTGTTTGTCACTTTATTTCGCAAAAGAGTCAACTTCAAGGTCTACAAATTTGCTGTTGTTTTAATTGCTTGAATTGTTGCTGTCAACTCAGCTCAAACCACAAAATGACACCCTAATTTATTTGAAATAATTGTGTTAGTTCTGACACTTAAAATCTGACACTTTAAATTCGTGGCTAGCACAGCTTCCGTTTGTCACTTCGTGTACTGCACTCAATAGCAGAGTCTCTGCTCAAACAAACAAACAACCAAACGGACACACACTCGCATTCAAACAGATAGACGTTCGAGCATGTCCGCTCACTTCCTTCCGGTGACACACATTTTAATGACCCTCACACATGCTTATGCAACGATGATATGTTAAAAGGTGTTTCATGGTTATCGCAAAACCTAATGCGACATAATTGAATGTTCACTTGTTAGCACGTGTTACACCTCATCAGAGACGTCACATTAACATCGGTAGGATGTTTAAAGGGGTCCTCTGTAAAGTATAAACTATTTCCCTTATTTTACAGACATGCATTATTTTGGAATGCGGACGGTTTTTGTAAAGTTTGTTGGGTGTAAATAAGCTAAAAGAAGCAAAAACAAAAATGTTAAGTCTGTTATGCTACTCAATAATTTGGTGTTTCGTCCGCAGTCCTTTAACGTAGACTTACTGTAGACCCAACATTTTTAGGCCAAATTTGCAGTTGTTTTTGCTGAGTTGGTGTAAATTTCAAATTGAACATCATTATAAAAACTTTATCAATGCTCATTGTTTTTGTTACTCATTGTGGTCCATGGAGAAAAGGGAGGCAATATAAAGTTTTTCGTTTTTTAATGGCGAACGTGTGAATCACAAGCACCCTACATAAAAAGAGTTCGTTTCATCACATGAGAGTATTTACATTTAATTGGAAAATGTTTTGCTATATATGTATATAGAATCAGATTTGTCATTGATCGTTTCTGATCACATGTTTCTGATCACACTCTGAACACATTCTTTTGTTATTATATTATACTAGTTCTTTCCCGTCAAAAATTACGTGCCCTTTTCATGAAGCTGAATTTAGATAAATTTGGACACAATTCGAAAAAAAATTTAGGTAATTTATACTAAAAACTTATCATCTTACTTCCTGACACAATAATCTCATTTATTCAATTTAATTTTGTTTTTTCCGTCAATAAACAGAATCAATTTCGGCTAGGAATGATTATGATTTCTAATAGTCATTTTTCGGTTCCAAATATTTTTAAAATACCTTGAAGTAAAAATGGAAACCATAGTAGACACGACAAAATAAATTAAAAAATTTTTTTGTGAAACTGAAAATTTTGAAATGAAAAAAACAATTTTTTTGAAGTTTCAATAAATCAAACAACAAAACAAAAAAAAATGCCTAAAATTTTGCTTTCAAATTTTACAAAAAAATCAAGCGTTCCGCACTCACATTTTACGGAATTATGTTATACCATGTTCACACAGAGAGTTTAGTTTGCGTTTCCAGTACAAAGTTGCGTTTTGCCCTTAAACTCAATTTAAACGCTGGCGTTTCCAGTACAATTATGCAGGAGAAAACGCAACTGAACACAACTTGCTTTCTACGTTTACCAAAACTCAATTTGATACATGCCTAAAAGTATGCTAGTGTTTGATAAAAACATTCGTTCAGTTAGATTTTAGCTGTGTTCGATTCGATTGAACGATAAAAAATGCCAACAACAGCTGATTCTCAATTGTGCAAGTTTCTATTTGTATTTTATTATTAACAAAAATAAGCCAAAAAATAAATAAAAGAACTTGGGAAAGTTTAGAAGATGAGGGTTTCTCATCAGTCAATCAGTATGACCCAAAAAAATCTGAGATTTGAGCGAAATTCCCGAAATTGGCGATCATTTCAATCCACCGTAAACTCAATTCTGCCGACGCATCTCTGTGTGAACAGCTGAATTTAAACTCAAACGAAACGCAAACTAAACTCTCTGTGTGAACATGGCATTAGACTAGTTCTTTCCCGTCAAAAATGACGGGCCCGGTTCCAATACAGAAAAAACATGAAGTATTGATTTTCTTTAAGCTGAATTAAAAATCAGCGATGGTCACATATTTGATTTTAAATTGTGCAAAGAACAATTTTGAGTTCAAAATATTTATAAAATACCTTGAAGTAAAAACGGAATTTCTTGTAAAACAGAAAATTTCAAAATGAAAAAATTATAAAAAGTTTTTGAAGTATCAATAAATTACAAACAAAAAATGCCTGAAAATATGCTATGAAATTTTTCAAAAAATCAAGCGTTCCGCACTCACATTTTACGGAATTATGTTTAAGTACTAGTTCTTTCCCGTCAAAAATGACGGGCCCGGTTTTAATGACGGAATTTAAAATCAGCGATGATCGCATATTCGATTTTAAACTGTGCAAATAACAATTTTTTTTAGTTTCAAAAATATATAAAGTACCTTAAAGTAAAATCGGAAACTATAGTAGGTACGACGAAATAAGTTTAAAAATTATTTTGAAAAACTGAAAGTTTCAAAATTCAATAAAGTTTCAATGAAGTTTCAATAAATCAGAAAACAGAAAATGCCTAAAAATATGCTCTGAAATTTTTCAAAAAAATCAAGCGTTCCGTCAAAAATGACGGGCCCGTTTCCACTTATTCGATTTTAAATTATTCAAATAATAATTTTTAGTTCCAAATACTCATAAAATGCCTCAAAGTAAAAACGGAAAACATAGTAGGTACGACGAAATATGTTTAAAAATATTTTGTAAAACTGAAACTTCCAAAACGAAAAAAAATATAAAGTTTTTGAAGTTTCAATAAATCACAAAACAGAAAATGCCTAAAAATATGCTCTGAAATTTTTCAAAAAAATCAAGCGTTCCGCACTCACATTTTACGGAATTATGTTATAGTAATACTTACAGTCATTATATATGTATGTATACAAAAAAGTAGGCAAGAAGTCCATAGTGCTTTTTTCTATTCAACCAAAGTTGCCTTCAATTTTACAGCATTTCAATTACATTCTTAATATCAGGAATGGCTCTTAAATTTAGTTCAATTAACTTTAATCTTTTAGTCGGCATTGACCGATTGTAAGTTCAAATCATGTGTTTTGGTTGAATTGGACTATTGTAGGTTTTGCGTTGGAATGTAATCAACACAACATTAACAAAAATACTTGTTTTTGGTTTCAAAACAAAAATAATTAGTTTATTTAGGTACACATGCATTCCATTTAACTTTTGCAGGATTCTATATTTGTGCCACACAATATTTCTCTGCATAAATATAGTACGAGTATGTAACTGCGTGAAATTTTTATTTTAATGACTTTGCTTTTGGGACACATGTTGAAAGTGTTGAACAATTTGAATTTTGTTTGTTTTTAATATTAATTTTTAAATTTTTTATTTTGTTTTGTGTTTTTATTTAATTGCACAGAGAGTTGCGTTTGATTAAAATAGAATTCCGTATTTATTGCATTGAAATCCTTTTAATTTTAATGAAATTGTATGCGTGAGCTGTTTTTTTTTTTAATTGTGCTACTATTAGCGAATGTTTGTACCAAAAGTTTTGCACTAAAACTCTTTAATAGCCAACAACGAATTAACATGACACACCAGCCAAAAAAATCTGCAATCTGTACGAAAATAATGTGCAAAAAATCAACCATAAAACGTTGGATATAACTCTTGATATACAGCTGAGGCAAAATGAAAAGCACAGTTTTTATATTAACCATTCGAACAAATTTAATAGCAAATACAACAAAGAGGTAAAAACATTTAATTTTTTAATCCACTAGCTTCAAGGATGCTGCCTTTTATTAACATTATTTACCAATTTAATTTTTTTAACATATCAAGATTATTTTTAATGATATATTAAAATTTTTTCAATAGGTTATTCATATCTACAAAGATCATCCAATGATTCGAAAAAAAAATAACTCAAAATTTTTCGAAATCATGTTTTTTATATTATATAGAAAGTCAGAAATCTGTCGTAATTTTTTACATGCAACTAAATTTTGAATCTTATGCAATAATGTTACTTATGAGGACGGGACACCTTCAAATTTGTTTTTTTTAAATTTTCAAAGTTCAAACGTTGATAAAAAATGCACAAAAATGCAATTCAGGTTACGCCAAAATTGGTTCAAATAAAAAAAAAGTACACCAATCGAAAGGATCTTTCTTTTCATGTACTATTTAATTTTGGTACCGGAATTGGGGGTAAGATTTTTCCCATACAAGTCGATACACTCTAACGATCAGTCGAGTTGTTTTTATTTGATCACGTCCGCCATGATTTTTTAATGTTTTTTGAAAGATTCCAGTAGCGATATACATAAGTGATAAAAAAATAAAAAAATTTGTTTGTGTCATTTTCTTACCTAAAAATATATGTTTATTTTTTATTTTTGATTCGAACCTGGGACCCTTAGGTTGACAGTGGTCTTTTAAAAAACTGTGCAAAAGAATAAATAAAAACAGAATGTAAAACATAGGTTGATGTCATGTTTTAATGTAGAATGATTTTTTTTTTTTATTTTATTTTATTTTATTTAGTTTTTATTTTTAGTTATTGTTTGTAATTAAAAACCAATTAATTTTTTGAGAAAGGTTGCTTTGTATTTCCCTCTAAATTATTTGAAGTGAATTATAAAATTGTGCTATTTTGTTTTGCACAACTGTATGTTTTTCAAAATATTCATGCATTTGCATCGATAACATGGCTGTCATTTTTGCAGCGACCAACCAACCGGAAATGCAGCATTTGTCGTTCAAAATTCAATTTCTAAACAGAGGTTCAGCATTTTGGATAAAAATTTGGATGTTAAACAGACCTTAAACAAACATGGTTGCTGTATATTTTTTGAATTAAACCCATTACACTGAAAACGTTAAAGTTTTAAGACCACAAAGAGCTCACTTAAGTTAGTTTCGGTCATTGAATTTAATGCAATTCAAATTTTTATTCAGCTCTACATGATTCATGTCAGTGTAAAAGCTATTTAAATTCTTTACCTAGCTGAATGTGTTTGTGTGAATGTATGTATGTATTGGAATAGTGCTATTAAAAAGCATGCCGACTAAATTTTACATCTTGAACAACATTTAAGAAGTAAGCTTGATAAAAGGCAGTTTTAACGACGCATTTAAAAGCGTGAGTCGTAAAAGTTACTTCTAAGGATTGTGTGCCAAGCACTTGAATTGGCGTGAATACACTTGTAGCTACAATCATTATGTTGGATTATTCCTCTCTGACAAAAATGCAGTGCTTTTGGTGTATATAGCAAATACTTTTATTGCAATAAAACCTGCCATTTCGTCGTTTAAAAGTGCATCGAGCATTTTTTTTTTACAAAAGAAATTTGCATAATTTAATTTCAGAATTTTTCAAAATATAAGGAATTAATTCATTTAGACCCCGAAAGTTAGTTTAAAATTATAAAAACATTACTTCAATTCAAGCCCAATAATTTTTATGCAACGCTATACAATTTCAGCAAGACGTTATCAAAAACAAGCAGCCGCTACCGCGCAGAATTTTTCTTAAACTGATCTTGTAGACCATAGAGCGAATTTATTTCTTTTTTATCAATTTAATGTTTGTGACCAGAAGGTTATCGTAGTACTCTTCAGAGCTGCGCTCCCACTCAATGCAACAACAATATCAACGAAACTTGAGCTGTTTTCTCAAAAAAAAAAAATGCAGGTTCAGCCCAGCTGAAATGACAACAATTTAGTGTTCCAACAACAAAGTACACAGACAGTCACTCGGACGGAATTTCGAAGGCAAATAGAAAACACACTAAAAAAATATAAATTAATTAACAGCTATATAAATGCTAATCTAACCGTCGAACAAGCCGCGTACTAGACAATCGAGCGTGATCATAAACAGAAAATTTAAAAAATATCAACAACTACGATATCGAGATCGAGATCACAGAGATAAGCCATGTGATAAAGATAACGGATCTTAGTGATACTTATCTAGATCAGAACAGGTGCTCAGCAAAAACAGCAGCTAAATCGAGTTCTAGATTGATAAAAATGATGATAAAAACAAATTAACATATATGTGCGATAAGAAGAGCGGAAAGATCGAAAAACCGTTTTTTGAGTGAGCGTCTTCCTAATTCACCCCACTTCGGTGCGACACAATGTCGCAAACTGAGGGTGCTACGAGTGCAGAGGCAACGCTTTCCAGCTGGGATGGACACTTTGTCGTTGAGAGCTCGAAGACTGCACTCTGTTGTTCGCCGTTTTCTAAACGATCGCGTTTAAATGAACCTCATTACAATGGTTACGCAGCCACTGATAAACACAGACGGATCGTACTAAACGATGATGATGATGATAGTGCTGAGAGAAGCAAAGCCAAGCAGCGAGATCATGACTACGATGACGTTGCCTCGGTTTCCTCTGCTGATAGGCGAACAAGAGGTCGCAGACGCCATTACTTTGGTTCGCCCACACGAAGCAGCATTAGTGGTCAAGGCAGTGCGGAAATAAGTCGGAAACCCTTATCACGTTTAGCTGCGTCCTCTAGGCAAACGACGATGGGTTCATCGCTGCTGGGCGATAGCATGACAGAAATTGTTGTAGGTTAAGCTTTAAAGAAGTGGTATTACAAGGCAAAACTAACCAACAACGAACATTTGGTTTGTACATTTTGATGTAAAGTTTCTGGCAATACTGAATATCTAAAAATATCCCTGCGGCTTAAAACATCCCTTCAAAGATTAATTCAAGAAAAACTGGCATTGTTTAGTTCTTTCTCCCAAACTATGTGTTTTCAGTTGGTCAGTTTCCTTGTAGGCCGGCGAAATATCGATTATCGCACATATATTTTTGAGTTGCAAGAACCCATAAATATTCCATGCACCAATACTCTCGCATTTATCGTCAAGTTTATTTTTTCAAGAGCAAAATTATTACATGAGTTGTCTTATAACTAGCATGATGCCAAAACAGCGTTTTTTAGAAAAAGTTTTTTTTTACTGTTGAAGATGGTGAAGATATATAGTTGTAGCAATGTTTGTTCAGGGACTTGGCTGTCATTTTTATTCGTGGTAATTTAGAAGCTTTTTAAAGGTTACTTCCGATAGAGCTCAATTTGAATATTTAAACTAACCAATTTGTATAAAAAAATTCTAAAAGTTGAAAATTGACTGTTAAGCCCATATTTTGGTAAGACATTTCAAATGTCAATTCTGACTTTTGGATGTCAAAAATGCTGATCCTTTTAAAAAAATAAGAAAAGCGACATCTTCTGAAGCTGTTTCTACCAAATTTATTTGCTGAACAAAAAGAAGATTTCATCACCTTTTCAACGGCGTTTTTTTTTGCTAAAAATGGTTTTTAAACAAAAGAGATATTTTAGAAAAAATGTTTAAGGTAGGTGTTTTTTAAAAAAAAATCTATGCATAGCAAAGAAAATTTATAAGTTTTTCTTATAAGTCATTTTCTACGCTATGATTCCACACATTAAAAGCTTTAAAAATAATTCCTTGCTTTCAAACGTCTTTTTTAAGAGTTGCATCTTCATTTTCAGCTAAACTTTTCATGCAATACATTCCATTTTGCATTGCAGTCAAAGTATTTTCTCACCAATTTTGTGCCCTCTTTCAATTTAATGTTTGTTAAGTCATTTTCTACCAAATCGAAGATATTTTGTGTAAATTTATTTGAACGTCACTTGATTTGTTGACACCTAGTATATATTTCCTTGTAATGAGACATATCCTCATTTCTTTTTGTCATTGCAAAAATATCCTTTCAGTTTATGTTATTAAAAAATTAATAGACATCATCAAGTAGTCTACTTAAATATTTTTTTATTGTTGAATCTTAAGCCAAAATTAAAGCATCTTTATATAACTAACGTAACTGTATGTAAACAGTTTAAAAACTGAAGTTAAAAACATACAAAATAAAAAATTTAAATTCCACATAAGATTTTATTTGATCACGTATACATAAATATACACATTGAGCGTTGTCCCCATGGGCCTAAAACAACATTTAATCCAACTATGATTCTACTCTATGCCTAATGTTGAGCAAAAAAAAATTGTTTTTCTAGTTGTTTTTTATTTTTTTTTCCAAACCTTACTTCATATTAAGGTTAATTTCTCAACAATGGTAAGGAAAAACTTAAAGCCACTCGGTGAATTTTTTAAAAATCCTTCAATAAAAATTAATTTATGATTAATTCTTATAGGCATGGAGCGGCGCGGTTGGCATTTGATTTAGAAAAAGGGTCAAAAACAGACTTTTTTTGTACTGAACTTTTTTTGTAGCTCATTTTTCTGCAAAACCATTGCAAAAATCGTAAAGCCACTCGGTGAAAATTAAGATATCCATTAGCTAAACAAATGTTGCTTAGACGACTCTTTCTGATTCCTGCATATATTCATGGCATTTTAAATATAAAAGTGCAATTTTCTTGCATTTTTTAAAACAGCTATTTTTATAATTTGTATTTTAAAACTTGCAGCGTAGAGCATAATTCTGTAAAGAAGATATCCTTTTTAATAATACAAAATTATAAAATGTTTGATTTTCTACGAGGAAAATGGATAAAAAGATTAAAAACACAACACCTCCAAAAAAAAGAGATTTTTTCAAACATCTAGTTATCAGGCACCCTGTATGCAAGGATATTTTGAAGTACTACGAAATGAAGCTAAATAAATACTTTCTTTAATGAGTGTAGTTACACCTATGTATCTTAAAGTTAAAAAAAGTTATTTTTTTGACATCATGCTACTTATAACTTGAGTGATTACATTAAAAACAAGTGTCAATATAATTTGACTCAATATGCGTTGTTATTCTTTTTAATTTCTTATCAACTCCCCGTTAAGATACCGCAATTCGTTCTTTTTACGAAGTCTGCTTTATGCATTGACATTTTCTCAACCACTTTAAGTTAATCTTCGATCAGTTGAAGTTTTCTGCTAGTTCCGTCATGATCTCGACTTGAACTTGTACGCTGCGAGTTGGCGTAGGTTCTTGGTCATGAACTTTAATGCCGAAAGCCACATAACACAACAAAAACAATGTATCACTCGAATGCTAACAGTTCTTTTTGTTTCATAAATCGTTTAAATGTTCCACAGATCGAGGATATACAGAATGAACACGAGCCTACATCGGCTATTCTTGATTACTGTAAACGCAAGGTTTGTGAACTTAAGTCAAGGATCAATCTTGCTGTTGTTTTATTTAAAATTGTGTGTTTATCTCTTTGATGCTCCTGTCCAGTTTCTAAAACCATTTGTTGTCATCTTATCGCTGGTTGGACTCAGTCCTATCTCTACGGAAACAACGTTATGTCGCGCCTGCCTGAACTACTTGCTGGATGCAGTGCTTCTAGCGCTGTTGCTTTTCGGTTACCTGTTACAGTATTCCACATCATATCGGTAAGTTTGATAATCTAACCAAAGATAGCATTCCAATGGTAACCTTTTTTAACATCTTAAGCGGTGACCGCGGGTTTTCCAACTACCGGAAAATGTTTCCCAAAGCCAATTTTTCCAGCGGATATGCTGCACACTCCCGCGAAGGCACGGTGCGTACCATCGGTGAATTATTGTTCGGCTACATCATTCCAAACACGCTTCATTTCGTGGGATTCATAACGGCCGTCTTCGTTTGCAGGGTAGTCGACAACGAACAGCTTCAAAATCTAATTGAGCGAGTTTTTCTTACGTCCATGAAGCCGCGTCGCCTCTGTATTATACTATGGATTTATGTTATGCTTGGATTTGTATTTCTTATCATGCTTTTGGCATATGTTATGCCATCGGTCTTAATGCAAACCCAAATAATACATGTGAAATGGCTAACGGAGATTTTAAGTAACTGGCAAATAACCGTAAAGGTGAGTTGAACATAAAATTCGTTCATTGTGCCAGTTTTTGACAACTTCTTCAATTCAAAGATTTTGCTGCTGGTGGTCATCTTTATACAGGACTTTGTAGAAATTGTTATTTTGACCAGCTACTGTATTGAATGCTATTTGCTACGTGTACATCTGACAACTCTTTCGCACAAGCTACTCATGCATAGCATTGATTCTCAGGATTGGATGCGCGTAAGTGTTGGAATTAATGAAAATTTATGTGGTTTTATTGCAATATTTTTCTTTTATACGTTTTAAAAGGAAGTTCTAGAGTTTCGCAAGTTGCTCGATCATCTCAATGAGCGTGTTGCTTTACCAGTGTGCTTTTTCATTGTTATGAATCTCTCCTACGCCTTTGCCGGCATCGTGTACTTATTCAACGACTTTGACTTCCAGTACTCAGCATTAAAAGTCGTCATTCTTAACGTCATCAACTTGCTGCTGTGGCTTATCATGGGCTTGATGCCCTTCTTTATGGCCGCCTCAGTCACTCGAGTATGTCAGACAGCACAGGCTAATGGACACCAGATACGCGTGCGTCCTTTTGTTTACCATAACACTTCCTCTGAAGATCTAAATTCAACGCTTCTTTTCGCTTCATCGCTTGATATGTCAGCCAAACTGTTTCGCATGCCAATCCAGCCAAATTATTTATGCTTTGCCATTTTGGTCGTCTCCGTTGTAATCCTTACTCTAGGCATGTGCCTGAACCTATCAGTACTAGGTGCCGTTTAAAAAAAATCGTTGTTGTTTTTGTTATTTATGACAGTCATCATGCGTTAATAATTGTAAAATATCTACCAAATAGTAAATTAGAAATTTATTTTATTTCCAAAACATTCTGTAACTTTGTCAGAAACTTAGGTAAAAAGTATTGTTATTAATAAATATCATTTGATTTATATATATACAGATAATTTAAGAGATTCACTCATCAACTCTTATCGAAATTTTACTTCATTTGGCAATAGTATATTCTCTTTTCAAATCTTATCGGAATATTTCATAATGAGACTCACAAGAACGTTTAAA
Organism: Tetanocera ferruginea; assembly: GCA_958299015.1. Taxonomy (NCBI): domain Eukaryota; kingdom Metazoa; phylum Arthropoda; class Insecta; order Diptera; family Sciomyzidae; genus Tetanocera; species Tetanocera ferruginea. Next base: position 171,764,823 of record OY282640.1, read on the forward strand.
AATTAACGTTTAAGTTTAAGAGAAAGTTTAGGAAAAGCCAAGCCATTTCAAGTTTTTTAATTTACAAAATTTTTGATGACTTAAAAATCAGAAAATTTAAACAATCATAAGGTTTGTGAGTCCATGCCGAAAATTGGACACCATTAAAAGTCATAAAAAAAATGTTTACAACAATCGCGTCTTGATTCGGGAATTATATTTTTAATTTCCAACTCAGTAAAAAATGGTGTTCAAACAATTTTTTATTTAAATTAATTACAGTATTTAAATTTAATCTAAATTCACATTTTTAAGTTTGTAATTCGCATCCTTGATTTTAAATCAAATATTAGTCAACATTTTTCTTGTTGGAAATTTGGGAACAACACGCGTATCAGAACTTTATAAATATATATTTTGGGGCGTCACGCCCGATTTTAATTCAATAATTTGTAAAACTTATTCATTTTAAATATTTGGCTAGCAATATCAAAACTTATATATTTGGTACGTACATTACTAGTTGACTCGGATACACGTTGGCTGATTCCACACTAATGAGGAACGGAAACATGAATCCTAAAATGCTTTCAATTGATATAATTTTTGGTTCTCGCATTAAAATGGAGTGTTAACTTACTCCTGTTGCAAAATTATTTTTAATTATAATGCTTTTTTTATGTTTTTTTGACAATTTTAAGTAAACGAATTCCGAGTTGAGAAAAACTTAAAATATTTTTTTAAGATTTAAAACGTTGAAAACAGCAATCTCCTGATGCACATTCAAAAAAATTAGGTTAGTTATGTTAAAAAAGATAACAATGTTATCCAAGAACAGTTTATAACAAGGATTGGTTACTGCGTTAACAAAGAAAAAATATTTAAACTGAGTGTTTTTTCAGTGTCACACTACCCAGAAAAATGCTATAGTTTTCCTAAGAAGCAACATGGACTTATGATAAGAATGAAACTTTCCTAAAGTAAGGATATTGATGTTTTACATAAATTTGATAACTTTTTTCATTCTATAAATTCTTTATATTCTTCATTCCCGTAACAAGAAGTTGGTCACACCCGGAACGGTTTTCAAAATTTGTTTCAAATAATAACATTTTTGCAAGTATATGAATAAATTCTTTGATTAAAACTAGTTTTGTTAATTCATGTATAGCGAAATCATTTGTATATTAATTTCATCAAAAATTCATGCGAAAAATTTTTTGCTAAAAAATATTGTTTTTTTAAATGTATTAAAAAATCTAAATTATTTGTATAGCTATTAATTTGATCAAAAATTCATGCAAAAAAAAATGTTTACAAACAAATATTTTTTTTTAAATTAATACATTAATTAAAAACTAATTTTTTTTTATTTTAGCGTCAAAAATATGTGATGGTTATTATATCCATTAAGTTCTTATATATAATTCCCACATCATTCGCACTCGTCACACCATAGACAATCTTATGTCACACCCGTCCCATTTAAAAGTTTGAAAAAGAATGGTTATCGCCATTTTTTCAAAATATTTTTCACTGGTATTCAACAGAAAATATATTAAATTTGAATATATGCAAGTCAAAAATGGTCTCATTGTGCCAGATGGACTGAATTTCAATGTTACACTCAGAATTTTTAGTTTTTAAACTTGTGCTCGTCACACCCGACCCAGGTGTTTAAGCGAATATAACTATTAAACTAGTATAAATAATTGCATTATGTTTTAGCATTTTGAAACCTTGGGGCACCTTCTAATAGACCCTATAGTAAATTGCTAAAATTTTAACCGGTTAATACCATTTTCAGCTCGAAAAAGTAGTCAAATGTCACACTCGTCTCTATGGAATGAGCCCGTTGTCTTACCACAAACCGCGCCTTCTGTGTATAGTGCCGAAATACTGAATACATTGTTGTATTATATCCTTGTACTGTTATTATCTATATCTCCGTTATTACTAGGCTAAGGTTTTTTTCTGACTTCAATTCCTCCAAGACCTATAGACTGATTTCATCGATACGGATATTATTTAATCAGCTTTAGTCTATAGATGTGCAAACCAGTTTTAATAATAATAAAACTAAAAATTTCTAGTAAAAATTAAATTATATTAATAATAAATAATAATTATAATAATATTATAGACGACTGCAACATTGCGTCAAACGTCAAATTTTTTACATGCTTTTCTTATGGAGGTGAAAATATTGCAACGACAGTGCAACTTTTTCTATTTTGACGTGCGACAAGAGTAAGAACATCGGCATTTCTTAATGTTTTTGTTTGATTTCGTGCTTCTTTTGTGTTTTTATTGTTCGGTCTCATTGTATTTGTGTTAAGTGTTTGTGTTTTAATGATAATTCGATGTTAAATAATAAAAAGATATGAAAATACGGCTTGTCGTGCTGCATCCAAAATAATCAAGTCGTAGACAACATGCCAACATTTTCGTTTTCACCTCGTGTTGTTATGTTGCAGCCGCAGTCAATGTGTCTAGGCTATTATGTTTTTCTTTAATGTAAATAAAAAGAATTAAATTCCACATTATAAATTCCACTTCAAGCAAACATCCCAGTCAAATTTTAAAATGTGTTTGTATTTTTAGCGTTTTTCCTACGAAACGTGATGTAAATCGAAGTAGTAAATATTATGTTTGTATATTTAATACTTTTTTAAATATTTCTTAATATAATTTTTTGAAGTTGGTCTTGTTGATTTTATAGAATTTTTTTATATTCAATTATCTTTTATATCAATATTGGTAATAAATTATGTCGTTATTCAGATAGAAAAAGCTTTACTCAAGTATAGCTTGATTTTTATTTACTTTATCGGAGAAGCAAAAACTTGATGAACACAAAGTTTTGAATTTTCTGCAGTTACAAATTGTTGCAAAATTACATCACTTAAAGTTTTACTAAAAACAATTTCGGAATTTTGTTTTTAGTAAAACTTTTATTTCAAAAAAATTTGCATCTACAGAACATTATTTTTTTTTTATTAAGTTTTTTTTTAATGCTGCTTTTGAGATAGGTCCTTTCTATGATATATATTACAGTAACGAATTACTTTATACTTGATTAGTTCAACAGCGAGTGTTGCTTACCTGAAACCAAAAGCATCTAACTTCAATAATTGTATGCAACCAAAACCAAATTTCTTTAAAACTTTTACTTTTTACTTATGTAAAAAAAAATCAAAGTTCGATATTTATTATTTATTTATTTATTATTAAATTATTTGTTTGCATGCAAATGAAAATTAAAATAGGCAAATATAAGTCCGTCCGCTTCTAATATTTCGCTTCAGGTTCGAACACTTAATTTATTTTGCACTTTATAATATAAGCATAAACAATCTTGAAAATTTAAATAATATAGCAACCAATTTGTTTTAAACGCTTATTTTTAAATATTTGTTTATTATATTTCACTATTTTTCACTTATATCGACTTAACCTCACACGCGTTTTTTCTAATAAAATTATTTCTCTCAAATAAGATTGCAGCTTATTTGCTTGTTAATGAATATTTATACTTGTTGCTGAGTAATAATTAACTTAGGACACTTTATTTTGTACACTTTGTATTTATTACGGCACTTGGAGCCACTCGGATGCCCGTCAAAAAAATACATCGATGTTTTTTCTGTTTCAATGCATCGAAATAGTACATAGATGAATTTTAAAACATCGTATTATGAAAAACCATCGATGTGTTGGGCTTCGATGTAATGTAAAACAACATCGATGTATCGGATAAAAGCATCGATGTTTTGATTTTTTCTCCATTAAATTAATCATAAAAAATATGTTTTAATAAAACATTATAATATATTTTATTTTATTTAGATAAAAAAGGATTGAATATATGGAGCTATAAAAATATGTGATTTAGAAACACAGTAATAATCAATTTTTTTAAAAAAAAGTTCATTCGATCACATCACATAACGGGAATTGTAGCCATGGGTTCATCTTTCATACAAAATTAAAAAGTTTCACGTTTCCATTTCGCATCTTAGCACACTGATCTAAGTACTTTTTTGTTTTACAAATAAAAATAATAGGTTGGATATATTCATTTTTGAGACCTCAAACCGTAATTCAATTGGTTAGATTGGCTTTTCAATTGGTTAGATTAAAAAAGAGAAAATAGTGAATTAATTTTTTGATATAAATAAAATTATTTTGTTGTAGTTTTTGTCAAAAACTACAACAAATAAACGTACAAGGCCGAATAACTATAAAATTATTTTGTTGTTAATATATGATGTGTTATTGCAGAAAACATCGTCATCTTTCAGACATCTGGTGAGAACTCAAATTGTGTCAGGAGTTTTTGTTTCTTTTCATAAGAAATATATTTAACAAATGACCATTATTTTTTCATTTACAAATGACGCAACTTTTTAACCTGTCCATATAAATGAAAGATATGTTAAAGATATAGAAAAGTCTTCATTTTATATACATTCATTTTTATTTAATTTAATAAGACTAGAATTAAATTACAAAAATATTTTAAAAAAAATATACTCAACGCTCTATATGTAAGACAGGATTGTTAAGTTTATTTACACATTTTATAATGTATATTTATGTTGTTAATAATGGACTATAATGAATTAAAATAAACATAAAACAATCGAAACTTCACCAAGGGGTAATTAATTGGTCCACAAATTGATAGTTTTTTTTTCTGAAATCATTAAAAAACAAGAAAAGTGGAATTGATAGTCCCCTTTTGTTTACCCAGAGTATCACAACATAGACGCTCACATGACAATCAATAATTTTGCTTTTAATTATGTTCAATAAAGTTCTTAGGTTCCAAAGTTCCGCTAAAATAAAATCTGCACGTCATTTTTATTAAAAACTACGGTGAGTAATTGTTTCAAAACTCTGAAGTCTACCTATTTACAAATATTACTGAAGTAGAGACATTTCATAACTGCGCAAAATTTTTAATCGTGTAGACGACACTTGGAAAGCAACTTTTTCCTTAATGATATATTAATTGGTTTCTCGAATATAAAAAATACGACTTATATTTTATAAATCAATAAGAATATGTCCATGAACATAAAATTAAGGTGATAAAGTTTTGAATGTTTTGCAGTAGCTATGTACATAATATCGTTAAGGGAAAGGACTAAAAAAACCTCTGCATTTTTTTCTGTTTTTGGACACATTCTTTTTTCTATTAAACATATACAAATATCGATACAAAAATCGAAACTCACAGACTAAATGCACTTTGGTATACGTTTACTTAACATTTGCAGCGTCATTTTGCAAGATTTAGAATAGTTTTCTTTTTAGTTTTTAAAGCTTAGCAAGGGTAAAAACATAAGAATATGTTTGTTCTCACCACCCGAGCCACGGTGGATGGTTAATTCTATTGGGCGGCGTAAAAGTCAAATTAACAGGTAAATTGATGATCGCATGAGATCTCTTGAGCTTGCGCAGGGTGGAACGTATGATAAGTCCGTTCTTACCCAAAAGAAAGCCTGCAGGAATGTGGGCTTCGCGATTGGTATTGTCATGAATCATTTCGATATAATAATCGAATTCAGACGATTCATTATTGTATTCAGTTATGATGGCTGCGCTGGAACCAGCTTTTTCTACATTTAACGTTTTTGTTAAGAACGAACATTCCCTGTGCATAAAAAAATAATATTAACATATTTACCGTGGGCAACTAAATCTTTAATCCTACCCTCTTTCAATCAGAGCAACATTTCCGCGAAGCTCGTGCTTATTTTTGATCTTGGAACAAGCGTCAGAAGGAACAACAGGCACAAGAGCAACACCTTCAAGCTTCTTAGTAAATGCTGTTCCGAAATCCTTGGCTGGTCGCAAACGGTAAGTATATTCCAAATTTGAAGGATCTGTTATTTCGAAGAATACGTCTCCTGCGATTATGTCTTGCGTTGTTATTATCTCATGGAGATGATGATGATGAGTTTCTGCTGAATATACAATATTGTTGATTCTTAATATGCTCTTTATGCGCAATCTGAACCTACCTCCTATACCAGCTACCAATCGGTTATTTCCAGTGAATATTTCGGTTGCCAACAGTAAAAGAAGACTTAAGCTGACACATTTCAACATTATTCTGCGATAGATCTCTAACTTAAATTCGTTTCTTCAATGTCTACTTTTTCATTTTCATCGATAATGGGAATTAATTGTTTAAAGCGACTATTTCTGATCACTTTTATCCAATTTTTATTAGTCCATAAAATGTTAAGGCTACTTCAATGACAGCTGGCGAGTCAAAATCAGGTTGGTTTAATAAAAGTGCTGCCAAATTGCTAATCTCTGTACTATGGAGCTTGCACAAATATTTACTTTTTAAATAAGAATGAAATTCCAACAACAATGAAATATCTTTTCCGTTGTTAACGAGATTGAAGGTAAGAAGAATGTTTGTTTTTAAGCCTAACTCTTTCTTTTCGAAAATTTGAATAAAGGATTACTTAATATATATTGCAAAATTATGTGACCGGTCTCATATAATTAAGATTATTTTATCGTAGTATTCCTAGCAAATCAAACGCCATCTCCGTTGGAAAGACCTGTAGTGAAATTCTCGAACGCGTTAACGACACCTGCGCTATCGCTAACCCTTAGCGACACTTATTTTTAAGCGATATTCTCAACTTCTAGCAATGTTTGTCCTTAAATTTGACAGTTCGTTAACGTTATTTGTTGCAAGCATGATTAAAAAGGTGCCGCTAACTGAAACAACAATAACTTTAAGCAACTTTTGCGTGAAAGTTTTCTTCGTTTAGCTTTATATTAGCTTCTTTTTATTGAATTATATTTGTTAAAGTGAAAAATAATAAAAAACTTTATTTAAAATTAGCTTTGAGTATTTGGAAATGGATGCATCGTTGCTACAACACGAAATTTCTATGCGAGAAAGTGTGTCGCAGTGGGTTGTTTACGAAGTGTAGACAGTCCGTTTAATTTGTGTTCTTTATTGGACAATATCCGAATGACTTCTTTTACAGTGCCAATTTTAACAACTGAAAAAAGATGTAATTCTGATTTTTTTCCATAAAAGACGATTTTTCCCCGTTATACATAACTCACATTTTCAACTTAATTGTAAACACGGCGGTGCTAAGCATATTCGGATGTTCTATTTTGACAATTTTATAAGCAATCTGTTTAATAAGCTGTCAAAAAAAGAAAGTGCTGTTCAATTTTCGATTGCTGTTAACGACGTTTGCAGCTTATATTGTGAATATTATATCTTAACAATTTTGTCGCTAAGTGTTGAGAATACTAGAATTTAAACAACAAACACCTCAACACCCTATGACTCCATTAATGATAGAAACGTTGTTGTAACTGCTTCTAAAATATTCATTGCTGCAACCGCAATTACCAGCGCAGCTACGTCAATTACATCTACTGCTATCAAAGCCTCTGTAACGTAAATTATCGCCGCAATAGCAGAACGAATGGAATATCCATTAAAGTTGTTAAAAAGCATTGTACATTACGTCTCATGTGAAGGAATAAAAAATATCTTGCTGAATCTAAAGCAGTCATTTGTTATAAACGTAGCTCATATTTTTAAGTTTTTGAGAAACATTTTTTAAATCTTTACATTTGTCAAATCAAATATCAAACGTTTATAGCAACAATGTCATATATCCATCTCGCTCGTTATAGCAAAAGTTTGTGATATGGGATAGTAGAAGATCATAGAAGATATCTTCTACGTTCTCCCACAATCACATTTCTTGTAAGAAAGAATGGGTATGCGAACCCTATCTTATGGGATTGGCTAATGTAAGTGTGAATCAGGCATACATTTTCTAGTTTTATAGCATGTGATATCCTCTGTGATTTCAGGAGATACTAGACTACCCAGCTAGACAGCGCTAACGAGTTTACAAACACAACGAAAATAAATTTGGTGATTACTAATACACTCTTACATTGTTGTTTGATGTTAAACAAGGAAGGTTATATTTGTATATATATCTTATTCTTTTTAACGAGCAAAAATAAAAAATAAATTAAAACACCAAAAACAACGCCAGCTAAGGAAGATTTGTAAAAGACATAAAATTAAATTAAATTAAATAAAAGAAAAATTATAAAAAAGAAGTGATAGAATATTGAAATGTAGAAGTAAATCTAATGGAATCTACATATTGAAATTTTGTTTCCGCACCTTTTTATTGTAAATTTCATATATTTTTATGTTCTTTTATGTTTGTGTTGTTTAATAGATACTTATATGTCTGTAATATATACATATTTTAAATAAAATTATTTTTATTCTTTATCTATCTATATTATTAATGGACAATTTAATGCAATAAAAAATATTTTAGATTAATTTTAAAAATATTAAAAAAAAATAAAGTCGAAAAAATATTAAATGCAAAATAAAATTTATAAAACGGTTTGTTTTCTTTGACGCTCGTACCCGAGCATCTATTTATTAGAAGTCAGAGCTCTAACCAATACGCCACGCAGCAGAAGCGTCTCGCAGCTGCAAATTTTAAACTTATATAAATGGCTGAATTTGTTTACTTTTCTTTATGTAATTTTCTATTGGTGTGCAAAGTGCAGCTAATAGTCTTTTTGCATGAAAAAAACGTAGGTATCAGAAAGAGATGCAACATCACACGTATACAAAAAAGCACGTTACCTTTTGCCCGAAGCCTGAACAAAGGTAACAACCTTTGTATGGAAAATTTTATATGGGGGTAACGCACTTTTTATTAGCGCTCGTGATAAATAACCAGTTATCTAACAGTTACCGTTCTGCCTGGGTAGAAGTTCCAATTTTTTAACTTCTCCTATAAAAGTAAATGCTATAATATTTTACAACCGTGTTTATTGGCATTTTTATTGGCGTTTGGTGTTGCATGGCATTTTTAATTCTATGTGACATTTCTAAAAATTTAGTATAATCAGCAGACAAACAACCCAGCTAGACAGCTATAACGTACTTACAAACACAATGAAACAAAATTTGGTATTCACTAATACACTCTTACATTAAGATTTTGTGTTAAACAAAGTAAGATTGTTCAGAAGTGGGAAAAATGGTTATGTGAGTGGACGGACAGGTTGTTGATAAAATGCATCTAACATAGGAATATATAATGTTTTTATTTAAGTCTTTTTTTATTGCTTCTTTTAATAATCGTTATTGGATTATTATTTTACTGTTTTTTGAATGAAAATAAAGAAAACATTTAGAATCAACATAAACTGTTTTTTTTGTTTTCTTTGGTTAACGTGAATGTCGGTGAACATGATAGGTAAGGTATCAAAGGTGAGGGGAGAGCATGAATTTGCAATTGGTGTGAGCAGTTCAGATATACTATTTTCTTATAGGTAAAACATGGGTGGTAGACAGGGATGCCAGATCACACGGATGAGTGTCGGCAATTGTACTTAAGTGTCGGTACGTTATATTTTTCATGTTGCTAGAACAAATGTAACGTGCATTTGTATGGAGTGCTTTATATGAAAATAACGTCAAAGTCTTGACGCGTATGCCAAACATACGCCGTATGTCACGGTTACCTGTCTAGCTGGGAACAGCTTGAAATTGCAGAGGGTAAGTTTTTGACTGTTTCTTTCCACGTAAAAATCTAAACTATTACTTTTCACGCTAGATTGTCGGCGCTCTATGGAAGAGGAAGTGCTGGATCTCAATTAAAAATCGCTCAACTTCTTGCTGTCATGCCAACTGATTCACTCTATTTGCCGCAATGCAGTTCCACAGGTGCCAGCTAAACGATCATCGCTACGTATGAACGAAACTCCGCCATTGCAATGAACTGGTGGTGATCCAGGACCTTCCTTGCCTATTTTAAGCAATATAAATGCGTCCATTGCAGCAGCCAGTCAACAGCAAACGTGTACAAGGCGGTCATCCATTTAATGCGTGTGGCAATGCGCCGACAGAATACGTGGTTGTTTCTGAAGCACAGTAACATCAACAGCAACAAAAACAACAGTAGCAGCAGGACCACTACCAACAGCAACAGCAATGTGTTGGCGTCGTACGAGTTTCGGTAGCTTTGTTCCTTTACACGTTAAAATCTAACCTATTCCTTCTCCTGCTAGGTCGTCATCGCTCTAAGAAAGAAGGAGTGCTCGATCAAAAGCAAAAATCGATCAACAACTTTCTATCACACTGCTACTGCCAGGAGCTGATTGTGATCCAGCAGCTTCATCACCCATGTAAATCAGTATAAACGCATGCGCAGCAGCAGCCAGTCAACAGCAAATGTGCACACATAGTGGTCATCCACTTCAACAATAATACAAGCGCCAACAGAATACGTGATTGTTTCTGCGGCATAACAGCGTCAGCAGCAACAAAAACAACAACAACATCAGCGTTGTGCTGGCATCGTACCCATTTCGGAAGCAACACCAGACAACACTATGTCTTTTCGAATTTAGATTCAAATGCTACGGTCTACAACCCGAAAGGTGGCCCGTTGGTGGTGGCTCAAATTAATGCAAATATTTTACTACGACGACAATTTTAAGCCTTGTGACGGACTGCTGCTCCTGGTAACGGACTGCTGCTCCTGTTTTTATTTTAGTGCCGGCTTTTTTGCCACAAGAGTTTCTTATTTTTATTAAAAAAACACATTTCGACAAAAAATAAATTAATTTATTTGTTTACAAATATCCCATATGTCAAACATTTATAGCAAAAGGTACATATAAACATCTCGCTCTTTATAGCAAGTGTTTTGTGATATGGGATAGGATAAGATACTGGAAGATCGCATGGAAACGCGGCATTAGCTTTCGACGTGGAAAAGAACAGTTTAAAACTTACTCTGCAATTTCATGCTGTAGTTTGTCTGTCGAATTTATAATATTAGCTGTGTTTTTTACAAAGCGAGTTGTTAAAAAACAACCGCTTATCATATGCTTACTCGCTTAAATAACAGGAAAATGTAAGTCGCTTAAAAGTTTGGCGAGCAAACGAAAAAAAATGCTTTCAAGTTATGTTTTAATTTTTGTGTAAATTTCCTATAAAGGTGGTAACTTTAACTTACTGACAGGCAATAGTGATTTATGAAGTCAACATTTTTTTGTACCGAATACTCTTTAAAAAATATTCAAAATTTGTGTTTGATCAATATTTGAATTAAAAAACAAAATTTAATAAGTGGGCTTAGCAAGATTTACTAAATATACTCATTATATAAAAAATATTCTGGTTCTGCAAGCGTTAAGTTTTGAAAATTGTTTGAGTATCGGGTTTTTTTGTGAACCGAGTTTCAAGTACTTTAAATTTGAAAATTTATGCAGCACTATCTGTTAAGCTTTAAAAAAGAAAAATAAATTGTCAAAAAATTAAAAAACAAACCGATCAGCTATATACAATCTCAATCAAGATGTAGTAATTGAACGTAATGGATGTTTCTTCAGTCACAAAGCCATCATCGTCAAGACCCTGATAAGCCATTTGAGCTTAGTGTGCTCTCTGGAATCTAAAGATGCCCACGTAAGGCGAGCAAGCAGATGTCAAAGAACAAGCTGACGAAGAAGCCTACATCAAATATACCCTCAAAGTGGTCAACTCAACTATCTGATGACAACTCGCTTCACCACTAAAGCCATCAGTTTAGAGAAAATTTCCACTAAGGATTTGAAAGTTACCGCCAAGAGGGAAAACTTTACCGTTTCCAGACACGCGTCAAATGCGAATCAACTCACAAGGAGGGTAATAACAACTGTTTCTTCCAGAAGTTGTGCATCTAAGGAGAACAGGAGCACTAGAGCTAAGCCTATTTACAATTTTGTTATGTGTTGCTTGTTGTATGGAGGCAGTTGTTGTGTGGAAGAGACAGTTTCAAAAGTTATATTTAGTGATCAAAATAGATTAAACCTAAAAATTGCAAAGTATATGTAAGTGTAAGTGGAAAATAATATATTAAAGAAAAAAATCAATCTAAGATTATTCTGCTTCATTCATTATTGTTTTTCTTTCGGTTCCTCATGAGGAACTAGATTCTTGCTAATATTTTAAAATTCATTGTAATTTTTTCAGATTTGTTTTTGTTTTTTTACCTTTTTGACACTTAAGAAAATGCTTCCAAGTTTGAAAAAACATTCTTAAGCGACTTAGTTGTCGTTTTTTGCCTACTCGCTTGGTGAAAAACACAGCTATTACACTGGTTTACAAATAACGAAAAGTTGTTTGTACTTTGAATGCCACTATCCTTTTCTCATGTAAAATCGGTCACTTATTCCGAAAAAAAAATTTTTTTTTTTTTCTGTCACTCCGTTTTCGAGATATTGCCCACTGTAGGGTTTTCAACGAAAAAAAAAGTTGGTTCCACTTAATTGCATATATCTCCAGAACCAACAACAGTAATGAAACAAATGATATATCAAATAAAAGCTAATAAAATTTCTTACAAACAATGCAGACACCATTTTTTGGTCGAGTTGTTAGTTTTGGCTTAATAAATTCAAATTTCGGGGATTTTTTTTATTTTTCAGAAAAATTTCCAAAAAAACACAAAATAGTTGCAAATTTCGTTAAGAAATCAAAAAATATTTTATTACTTTTGATATTTTTTACTAAAAGTAGCTATTGTTGAAGAAAATCTATTGAGAAATGAAAAAGTTGTGTTTAATGGAACGAAATCACCCAAATTGTGTGATTATCAATTTATGCATTTGGACTTATTTTATTGCAATAAAAAAAAAAATGAGAACTAAAGGTTGTTGTAATTAAATCATATATTCTTCATTTTTATTGTTCTTTTAATAATTTACATTATTATTACATTATTTAAGTTGTATATAATTATTATTAATAATTTTTATTGTTGCATTACATCATTTATATTGTTATTTACATTGTAAATAATTTTTATTCATCATTCAGAAATTCAAAATGATTAGAATTCTTGTTATGTCGTTTATTTAATTCGGGATCGGTTTCTCTGATGAGAAACCAACAATAGTCGCCCATCACCTTCGTCCCAAAATCCTTGGTACCGATTCTCAATTGCTTTCATCTGTTGGTGGAATCTTCTCGTAAGCAACAATTCAACTTTTTGAGACCCAATGTTAAGGTGACATACTTCAGGAATCGTGAAAAACCGTTTGCTATACACATATGCATATTGGCTGTAAACCAGTGTTATTTATATTATTTTTAGAAATGTCATACAAAATTAAAAACGCCATGCAGCTATAAAAACGGTTGTAAAATATTATAGCATGTGATACACTTTTATGGGAAAAGTTCAAAAAATTGAACTTTGTCTATCTTCTAGTATCTCATAAAATCACAGAGGATATCACACGCTATAAAAATTTAAAATTTATGTCTGTTTCACACTAACACCAGCCAATCCCATAAGATAGGGGGGTCATTACGATTTCCGGGGCGCCACGATTTGACGATGGATTCGAAGAGTACTCTCAATATAAATAAGAATAGCCAAAGGAAAAGTTGATTTATCGACTTGTTTTCGAGTTATCGATTTTTTAATTTTTGTTTTTTGTTATAAGGCTTATGAAGAAAATTGGTTATATTATTCTAAATATATAACCGATATTAATGATTAAGGTACTATTTAAAAGGTTATATATATGGGTTTTTAAGTAAGTTAAGTATTTTTATGCAATAAAAGAATATTTTCTTACACAAAACCGTTCTTTTCTAAAAAATTACCTATATTACTATGACTTATAAAGAGTAAATCATTAAAGCCTAAAAAATTGCCTACAAACTAAATATATTTCTTATTCGACATACTACAACCATAGCACAATAATAAATAAGCTCATATTAATATAGCAGTTTTACATGCAATAACACTAAAGTTCAGCTACTACAGCTTTTTCGCACTTTCTCAGTAAATGTCATAAAAAAAATTTAATTGTAAATTTAGACCGGATATCCGGCATACCGGATGGTAACCGGATGTCCGATACATCTCTAATTTATATTAATTTTTTTTCGAACCAGTGAAAAAATTTGTAATTTGTAGTCGATCAGTTTCGGACATTGGTTTCCATTGTATTAAATTGAATAATTATTAGCTGTGTTTTTTATCAAGCGAGTAGTTAAAAAACGACCGCTTATCATATGTATACTCGCTTAAATAACACAGGAAACTGTTACTCGCTTAAAAGTTTGTCGACCAAACGAAAAAAAATGCTTCCAAGTTATGTTTCAATAATTGTATAAATTTCCTACAAAGGTGGCAACTATATCTGATTGATAGTCAATATTGATGTATGAAATGAACATTTTTTGTACCAAATACTTTTCACGAAATACTCATAATTTGCTTTAGATCAATATTTCAATAAAAATACATAATAATTTAACAGGTAAGATAAACAAAATTTATCAAATATACTCTTTATGTAAAACTATGTTGCTTGCTTAAGCTGAAAATCTTTTGAGTATCGGGTTTGTTTTCAGAACCGAGTCTCCAATGCTTAAAATCTGAAAATTTATGCATCACTAATTGTCAGAACTTTGATATATAAAATAAATTTGTCAAAAATTGTTTACAAAAATTTGATCAGAACCATGACTCAATAATTATAAGGTTATCCCGATATTTGACGTCTTCTCACGAAAATGGAGATAGATACCCTTATTTGAAGAGGAGAGCATTTTGAATGACACAAAAATCTCATAGGTGCTTGCATATCATACTATTTTTTAGTACAATATATCTTTAAATTTCTAGTCAATACATTTTCTGCTACTTTTCTATTTTGAAGCATCCATCAGATGATTTTTAAAGGTTCTGCGACTTCACAGAGTCCAAGCTTGAAATATTTTCACGAATTTATTGCCTTAAAAAATTCAATGAAAGCAATGCATACTGATTTTGTTTTTTTTTAAGCAGTAAAATATTGAAAACACATACTTTTTGTATTAAAAAAAAACACAGCACAACACTGAAACATACATTTTTTTTTAAAAGACCACAAAACCCTGTTTGTCATTAATTTTCGATAGAGAATATTTTTTTGTTTACAAAAAATAAGGGTATGTCAAATATCGGGATAACCTTATAAATTATTGAGTAATGATCAGAACATAAACGACGTTTTTGACTTTTCAGAAAATGCTTCCAAGTTTTAAAAAAATTCTTAAGCGAGTAAGCAGTCGTTTTTTGACTACTCGCTTGGTAAAAAACACAGCTATTATATGCTTAAGCCATTAACGAATGCAAATGTTTTCACAGTCAATTGGGATTTGATATGACCATTTGCCAAAAAATGCATTAATGATACATTTAAGATCCATTGGATATTGGCAAAAATATAGACAATTTTTGAACAGATTTTTTAACTAACAAAAGAATTGGAAAATTTCAATTTTAAGTAATATAGTGTGAAATTAAAAAACATACATATTTTTATATATCAAAAAAAAGGGTTAGCTTTAAGCTTTTCAAAAAAAATATATTTTTAGTAACTTAGGGCCGTTTTCACAATCCGGTTAGTCTAGCTCTTAACCAGCAGATAGCTAACCGTACGATAGCTAACAAAACAATTTCGTTTTCACCAAGTGTCAGTTAAGCAACCGCCGGTTAGATCATTAATTGTGAAAATCAGCTGTTTAGTGTTTACTTGTTTTTGATATTCTGCCGTGAAAAATGTAAATTTAAACAAAAGTTAAAGTGTAAAATCCAATTGTCCAATTAATCAATAAATTTTATTAAGAATTATTAATAAAAATGTGCATCTATATAAGTCTTTCGTTATTTTTTTTCCAATATTATGTTTATTTCATGCAAAATTGTTTGGTCTACCCAGCTGTTCTTCCGATTAGCAGCTAACCGGGACTACAACTTGCCGTTAACTTAATCAGCACTTAACAGACAGATAGGTCATAACCGAACATTGAGAAAATGCTTTTTTGCCAACCGTTGGTTAAAGTTCCGATTAGTGCATTGTGAAAACGGCCCTTAATAACGTAAATTTTTTAGAAAATAACGGTTCTTTTTATTTAAAAATTCAACTTTTGAATAAATTCGCTTATAAAACTAAAAATATTATAACAATGATGTTAATAGTAAATATATTTGAAAGGTCATTTAATGACCTTTTAAATGACATACCAATCTTAAAGATCCATTGCGTAACGGCAAATATATAGATGTTTTTTGAACAAATGTTTTTTAAATCGATAACTCGATAACTAATAGAGCTATCGATTGTTTGTTCGGCGAATCATATTTTTTTTGTTGTTCTCTACCAGAAAATACTTTCAAATCGCGACGCCCCGGAAATCGCAATCGTGCCAAGATAGGGTTCGCATGCTCATGCTTTCTTACAAAAAATGTGATTGTGGGATCCCGTAGAAGATAGCATGGAAACGCCGCATAATCCGCTCACACAACATGTTCTCTCAGGGGTTGAGCGGTTTACGCTCACTTTATTTTAACAGATGAACAATCAGTTTGTTGGAAATATGACATTTTGCAAAAAAACCCATTCAGCAGAAAGTATCACATAATGCTCCTTCGCTACCTGAGCGCTTTTTGGATTGAATGCACTTAATGAATACACTCATCAAATTTTCACACAAGCTTGGCAGCACTTAATTCTCATTCAACCGCAACAAAAATATCCAAAATGGCCTCCTGAAGGAATTTCTGTTTAGTTGTGAATACATATTTTTTCCATCTATCCTTTATTATCATCATTTTGCAAAATGTTAATGAAATAAAACATGTTTTGTTAAATTTATCAAATAAAAATGTCAAGTCAGAGGTCAGTACTCGTGAAATTCGATTGTTATAAGCAGAGTAACAATGTTAACATAGAAAGGACTATATTTTGTAAAGTTGCATACCCGTATTAACCGTCTCTTCTGAATAAATGAATCCCAATGTATTAACTGCTGGACGCATAAATTAACAAGTAAGTAACTTTTTGTTTTAGTTGGAAACAAAGAATTTTATTTCTGTGCATTCCAATTAAACAGTAAAAAAATTAGTCAGGGACGCAATGGAAAACGATTCCGTCAAATCGGAACACAGTAGTCGATCGCGGCGTTCACGAAATCATAACAACAATAATAGCAGCGCCGCGAGTGGTGGCTCTGGAACTGTTAACAACGGATACCACCGTGATCGTACCAGACATTCACACCGCAGCACGCACGGAAAGCCCAGCAAGATACAAAGAGATATGGCGCCGTTCCAGACAGCTGTAAACATGACTGGTTTGTTGTTTAAGCAGCAAATGAACGCAGAAAAATAACTTTTTCTTTCTACCACTATCAGGTGACGAAAACAGAGATGGTCAGGAAATCATCGAAGTACAAATTCTGCCGCAAGATGAGAATTGGGGTGAAAATACAACAGCCGTAACTGGCAATACATCAGAACAAAGCATATCTATGGAGGACATTAACAGCACGTGGCACCGCGATAATGAAACCAATTTCGGGTTTGCCTGCAAACGTTACGTTGAGTCAACCTTCTCTCTGCTCCTGGGCTTTGTGTCATTTTTTTCACCAGTTGCAATGGTGGTCATGCCGAAAATGGGATTTTTTCCATCAGCCTTCGATCATCCGGAACTGACGCAGACAATGAAGACGCAGTTACTAGCTTGTAGTAGTGAATGCAAAGGCCTACTTGTTTCGCTGACTGCTCGTCTACTACTTTTGGCTATTGGTTTGTGGGCATTGTTCCTTCGACGGCCAGCTGCAACCATGCCACGCATATTTCTCTTTCGTGCCACGGTGATTTTATTAGTAACCATATCGACGTTTGCATATTGGCTTTTCTACATTGTGCAGGTAAGGAATGATTTTTGTTTGTTTTTCATTGCCTTAAAATTTATTTCAATCTTTAAGGTCACAAATGGAGCAAAAATCGTGGTGGAAACAGGTGGAGAAGCGGTGGATTACAAGTCATTAGTTGCTTATGCCACAAACTTTGTTGACACCTTGCTCTTTATTCACTATGTAGCCGTGGTTTTGCTGGAGTTACGTCACCAGCAACCAACTTACTATGTAAAAATCATACGTTCTCCGGATGGTGTATCGCGTTCTTACACTCTCGGACAACTAAGCATACAACGTGCTGCCGTTTGGGTTCTGCAACGATACTATGTTGATTTTCCCATTTTCAATCCTTACTTAGAGCGAATTCCCATATCCAAGTCACAGAGAAATAAAATCTCTACCAGCTTCAAATACTACGAAGTTGATGGAGTCAGCAACGCACAACAGCAAAGTCAAAGTCGAGCTGTACTGGCAGCCAATGCGCGACGCCGCGACTCTTCACATAATGAACGTTTCTACGAAGAGCATGAATATGAACGCCGTGTGAAAAAGCGACGAGCACGTTTAATCACAGCTGCTGAAGAGGCTTTCACACATATAAAACGCATCCATAATGAACCGGCTCCGGCAATACCACTGGATCCACAAGAAGCAGCTCAGGCCGTTTTTCCATCAATGGCTCGTGCTCTTCAAAAATATCTGCGAGTAACTCGACAACAACCTCGTCACACTTTTGAAAGCATTTTAAAACATTTGGCTCACTGTCTTAAGCATGACCTGTCACCACGTGCATTTCTCGAGCCGTATCTAACAGAGTCACCAGTACTACAAAGCGAGAAAGAAAGACGATGGGTGCAGTCGTGGTCATTAATCAGCGACGAATTGCTATCGCGACCAGTATCCAACGAATGCACATTTCAATTAATACAGAATGATGTATCACTTATTGTCAAAATTCACAAGCTGCCTCACTTTAACATATCCGAGGAAGTAGTGGATCCAAAAAGCAATAAATTTGTATTGAAACTGAATTCAGAGACATCCGTTTGACATTTAACGCCACTGCAGCAAGAGACAATGGTTAGAGATAATAATGAAAATAGCAACAGTAACTTAACCGAATCATCTTATTTACAAATTTTTGTATGAGTGAGGTTTTATTGATTGTATAGAGCAAAGATATTCGGTTCGGTTTTCTTAACTTAACGAAAATATTAATTAATTAGTAGGCAACTAACTATAATAATTCATAGGTAAACCGAAGCTTAGTGGTTTAAATTTTATTTAACATTTTTTTTTTTACATTGCAACACATATCAATATTTAAATTATAATTTTCTGAAACTTATCTGTGAGAAGGCTTTTCAAGAAATGATTTTGCTACAAACCGTTGTAATGCATTTTGTAATTGTACTTTATGTATAAAAACTACAGTAAAAAATCATTGCATTAATATAGCCAAAAACGAATCTTGTATGTATTTAGAATTTAATAATATTCCTTAGAACAGTTACAGTTCACTGGGACTATATAACTTAAAACAAAGTTCCCTTCAGAATCGTATTCCTATCTTAAAATAGAATTAAGGCCATTTTCTCAAATATAAAAACACAACTCAATTTCACATACTCATGCAATTAATGACAAATAACTTTTGAAGACTGTTAAGGAACATTTACATACACCACTTAATATAAGCGCGATTAGTGAAAAAGCTATTTGAATGCATTTATATATCGACATTTTATACTGACATATGTGACTATTTATTCAACAATTTTTAAAAAATAACATTTTAGCTAATTTAAATTTTATACCGTATTTTATCTTAATAGGAATAAGATATTTATTAAAATATAAATATTTATAATCATTTTATGTTCTAATTTTAATTTGTCAACTGTCCTACGTAAAAGAAAAACAGAAAATAAAGCTAATACTACATTTTTTTAATAAAACAAGCTTGTGTTTGTTAAATAAATCGTGCTCCAAAGATTGTACCAATTGTGCACGTTCGATTTACTGTAATTCGACACAAAATAAAATTCAGTTAGCGGCGGCAAATTTGAGAAGACCAAACGAATAGTGTGCAAAAAAATAAACATTTTTTTATCCAATCAAATTTATATTACTAGTTATTTTCTTTCGATTTATCAATTCTAAATATAATTCCTTTTTTTTCTTTGAAACGGAAAACTGGTAGAAAATGTTTTAAAAGTTTATGTGGAGAATTGCTAAGTTCTGGGGATACTTGGAGATGGGATATTGTTACATAAGTATGAAAAGGACACTGTTTTATTGAATATTTCGATGGAAAGAGGTGAAGCAATTTTCTTGAATGAAATATTACAAATATGTAACTTATTTCAAGTAAGCGCAAAAGTTGTAAGCAGGTGAATATTTTCAAAAAGTTCTTAATTATATCCCGCGTAACTACTGCAATAATTTGATTGCAAACTTATTTGCGCGAAACTTCCATAATATTTCAATTTGTTTTTTTTTCTTAATACCTATAAAATAAAAAAAAATAATTTATGGCTGTGCCTAGTATGCGTAAAAATATTCCTAACAAAATTAGAAACTGCCAAAAGGCCATTAGGTTTAAAACGCACATATGTCACTCAACCAAGACAGAAAATTCACTCTAAAATTTCGAGTTGATTCCAAAATAATTTATATTGAAAGAAGCTAGCTAGTGGTGACCGTGGTATGCAGGTTAAGTGTGTGGCTTAGCATGCTCGAAGCCCGGGTTCGGTCCCTAGCCGCGGCGAAAAGTTTTTTTCAATAAAATCGGTCACCACCTCTCTGCAGACAATGGCAAACCTCAGAGAGTAAAATAATGCCATGTATGTAATGGCCAATTTGTTTTTGTTTTTTTTTTTTTTGTTTTTTGAAAGAAGCTAGCGTCACTGATTATAACGCTATTTCTCAATAAATTTAAACGAGTTCTATCTGAACTTTTTACAAATCAAATTCAATGTTGAAGAACAAATTCTGCTTTTCAAACTTCACATTTTTCTTTAGTTTTTCAACTACCACCAAAAACTTGTTCAATTATATAATTTTAAAAAAGTTGAATTTAAAGTGTAGGTGTAAAATTTTTAGTTAAATTTGATGTGTAAAAGATTGCCGTCGACTTTTTCCAAGATGTTTGGGAAGGATTACAGGGATCCTAGCATATGCAGTATCCTAGAAATGCATTATTTCCTTAAACAAAATTTCAAACATTTTTTGCCCTATATTAAGTCTTGGTCTTGTACACTTAGTCGTTAGTAATATCTTATAAAATTGTGTTCGTTTTACAATTGAATATAGATAGCTATTTATTTTTCAAAATACCCACAGAGGAAACTAATAAAAGCAGTCAACCAACAACAATTCACTCTGACAGCAATAAAATTTGAAGGTGGCAGCACCAAGCAAAAGTGAAATTTTTCAAAACAAAAGCATTTTACAACTGTCTTGAATGTGTTACCTGTTAGCCCATATTATTGTGAAATTATATTGGTTCAGTCGCTCATTTCTCGCTACTCTGGTTTTTTGTGGTGCTTTGGTTTTGAAAAATGTGCCTGAGGAATTGGAACATGTTATAGCAAGAAGCTAAATATATCAATGCTCTGTGGAGAGATCCTTTATTCCGTTCCTTGGTTCTGGTTTTCCTGTAGAAAAAAAGGTAAGTTTGCTGAATCCGCATCAACCTGGCATGCAAACCGTTTCTTTGGCGCCTCATTATTTATGTAATTCACGTAATCAACAAGAGAAAATTTCTGCAGATTGAGACACCTTCTCTGCTTGAAGTTTGTTGTTGCTTTAAAACATGCGTGTGGCTCATTCATGTGCAAAAATTTCGAAGCAGATGGTGTCGGGTTGTCTGCCTGGGTTATCTTCAACAACACTTGAATGAACTGCGCCGTTATTTAATTTACATAAACTGTTTCTAATTGTTTTCATTAATTGCTTGCAGCTCTTCCATTTTCAAACTAAATGTTGCGGCGCGTGGTAACCTATGGCATCCTTGGTGCCAGTCTCGTTGGTACTGGGGTCAGTCTTCATGGCAATGATTACGACGTTAACTCACTGGGAATTGTGCGTCTGGGCCGTTCTGCTGTGACTGTTTTCGATGTTGCATTGACTTATAAGCGCGAGTTGTTCTATCGTGAGTGGGATAAATCCTCGCCAGAATACAAATCTGAAAAAAGTCGTGTTCACAAAATAGCTGCCGAAAAGCTTCTTGAATTGATATGTACAAATAAAGGTGTTTATATTAAGGTTGGGCAACACATTGGTGCCCTCGAATATCTGTTGCCTACGGAATTTGTGCAAACTATGAAAATACTTCATTCCAACGCTCCACAAAATCCTGTTGAAGATTTGTACAAAGTAATAAAACAAGATTTGAAGCGGGATCCTAGTGAGCTTTTTGTTAGTTTTGATCCTATTCCTCTAGGAACTGCATCGTTAGCACAAGTTCACAAGGCGACCCTTAAAACAGGAGAGGTAGTTGCGGTGAAGGTTCAGCATCCATATGTTAAAGGGAACTCTTTAGTGGACATGAAAACGATGGAGGTAATGGTTAATTTGATGGCACGTGTCTTTCCCGACTTCAAAATAAAATGGTTGGTGGAAGAATCTAAGAAAAACCTACCCATCGAATTGGACTTTCTAAACGAAGGCAAAAATGCTGAAAAAGTTGCTAAGCAATTCGGTAAATATTCCTGGTTAAGAGTTCCAAAAATACATTGGGAATTGTCATCGGCGCGAGTTCTAGTCATGGAGTACTTAGAGGGTGGCAGTGTTACTGATCTTAACTATATAAAAACGCACAAAATTGATCCCTTCTCCGTGGCGAACAAAATAGGTCAGCTTTACTCGGAAATGATATTCTCAACAGGATTTGTTCACAGTGATCCACATCCGGGTAATATTCTGGTAAATAAAGCGCCAAATGGAACCGTAGAAATTGTTTTATTGGATCATGGTCTTTACGCAAATCTAACTGATAAATTCCGGTATGAATACTCCAAGCTCTGGTTAAGTATTTTAAATGTTGATCGAAAAGCTATGCGTCTGCACAGTTCCAACCTTGGTATCAAGGGTGATCTGTACGGGCTTTTTGCATGCATGGTTACAGGAAGGCCATGGGAGACCGTTATGCAGGGTATAAGTTCAGTAAAATACACCACCGAAGAGGTGAGTTCAGGAGTTCTACAAATCCACAATAATATGTATACTAATCCGATTATATTTGCAGAAAAATACCTTACAAAGCAATACTTCTTTGGTTCTGCCAAACATTTCAGATGTGCTCGAGCAAGTGGATCGCCAAATGCTATTGATCCTGAAAACAAATGACTTAATTAGAGGTATTGAGGCTACTCTTAATACACAAAATCGCATGACTGCATTCTGGGTGATGTCAAAATGCTGTGTTCATTCGTCGTTTGCCGAACAAAAAATACATTATTCAACACGTGCTGCCCGATTCCGCATCTCAATGAAGGAGAGTTGGGAAATTTTTAAGCTCAACATTTACTATTTGTACCTGGGCTTAATTAATTTCGGGCTTATAGCAGCAATAAAAGAAATGTTATAGTAAAAGCCCAATTCATTATTATATTTATTTTTTTTTTTAAGCTGTACGGGTACTTCTTATAAGATTGATTTAATTTATTGATTTAAATATTATAAATAATTTGCCATAGCCAATTTTTTATAAAATAAGGAACACGTGTACTTTACATAAGAGATTTAAAACTTTCATAAATAATTTTAACTTGAATTTTAAAAAACTTTGTTTTGAATATAGCAAATGTGAAAAATGTGCATAAAATATGATGAAGCAGACTTATTTTAGTTGAAACAAAATTTTAAAGTTTTTAAAAATAAAATGTAAATTGATGAGTGCTTGGTATGTACAAGTAAATAAGCATAGATTTTTGACCAGTGTCAGAAGCTGAACCATGTGAATCTGCTTTTCGATTGATAAAATTGTCTTATGATTATCGCATGAAGTGAATGAAATGTTGATACATTAAAAAAAAACAAAATACAGATGTTTAAAATTAATGATGTAACGCACTCATATATAACCCAAACATAACGTTTTTCTCAAATGCAGTCGTACTAGTGTTAGGTAAAAGACCTCTGTCTAGGTCAATGTAGGAAATATAAATATCGACAATTAATTACTCTTATTGAGAAATAACTTGTTTTTGTTGGAAGCAAAAAACCAAGTTTTGATCACACGTGAAATCGGTTTGGTTGGTCATTATCAATGTGGATGCTTAATGTGTTTGCCAGTCAACCCATGGTTGTATAATAATTGAATCATGAGTCAACCGATTGATAATAAGTTTGCTGTCAACAGCTGTTCGCACTGGAAGTTGTCAAAATTACGTAAGGCTATTCGTTGCACTTTTTCTACTAGTGCTGGTTGTTAGTTTGGAGGACAACTTTCTCGAATTCACGCATAATTCACATAATGTTTTGTTTCTTAAAAGCATCAAAGGTAGTCTTTAGGTTGGGTGTTGTAAAAAAAATATATACTAAATATTTAATTTCAGGCACTTGCCGGTTCAGCACGTTGCTATAGCTCAAAAATTAATGATGTTGTGATTGTGTCTGCAGCCCGTACACCTATTGGTAGTTTCCAGAGTCAACTAGCTCCACTGTCTGCCACGCAGCTGGGTGCTGTTGCTATAGAAGCAGCCATACAGCGTGCTGGTGTTGCTAAAGAAGATATCGATGAGGTTTACATGGGCAACGTAATCTCTGCTGGTTTGGGGCAAGCTCCTGCAAGGCAAGCAGCTATATTTGCAGGACTACCGAAGAACGTGTGCTGTACAACAGTTAACAAAGTATGTTCCTCTGGCATGAAATCCATCATGATTGCAGCGCAGACACTAATGCTGAGCCAAGCTGACGTGATTGTTGCTGGTGGCATGGAATCCATGTCCAATGTCCCTTATTACATGAAACGTGGCAACACACCGTATGGTGGTATCAATCTAATCGATGGCATTGTGTTTGATGGGCTCACAGATGTGTATAACAAGTTCCACATGGGCAATTGTGCTGAGAATACTGCCAAGAAAATGGGCATCAGCCGCCAAGAACAGGACGACTTCGCTATAAGCTCTTACAAACGCTCCGCTCAGGCATGGTCCGACAAGATTTTCGATTCCGAAATAGCTCCAGTGAAAATTCAGCTAAAGCGCAAGCCCGAAATAGTTATTTCTGTGGATGAAGAGTTCAAGCGTGTTAATTTTGATAAATTTGGTCAGCTTTCAACAGTGTTTCAGAGGGAAAACGGCACAGTTACAGCAGGTAATGCTTCGACTTTAAATGATGGCGCCTCTGCAGTTGTTTTGATGACTGCTGAAGCTGCCGAACGGTTCAAACTTACACCATTGGCCCGCATTGTTGGATTCCAAGATGCGGAAACAGATCCCATTGACTTTCCAATTGCTCCAGCATTAGCAGTACCGAAGCTTTTGCAAAAGACAGGAGTACACAAGGATGACGTCACCATGTGGGAGATAAACGAAGCGTTCTCTCTTGTTGTTTTGGCAAACATGAAAAAACTTGATGTCGATCCCACGAAAGTGAATATCCATGGTGGCGCAGTGTCCTTGGGTCATCCCATCGGAATGTCTGGAGCACGTTTAGTGACTCACATGGCACATTCGTTGAAGGCTGGCGAGTACGGATGCGCATCTATTTGCAATGGTGGTGGTGGTGCTTCATCCATTCTGATTCAAAAACTGTAAGGATGTTATATACTTCATCTCTATATTCCAATTTCCCAAGTGCCTTGTTTTACCAGAATTTGCATTTAATTGTTTAAAAATATATTTTTATACAATCTTTTTAAATTACTCACATTTTGTAGACAAAAAAACTATTGATATCATGTATAAGAAATAAAGTGAAATGTTTATGTCAAAATCTTTTCAATTTAGTTTTTCTTTTTTTATTCAGATCAGTGCCGTGTTGCACTTTGCCCAAGTTGACCTTGTACACAAAGGATACCTGTTCCCTGTGTGATGAACTCATTTCTGATTTGGAAATGCATTTTAATGGAGAATATATATTAAATAAAGTCTATATTGATCAAAAGGAAAATATTCGGTTTCTACGACTTTACCGTTACGATATTCCTGTTCTTTTCCTAAATGGCCAATTTCTATGCATGCATGGATTAGACTATAAGCTATTGCGTAGAAAACTCGATCAGTTCAAAAACGAAATCTCACAGAATTAGAGAGCGCAGAAGAAAATGTTGGTAAAATTTTATATAAATAATTCACTTACATATATTTATAAGCAAAAAATGCTGTGACTGCCATAGCTTTAAGTTAAATTTTGATTCAATTAAAAGCAATAAAGACTTGTTCTGAAAATTATTTGCTTCAAACACTTCAAATAATATTTGGCTTACCTTATGATTGTACAAACTTCACTATGTGTGATAATTAATTATTAAATTAAGTGTAAAATTGTACACTGTGATAACCATCACGATCTTAGTGTAATATTAATTTGTTAAAGCCTATATGACACTTGCTTGTTTTCAGATCTTTAAACAAGCAAGGGATAAAAGAGACAGCAATGTCTTGTGTGAATGGGATGTCTGTAGAAAATTTTGTGAAAAATTCAACAGCTGTTGCGACAAAAATATAATTTATTTTGTGTCAAAAATCTACAACTTGTCCGAATTATTTAAAAATAATTACGAGCTCGAGCAGCGCAATTATTTTTTATTTCAATTAAAAACATTTAAATGCAACCAATTCAAATGCAAAAACAGCATTAAAAGGTACAACGGCAAAAATGCAGAATGTCTGCTTCACAAAATATTTATCTTGTTCTTCTTTCTGCTGTAACAAGGTATTCACAATGACTTTTTCGTGATTTTAAGCTGGTAGAAGCTGAAAAAGTAGAAAATTTTTGTATATTCTAGCGCTTGATTTGCTTGATTGTACATATAGCGTAGGCAGTCATATCAACGGAAAATTGTAGTGAGCATTTATCGTACTGCTCTTTACTTACAATTTAAGCGCTGAAAAATACTAAAACTAGCCAGTGTCATATAGGCTTAAGCAATGATCATTTTTGGAGAAAATTTCAAATTTATCAGCAGATTTTGATGATACCTATCTACACACGCTCAGTCTTACAACGATACTGCCTGAACGAGCCCATTCAGAGTTTCAAATCAAATTTTACTTTGCTAGTCGTCACTGGGGGCGCTTTTATGTGAACTGAAAGTGCAAAATAAGTTAGTAATGTAGTATTCACATTTGCGATCTCGTGTAGCACATTTAGCACATGTTCGCAAGTTTTACAAAACTACTGAAAAACATTTTTGATTTTCTCTGTGACAAATAAGAAAAAAGTCTCTGTAGTATGTGTGTGACACCGGTGAAAAAGGCGATGTAACCCTGCAAGACAAGTACTGGTTAAATGACTCGTTATATAACCCGTAGTGCTGTCGCTAATTTCAGTTATTCTGCAGAACAAAGTTTCTATCAGTTTTTTAAGGGCAATGTGAAAAATCTGACTGAAACTCTCATGTACGTGTGACATTCTATCACCTTCTTACGCGAGTATTTTGAAGACCAACCGATCATATAGCTTGCTCGTTCACTCATGTCAGCTTTAACGAAAATTTCAGTTACACCTTATGGTAACGTGTAATTTTCTGTCACCTTCTTACACAAGCTTTTTAAACCCCACAGAGCATTTAGTGTTCTCCCTCACTCACATCAGCTATAACGAAAATATTAGTTAGCTCAGACCATCAACACTTTGTATTGAAATATGTTATAAAAGTGTAAACACAAAATTAAAACATATAATAAAGTATTGAAAATTATATTATGACTATACGTGTATAATATATAAGTAAAAAAGAACAATTTTTAATTAATTTTTAACTTTTTACATTAAATTAGCAAACATTTTCTTCATCAAAAACAGCCTGTAAGCAAATAATGGCAATGTGCTTGCTTTGGAATTGTGCAGATCCTCTTTCATTCCTCTATTATCCTATTTTACTACACAGTGAATTCTTTATTTTTTTG
Organism: Tetanocera ferruginea; assembly: GCA_958299015.1. Taxonomy (NCBI): domain Eukaryota; kingdom Metazoa; phylum Arthropoda; class Insecta; order Diptera; family Sciomyzidae; genus Tetanocera; species Tetanocera ferruginea. Next base: position 171,792,690 of record OY282640.1, read on the forward strand.
TATTCTTACGTTTTTTCTAAAATTAAAGATAAAGAAGTAAATTAAATATTATTATTGAGCACTTATCTTAAAACCGCTGCGAACTTTTAACAACTCGATTTCGTGTTTTTTTTACCTATTAGGATTTATAGGAACTCAAGAGAAAATGGCGTGCTTGATGGACGCGACGCATATGCAGTGTTCTCTATCTCGCATATGCAACTTTATTCAATTCGTTAAGTTTGCAGCATCTTCACTTTCTAACATACATCAAAAGAAAGCAAATAAATGACAAGTAGGTTCGTTTGTGTTAGTTGTCAAAAAAAAATGTATAGATGTGTCGGAGTTTTGGTTAGACTTGTCTTGCAGGGAAACAGTCGCGCTTTGAGATAAAAAAACATTAGCTTTAAGTTTCGGTGTAAACATAGTATCAGCCTACACCCAAAAAATCTTATTGTATTAACATTACCACCATTTTTAAGTTTCATTTAATATTAAAAATAGGGGTTTATACAATGAAACTAGCCGCATGAGACTGTGAGGGTGCAGAGTAGGAAATGAAAGTGAATGAAAAAAGGCTCTCAGGCTGTGATTTCATGAAACTTTTCAACGTTATTCTTTCATATTTTCGTTGCTGGCCGAATTTTGAAAGCAAAGTCTCTGCAACGCAGTTTCATCATGTAATTTGAAGATGAAACTTTAAAAGAAAATGGAAGAAAGTTTCATGCGACAAGTTTCATTGTATAAATCCTTCAAACAAAATTATTTTGTTTCATACATAAATTACAACAGCCCTTTTAATAAAAATATACATATGTTGTTGAATTATGCTGTTTTGTTAGCAGCAAAACTTTTAAAACAACAAAATTCAAATCAACAAAAATGTTGTTACAGCTCGAAGCTGGAAAAAAATATATGGTAAGCAAAAATATTCTATATATAATTTAATTTCTTTCTCTTTCAAGCTTTTTTTCTTGCCAATTTAATCTGAAGTCAGTTCAAGCTGGTGAAACCTTGACACGGATTGTGTTTATCTCGGCTCACGCTGCAACGTTGCTTACTATGCAGTAATATAAAGCGGATTTGCTAATATCTTTGAAAAATGGAGAGGTCATTCCCGGATGTAAATTATTTTCTGAATATATGCTTGACTTATTTAATTAATATAAAGTTTGAACATGTAGTTCGACAAAATAACGAAACTTTTTGTCATTGGTCCTACTCGTTCATCGGACATGTCGGATGAACTTCATTATTTTAAAGATTTCATAGAGTAAACATCGAGCACATTTATTATTTTGAAGCGCTAAAATCTATTTATTTGCATTATTTTTATACTTTTCTCTTCTTACTATCAAGCTCCGTGAGACTTCTTTATGTATCAACAAATTCATTTAAAAATTCAACATTTATTATGTTCGTCATTTTATTTCATTTCATTTTTTTCATCGATGTTGACATCGAAAGCTCAACATCGGTTCTCGATGTTTGTCGAATAAAAAACATCGATGTCGCCCAAAATTCATCTATACAGAAAATAATGTGGATGAAATCATGGGATTTATTTAGAACATGAATGGTGTCTCGAAAATACTTTTTTTCGCCACTTATATTGAGAAAACTATATTCAAAAAGATCCTACACCCAAAAGTATTTCTGTTTTGATTGAACAAAAACAGTTTTTCTTCAAAAATCATATTTTTTCGCCGTAACTTAACTTGAAAAATATCTACCCAAACCTATATTGTAAATAAAAGGTTTTCAAAACCGCCAATTGTGGATTAAACGTTTGGAGCTTCGAAGACCTTTGATTTGGCAGATATTTCGCCTTGATAAGAATTTACGGCAAAAACTCGACGATTTGTGAGAAAAAACTTCATTTTTTCATAAAACCACTGGCAGACATCAAACTGATTTAAAAATACCTTTAGATTTAATATCTTCTCAAATACATCTTCCACAATGAGTTTCGGCCTGAACATAACCTGTTGCCTTAATAATCATATATAAAAGTAAATTTTGTAAAATCACGTTCAAATTATTACAAACTTTTATACGATTTCTTCTTTCAAAACTTCTTTCAAAGTAACTAACGGATTTTTGGGAAAATTTTAAATTTAGTGAAATACTCGATGAATACATACAAAATTAGAAACATCGATTATATGTTCGTGACATCGATATTCCGATGTTAGAATATTACAATACCGATTTTTTGTCTCTTAACATCGATAAACATCTAAAACCGATAATCATTATATAGTTTTAGGATACAAAAATACTGGTAGCATTGAAAGCAACTTATTTTCTCTTGAGAGCAAACTTGCTGCTATCAAAAATATGTAATATGCGTTGGCCACATACAGCTGTGTCAACTATTGTGATAGCGATACATCGGTATTTTTATGTGCATCAAGTTTGGACTTAACTGTGGCTTACTATTGAGCACACTGAATGTGACCAAAGCAATTTAATTATATACAAAGGATTGTGAGCGCTATCTTTTTTGTTATATTTTTTGACAGATAAATGTTTTCAACATAAACGTCAATGCTACCTTGAAAATATTCTACCATGATAGAATTTGACTCTATAAATTCTTAAACTATATTCACACGATCCAGTTTTCTTATATATCATGAGTTAAATTTTTCATTTACACTAGTGTGGCTTTCACATCTGGAACTCGTGTTCGGGGGAGATTACGATTTCCGGGGCGCCGCAAGTTGACGATGGATTCGAAAAGTACTCTTAATAAAAATAAGAATAGCCAAAGGAAATGTTGTGTTATCGATTTGTTTCCGAGTTATCGCTTTTTTAAAATTTTTTTTTGCTATAAAGTCTATGAAGAAAACCGGCTGTATTATTCTTAATATATAACCGATATTAATGATTAAGATAAAATTTAAAAGGTTATATGTAAGGCTTTTAGAAAAATTTTAAATTAATGAAATCTGTTGAGTACTTTGTATTTTATAGGTATTTTTATGCAATACAAATATATTTTCTTACATAAAACTGTTATTTTCTCAAAAATTACCGTTATTACTATGAATTATAAAGAGTAAATTATTAAAGCTTGAACATTTATCTTTCATTTGGTATATAATATATTGGATATATTTATATTTATTTGACTTTTTGTCGTGTTTTTTATGATACAATGATTTGCCCTTGTACGGAAAATTGCTTATTTCACTCATATTTACCTTAGATGTTTTTCTTTCTTACTCCATATTTACGAATATCGCCATTACAATACAATATTTATATGAATTAACGGGATTTTCGAGTCAGTTAAAAAAATTTGTATTTTTTGGTCGATCAGTTAATAAAAAAATAATTATTTTTATCTATCGAAAAAAAGGTAAAACTTTCAGCTTATCAAAAAATATATATTTTTAGTACCTTAAAAACGAAAATTTTGCAGAAAAAAAACGGTTTCTTTAATTAAAAAATTCAAATCTAATATATATTCGCTTATAAATTTAAAAACATTTTTGAAATTATATTTGTATTATATATCGTTAAAAAGGCATTTAATTACCTTTCGAATAGCATGTCTTTCTTTAAGATCCATTGGATATTGGCAAAGATATAGAAAATATTGTGAACAGATTTTTTAACAAAGAAAACACTTGGAAAATTTAAATTTTATGTAATATAGTGTGAAATTAAATAAAAAATGTATATTTTTATATGTCAAACAAAAGGTCTAACTGTAAGCTTTTCAAAAAAAATATATTTTTAGTAACTTAATAACGTAAATTTTTTATAAAATAACGGTTCTTTTTATTAAATAATTCAACTTTGGAATAAATTCGCTTATAAAATAAAAAATATTATAGCAATGATATTTATAACAAAAATATTTGAAAGGTCATTTAATGACCTTTGAAATGACATATTAATCTTAAAGATGCATTGAGTAACGACAAAGATATAGATGTTTTTTTGAACAGATCTTTTAACAAAAATTTTTTTTAAAAATCGATAACTCGATAACTAATAGAGTTATCGATTTTTTGTTCGGTTAATCATGTTTTTTTGTTGTTTTCTACCAGAAAACATCTTCAAATCGCGGCGCCCCGGAAATCGTAATCGTGCCCGTGTTTGCAAACAATATGGCGGCTTGTATGTGTTCGAGAAAGCGAGCGTTCAAATTACGGAATTTGTTTGGCACACACAGGGTTACATTTGAGAAGAGTAGAAATGTACTCTTAAAAAAGTATTTATTGCTTCGAAATAAAATTATTTTTGTGTGGGGAAAATAAAGCAAAAAATGCTTTCCAAGTCTTCCACACCTGCTTACTTTTTTCGAAACAAGTTTTTTACTGAATCCTAACAAATTATCACGTATACTGTATGCAATTTACATAGAGTAGGGGAGAGTCGTCCCCGTTGTCTCAAGTACTAGTTGTCACAACGCCGATATCTTTTGATTCAACACGTTATCGAGTTAAATATCAATGTCATCTATACGCTATTGCAATTTCTAGCATCCCAAGAAAGTTTAAGTGCCGTTAGTTTTATTTTGCAAAAATTAAAAGAGATTTAAGAAACTAAGTTGGATTTGTGTATTTTTATATTTTTTTAAAATTTGTGTTTAGACAAATATTAATGTGTTATATTCAACTTTTAATAAATTTCCAATACAATTAATATTATATTTTGCAAATACTTATGAATTTTTGGATAAAACATTATATTTAAATTTACAGAACATTGTTTACTTTTTTTTCCAAATGGTACAGGTTGTCACAGCGCTTGTGGGGGCTTGTTGTCACATATAATTTCATATAACCATTTTGAAAGTATTCTATGTTTTATTTGAATTTAAGGAAATATGCCAAGTAATCGCAAACGACTTACAAACCGAGGTCCGACATCTTCAGATATCATGATGCAAGCCGATTACAGCTAGTATCAATAAAGATAGCGTGGATTCACTACATGTAGTTTGTTGTCAAGCGTCAAATCCAATAACAATTGTCGTCAATATATAAACTGCAAACATTTTGCACATAATGCATTGAAAGTGATTCTTTGATACATTGCTGCTTAAATTGTTCTTCAGAGTGCGGCAGTGACGACGATTAAGAGGTGTGACAACGTGGACTACGCATTGGGACAACTTACCCCACGGGTGGGGTTACTTGTCCCAGACGAGTTGAATTTTTTATCTAGAAAATTTTTTGATTTATTTTTAAATAATATTCGTTATTCATATCAGGATTGAAGAATTACATATTGAATTTATCTTTTAAAGTTTTGCAGTGTCATTATTGCTTAATTTGTGGGAGTTACAGCGGTTCATTCAAATTTTGTGACAACTAGTACCACTCTCCCCTACTACCAAATACTCCACATAGTACTACACTTACATATGATTCAATACAACCCTGGTTTCGTAATGACTATAGAAATGTTTTTTTCTGCTTTGTTGGACAGAGAAAATCAAAAATTTTTCTGTCCAACTGAAAATTGGACATTTTCTGAAAATCAAGCCAACTTGTGTGCCAAGCTGGCGATCTGGCTTCTTAACTATCGAACTTGTGTGTATACTTGGCTGCCGTATGCCACACAAAAACGCTGATTTGAAGCCTGCATAAGCCACGTAGTGACGACTAGTAAAAGTTTTAATATTCAGCACACTCGGGCAGCATTTTCACATTTTGGGCATTAATGCCTCGCCGGCAGGCAGTTTTTTTGTTGTAGGCATTCTTGTGAACGTTAGTCGGAGGCACTGTTGGCTGGACGGTCGGCAGCCATTTCGATTTATATATAGTGCGTGGAGTGGTGAAAGAAAATTTCACCGGATTATTTTTCGAGTATAATCGTTTAATATTTAGTTTATTAAATTTTCGAAAACTATTTCTTAGCTGTTAAGGCACCACGCAATAAATAGAACCAGTCAGAAAATGTCATCTTCATCCTCTTGCTACAAGTGTAATCGTCCGGGCCATTATGCCCGTGATTGTAATTCCGGAATGCGTGACGGCGGACGTGATGGCCGTGATGGTGGTCGCGACATGCGCCGCGGTGGTGGCAACCGCGAGAAGTGCTACAAATGTAATCAATTTGGACACTTCGCACGTGCGTGTACCGAAGAGTCTGAGAGGTGCTATCGTTGCAATGGCGTCGGACACATCTCGAAGGACTGCACCCAAACGGACAACCCAACATGCTATAAATGCAACAAACCCGGTCACTGGGCACGCAACTGTACTGAACAGATGAACGATCGCTCTTCCAACATCTCCTGTTACAAGTGCAACCGAGCCGGCCACATCTCCAAAAACTGCCCGGATACGGCCAAGACATGCTACGGCTGTGGCAAAAGTGGTCATCTCAGACGCGAATGCGACGAGAAAGGGGGTAGAAACTAAACTTACGAACTTAAAACCACAGCAAGCAAAGAAGAAGCAACCAACACCATCCTTACATCTAAAATACACAAAAATCACCAACGCAACTCAACTAAATTTAAATCGATTTAATTACTATTCCAAGCTGAAGTCAGCGACTTAAATCTAGACAACTTTAAATGACAAGATGTGAAACGAAGTGGAACTTCGCCTTTGAACGCACCCCCCTCTCCTCTGTGACATCAATTGAATGGAAGAAGAAATCGTTAAGAAATTACAAAAAAAAAAATATTAATAAAATATTTAACTAAAGGACAGAATCAACAGAAGTGGAAGAAATAACCTTAACAATTTCATATATCACTGTGATTGTTTTTTAATTGTATATTAAAAATACTGGAGCTGCTGATTTGAGAAAGAATATTTTGTTTTATTTCTATTCCTTTGCAGGTTTAATAGATAAATGAATGCTTTGAGGACGTGTCTAAATTTCTTATACTCTGGGGAAAGTTTTTTCATTTCAATTTGTTTTTTTTTTTGTTTTTTTCATATCGTTTGCCAAACTTGCTTCTACTCTTGCCATGTGCTTCTTGTGCAGCTGAGTTCTCCGCCAGAGGCCCTCGCACAGTCTTTCAAACATATGTGCTGCGATCAGCTTGGAAACAGCAGCTGCTTCTGATGCTCCTGCAGAGTAGGTCTTTTGCCGTTGATGTGATTTTTTGTGCTTTCCTCGTTGTATTGATTCGTCTCTGTCACTGTGTGTATCCATTCTTGTACTTGTGCCGTCTTTCACACAAGTACAGTCATCGCAGTGTTAACAAGTATTTCTTTGAAACGACAACCACGACCAGAGATATGTGGAATCGAGAGTTCCTTTGTGCAACTTGCACACAAATTTTGCAGTGGGACGTTTTCAAGGTCAAGGTCAAACTCCAGTTTGGTTGGCTTGGCACAACAGGTTTAAAGTTCTGCGTACTTAACGAAAGGAAGTTGCAAATATTTTCACCATCAAATCGAAGTTAGACATTTTTGGAAACATGAATATTATTTTTGATTATTTGAGCAATTAAAAAGGTAAAGTGGAAACTTTATCAAAACAAACAACCCAAAGATAAGTAGATTTTTACCAAATTAATACTTTATAAATTTATAAAATATTACACAATAAATAAATAAATAAATAAGTAGATTTTTCAAAATTTTGTCTATTCTGCAAGAAAGCATTTTGGAAAAAGGTGAAGTTGCTATATACTTTTTATAATAAAAATATTTACGAAAAACATAATTCTCTCATAGTACCATTGTTCTTAATAAAGTTTTGTTAATTTTAATAATGTTTAAAATAGCTTGTTTAAAATTTCTTGAACGGAATTTTTAAGAACATAAGTTCAAAAATCATTTTGAAATATCGGAGGAATAATTTATAGTCATCTAAATTAAAAAAGCCATAACAACTTTAATACTTTAACAGAAGAAATAAAAATAACCTACCTATATCTTTAATTGAATAGCATTCATTTTGAAGTCGTAAATAGTATTATATCTACTTTAGGCGTATACACTAAATATATTTTAGAAACACTTGCTAATATTGTAGAACAAAATACCAAACAGTGAATTCCATTTGCGCACTTGTTTGCATCGAAAACTTTAAGCATATATTAGCTGAAATTCTACATTTTCGACTTGAACGAAAAACAAACTTAATTTTTCACAAAAATAACTTCAATTACTTAGTAAAAACTTGAAAATATACAAAATCGCTAGGTTTAATAACGCAACAAAGATAGAAGTGACTGACTTACCTAAACTTCATCCCGTCTTGAATTTTTTTGGGACCGTGTAGTTAATATAATGTAGAGGATAGATATGAGTGGTTTTGAGTCACAATCACGCTCGAATACTTCTTATATAAGTAACTTATACACTATCTCTTGCAAAAATGTGAAAAATGCAGTTCAGAGGAAGAATGTGATTTTAATAGAAACTAGCCAATGGTCCACCCTAAATAAGTATCGCACGACATTCAAATTTTGATAAGCCATTTCTTGACCTTTGCTTCCGAATAAAATGTGGGTTTTTTTTAAGTAGGAAATTAGTTGTCAAATTAAAGATAACTGTCGTAAATCGTGTGTAGAAGTTCTATATGAGCGCGCTTGTGATATTTGTTGGCAGTGGCCAGCGATTCTTGCTCAAACATGTTCACTATTCGACATTTCGTTTCTCGCACTGTATTTGTTATTGTTATTTTATTTCATTGGGCGTTATTTCACTGAACCTTTTGATTCATGACCTTACATTTAAAAAAAAAAATATTTTTATAAAATTCGCACTGAAATTTTGACTCATTTCTTATCATGTTCACATACTTTTTAGAGCTCACGATAATATCAATTTATCTCCCGTTCACAGACTATTAATTCACTTTTAATGATTTGACTGCAAAAAATATTGTTTTCTTTAAAAAAAGTTCAATAATAAAAAGTAGTTTAAATAGCGAGGGTTCTACAGAATTTCATATTTTTTTTTTCAAGTCTTATGAAATCTTAGCAACATTGTCTGCAGCAAGATTGTCTCCTTTTGGTAGGATATCGTAAAACAATACAACTATGTTCACTGTAATTATAACATAACATATAACATAATAAATAATATAATTAATTCTTTTAATTATATATGCAGAAGAAACCACTTCAATGAATTTAAGCTGAATTATGAATTTTCTTGTTCTTACTCATTACTAAACGAAGCAAACAATTTTTTCGGCTACTTGCCACTAGAGTCATAAAATTAAATACATAGTTCATGCAGCAACCATTGGTTTGCAATAATGTTTGCTGTACTCTCGACTAGTAATGGGCATAACTGCTACTTTGCAGTCACTGCTACTCACTGTGATTGCTACTTCAGAATCAGGGTACACTGAATAAGGTAGCCGCAACACGGAGAGCGCGACTGCCGCAAATGTCAAAGCGGACTGCTTCAGCTGTTGTTGTTGTTTTTTTTTCGACAGCCAGTTGATTTTGACACTTTCGGATAAGCGAAAGAGAGCACAGTCAGTTTTGAAGCAACCTTGTTATTCAACCATGTTCAGAATCAAAGTGAAAATTACCTGTGATTGCTACGTTAGCATATCGAATATTACATTAGGTCTGTTCACGTACTTTACTTGCTAAAACTTGCAGCGAGAGAGTAAAAGAAGAATTGAGGGAAAAATATGTACAAAGAGAAAATTAGCTGAAAAAGTACGTGAACAGAAAACTAGTAGAAACTTGCAAGTTAACAACAGCTGATCAAACGAATTGACAGTTTATTTCAACCGCAAAAAACTGCTGCTGTAACTTAATGTTATAAATTCTTGAAATCATTTCTTGTATCCTACCAACATTAACATTTATACTAACATTTCCCTCAGCATCATAAATGTTTCTTTTTCCATCCATTTTAATAGGAAATCCACAGAAAAATTTTTGACAGCTTGTTTTTTGACAAACAGTTTTTTTCAGTAGTTGCAAGTTCTTGCAAGTAGAAATTTTGCTAGCAGAAACTTGCAACTTCTTTTTTCTCTCTCACTTTTTTACGCTCTCGTTTTCCTCTCTCGTTGCAAGTTTTTCGAGTACGTGAACGCTTTACTAGTAAAAACTTGCAATAATTGGTAACAATTTGGGTATGTTCGAGGCACTCAATAAATGCGGCAATACTGCGGCCTTTCTACACGCCTGCAACACTGTTGCAGATGCTCAGCTGATACTTTGCTGATATTCTGCGCGTATTTTGCACAATTTCCATTAATTAAAGCAAGAATAGATTTTTGTACAAGTTTAATTTTGTATAGCATAGAAAACGATAAAAGTTTGTTATTGAAATTAGAAGAAACAAGAATTAAGAGACTTAGAAGAGAAGAATTTTTTTTAAAACCATTTAATTATATACTGGTTATAAAATTTTCACGCATTTCCGATTGAATTACTAGTAAATTTATATACGTGGCCAATAATAATAATAAAAAATAAAATAAATAAACATTTGTCTTACTTTTCTTCATGCAGTATTATTCTGCAGACAAAAATTTTGTGTTGCCGCTTTTTCGCATTTCCTGCGCATCAAATGTAAAATTTTTGTTCGCTAGAACGTTTTGCTTTGGCCAATGTTGCCAGAAATTTGCATAGAACGTGATGCTTTGATAAATCATGCAACACAGCCGCAGTGTTTGCAGCTCGAACATACCCTTTGTAACAATTTTTTGTTACTGAACAAACCTATTAACCCAAGTAACAATTTTCCTCCTATAAAGCACCTAAGAACATTCTCAACAACATATTAAAACACATCATTTACGGACATAAACATTGTATAATAATCGTATAAGACAAAAAAGGCGCACGTTTTTTGTTTGCATTAAACTCTACATCAGTAAAATTTTATCCTGTTGAACATATTCTTATCATTACTTTATAGGAGTTTTATACCATGTTTTCCTATAGTAGTGTTTGTTTCTAAAGAGAGCATGAGAGAAAATAAATATTTGTGTCAAAATAAATATTCGAAAAAACATAAATCTTATTCGAAAAAAAATTTAAATTTCAGTTTTGTTTTGTTTTGGTTCCGAGTAAAACTTCAAATTGAACATTGATTTTTTAACTGTTGTTATTATTTGTTTTGTTTCGTGATTCTTTAATTTATATTTTATTCATATTAATTATATTAATATTAATTGCTTATAATTGCTTATAATTATAATTATAAAATTTATTAACAGCGTAACGGCGGGATTCGAACCAAGAACCTTTGAGTTGCAAGTCGGACGCATTATCTTCTCGCCCATTTTTACATATCCAATATGTTGCAAAAATGTTCATTAAATAACGACTGCGCTGTCGATTGGTTGAATGAATATTTATATCAGACATTTTTTCGAAATGTCTATTAAAATTGAATGGCGTAATAAGGTGATGCTTCTTTTATTTGGCTTAAAGAAAAGAGAGAAATTTTTCTTTGACTTTTCGCTATTAATTAACACTAAATTTTTTATATTAACTAAAGTATTATTTTTTTAAAGTTGATTGTTTTATACGAATATAATTTGCAAATAAAACATACTTTTTTAGCACAAAAACTTTTTTTATAAAACTTTAACATGAAAAAATAGTAAGGAATCTACGACATGGCCGAAGTCAAATTACACACGCTCTGCATTAAAATCAGAGACCCAAAATAACAGTTATTTATTTTTTTTAGGTTGAAAAAGTTGTCGATATTTTGAAAAATATTTTATACGTTGCTTCATAACAGTTATTTTCAATTTATATTTTTTACGTTGCCTCATAACAGTTATAGACGAGAAAAAATTTTTTACGTTGCTCATAACTTTTATTTTCCAAAAAATTTTTTTTTACGTTGCCTAGTAAGAGTTATTGTAGAGAAATAAATTTTTACGTTATTTCTAATATATAAAAATTTCGCGTCACGGTGTTTGTAGTCGAAATTTTTTTATATATTTGGTAGGTCGTAAAGTTTGTTTTCACCTTCCTACTCCCTAGTGGCATTGCATTTTTTAAGAACACAAATTTTCGGTAAAGTTTTGACCTATAACTGACCTAGAACTAACTATGGAGTCGTATCCTTCGACTAATAAATTTGAGCAATCTTTGGAAAGGGGGCATGGCACCGCCCTTATTGTCACTATCCAATAAAAATCTTCCATTTGCATCGTTTTTAGTTGCTTGTTTTTTACTGTATTTTTGTTTTTTCTTAAAATGTAGTTGGTTCTTCGTGTCATTAAGTTTTATACAAAATTTGAATTTTTTACTTCTATGGTTAAGAAAAATCAGAAAATGAAGTACAGCAACTGCAATTATACTTCTGTTCGACTAAACAAAAAGTTTATGCTATTCAGGAGTCTAGTCAAAGTGCAATTGTGCTTCTCTTTATTACTGAAATGAATGATTTTTGAATGAAATATCAATTTCTTCTTTGCGTTCTCATACTTATGTAACTAATTTTTTTCCGAAAAATCACTTGTACTGCTGTGGCCCTAAAATACAATTTAAGAATACACTTACGTTGCATTCACAACTGCATTTTTTATGAATGCCTTATTTTGTAAAAAGTCCTTATTCTCTTACTGAGAGCAAGAAAATAAAATTACAATTGATAATCTTACACATGTTGCCCGTAAAAAAGTAACAAAGATTTTTTATTTCATACAAATTATGAGCAACGTAAAAATTTTTTTCTCGTCTATAACAGTTATGAGGCAACGTAAAAAAATAAAAATTGAAAATAAACGTTATCAGCAACGAAAAGATATTTTCTTCATTCATAACTCTTATTTCAGAGAAAAATTATTTTTTTTTTTAAATAATAGTTATTATTGATAAATATTTGTTTTCTTACAATATAACTGTTATGGTCCAATTTTTAAAGATATTTCTTATAACAGTTATGACTCTGATTAAAATAAATGCCAAGTTATATTATTTTTATTATTTTGATGACTTCACTTAGTATTGCATATAAGCGAATTATTTCAAATTTTAAACTCAGAGTACGTGTTAAATATCAAAGTTAATGTGTGAAATACAAGTCAATGCATTAATTTTTGGGGAATATATAAAAGTTTTAAAATTTTGAGGATGTCAGTTTATATATGAGCTTATATATATGAGCCTTATGTCAAAATTTTTAAAGCTTTTATGAAAAAGTTTCAAGTCATAAAAACTTTTGTTTATTTTTTAGAGATTTTTCGTTTTAATTATGTTTTTATAGAAACTGGGCGTGGTATTGGCTCATTTTCGAGCTTGATCCGTATTTTAATGCTTAAATAGAGAATTGTATTTCGATAGAACACAAAACACGGTTGTAATCTTGTCGACAGACAGGTCTAAATCTTGTAAGAAGGTGATTCTGATCAAGAATATATATACATTTTTATATTTGTCGAGCCTCCCTGTGGGCTCAACACAAGTGTTGACTAAGTTTATATAACCCTAACGCAGCAAGTATGGGCTTATAAAAATAAAAAGAGTTAAAACTGCAAATGGCAAAAACTCCCTAATTTTATTATTTGTGTTTGCATTACTTGTTCTTGACATACATATTTAAACTCCAATTGACGGTGAACTCTCTATTTATATAAGAAATTATATCAGCTTTTGAAGTTTGTCAAATAGGTCAGGTGATAATATATTCATCTTCGAACATGGATGTCCATGGTTCAAATTCGGCGGGCGCCTGAAATTTTTTTTTTTGGTTTTTCTAAACTCTTGCGGGTAATTTGGTATTTATGGGTCAACAAAACTAGCACAGTTTAGTTTAAAATAAATAAAATACATATTTAAAAGTGGACGCGCTTTACCACATAAGACACGATTTTTATTTAAAATTAAATCGTAAAGTTTCAATCATTCACAATCACAATACACAAGTATAAAATACAAAACAAATGCAAATTTTGCCGGTAGTTGCGCTGTGCCGTGTTGCACTCTGCTGATGGAAATATTTATAAATATTCCTATTTCTCTGCGGTTGGAATCCAGGCTGTGAGCTCCTCCACCACAAACCAAGTTCCTTCTTGGTAGACTCTAAGGCATCTGGCCCTTGAATAAGCAGGGATAGTTTCAACATCACGCGTCCAGTCTTCACAAAGTTCAAGCCTTCTCATACTATTGGCATCACTGGGCCTGTGCTCATGGTGTTTATTGAACTATGGAAGAATGATCAAGTTTACAAATCAAGGTAGTACTGCTCCAACATCTCCTTGAATGTCCAAGAAATATTCATCGTAACAAGCTGAAGACCTTCTCTTCAAAGCGCTTAATTATTCTTCCAACAAGTCCTCATTGCACGCCATCAGGCTTTATCATAAAACAGGTGCGTTTCTGGTTACCGGCAAGTGTGTGCAGAATATTAAAGTTTCACTTAATAAATAATTGGAAAATGTTGATTTGAATTATTTTGTTTTTATTTTTTATGATTCAATTGACAGCCTCAGTTCGAAAAAGAGAGAATTTTTGAGTACGAAAAATTTTCGAAATTCGAACACAGAACGACAAAGGTATAATTATTGTATAATTTTGCTATGCGATGTTTATAGGAAGAAACATTTCACAGTACTTTAATACAATGAATATAGCATGATTATACAAAATGAATGTAGTTTTTCTATAAACTCTGCATAATTTGTTTCAGAGAATATTCTTGCAGTGAATTATATCAGTAAACTCTCCTATAACAGGAATTCTTCCAAATTGAAGCAATATACAAAGTTTATAACATTAAATCATACTATAAGTTTGAACTTGGAAGGAAAATTGTTAGTTGGGAAGTGCTACTGGGATTTATGCCTTTTTTAAAGTGAATAAATTGCCATAATTTGTAAGCAAAAAAAAAATTGAATTTAAAGAAAAAACTCAGGAAACGAAAAACCTTCAAATAAGCTTTATCCCCTCAATTTTATAGATGATAGAAAATAAGAAAGTTAAAACAAAAAGAGTCAAGACAATGTAACAACAAGACAGGGATATAAAATAATTAAATATCAAATCACTATTTTAGAATTATTAATAATTATATAAATTTATAGTATATTAATTATTTATTAAGCAGTTACGTAATTCCCTGAAAGAAAAATCAATGCTACTGTGAATCCCGGTTATCGAAAGTACCAATCACTGTCTGTTACTAAAATATTTGCGTAACAGTGATTTCTACTCCGATATTTTATTTTTTAATAAACAGAAAGTATTATTCTTAGTGGCAGTGATTGTGATTCTCAATGGTTTGAGCATCGAATAATGTCTTCTGGTTATCCGTTTTCACAAAGTCACAGCAGCAGTGTTTTTTATTTCAGGCAATACCAGTAGAATATATTATTCGATGATGTGGTGACCGTGGCATGCAGGTTAAGTGTGTGGCTAAGCATGCTCGGAACCCGGGTTCGTTCCCCAGCCGCGGCGAAAAGTTTTTTTTAATAAAAAATTTTTCTGATCAGTCACCACCTCTCTGCAGACAATATCAAACCTCAGAGAGTTAATAATGCCATGTAAAGCTTCTTGAGAACATGAACTTTAGCCGTTCGGAGTCAGTAGGTCCAGTTCTCGGTCAGTTGTGTGCAAACATTTCATAACACACACAACACAATTGCTCATGAGAAGCTCGGTCAAAGTCCTTGCAAGGGCTGAAATGGCCAATTAGTTTGTTTTTTTTTTTTTATAGATAAGTACGAACGAAAAGTATATGAATACAAATACTACTACCTACGCATACAAATTCAAAAAATGGTTTCTTAGAATAACAACCTAGATTCTGTTCCGATCAGAGAATGGAAAAAACCGTACCTTATACGTACCGAATAAAAATTGAGCGGACTTAAACATTTTCTCTATCTATTCCGCATTTGGCTCTTCGACTCAAACAAAAGCACAATCACTACCACGCAGAAGAAAAAGAGCGGACTTAAATGTAAGGGGTTGTGCTGTTTGATCAAAAAACATTATTTGCTTTTTGTGCTTTATGTAAAAAAATGTTTCTATTGACATGTTTTTAGCGAAAAATCACATAAAAGTTATTATTGATACGATATTTTAGGTTTTTACGTTTCATGTTTCCAGTTGCACATGTGGTTCTTAGTTATACTTGCTTAATTATACAGAATTATAAATATTTAAGCCAATAAATATTTTATAACTGCATTAGGATATATATTGGTCTCTAACCTGCATTCCAATGTATTTTGTCGATTGTAGAACTCTCAAACATATTTTTTAAAAACCTTTATGAAAACAAGTGCTAGGAATTGATTTTGCAAAGCAATTCTGCATTTTCAATTCTTTGTTGCAATTTAAAATGTTAACTTCTCAAATCTATTCATTAGACTAGATTTAGATTTTTAGATTAGACTTTGTACAATTTATAAACATGAAACACCTTACTTAAATTACACAATTATTTTTTAATATTTTTATTAGTAACGAAACAACATACATAAATAAAAATTGTTTTGCTATAGTAAATAAAAGATGAGGTTAGTATTGACGAGCGTATAAATAAAAGTGAGTTCTAGAGAGTCTTGGCTCTCTATACTCTGTCAGTTCCACGTATTTAATTTATTTTTATTTTAAATCAACTTTAAGATTCAAATTAAAAGAATTCTAAAAAATTAAAACAAACTTCTTATGCGAAAGGATTCTCTGATGCTTTATACGAAGTTTGATACTTTGGTTGTATAATTTTAGCAATCAACACTTGGAATACATCTTCCAATACAATTTCAAATGAAACATAATCAATACTTAAAATTAAAATGCACCATTAAATATTTGATAATACGGCTATGCTGAGCAACATAACGTTGGTTTGATAGGAATTTGAAACATGTGTCAAGTTTAACATTGATTTCTTTGGTGCCACATGTGTTGGGAAGTCTTGAGATGGTTGACCATTTTACGGCTGTATACGTATTTTCTTTAACTTTAAACTTTATAAGCGAGAATATATTTTTTATTATCTATGTTTTGTTTTTAAAAGAAGGTTCTTTCAGCGAACTTAATATTGAGCGAAGTTCAAAAAGTTTATTTCTCTGATTTGATTCTTGATTTGCCTGTGCCAATGTTTTTTTCAGGTTTCTTGCTACGTGGCAAAGTAGTGCAGCTGGCAGACATGGATTTTTCCTGAAAAAAATTAAAAAGATTCGATTAAGAAACACTTTAAAATGGAATCTAAAAGAAAGCATGCATTTCTGTCTTGCTTGTGAGCTTCACTGCATCAAACAGACACATTTTAAAATTCGGTTTTAACGCTATTGAGGTGATATTATTTTCTTTATTTACCGAACTGTATTTTCAAAACGTTAGCAATATATTTTTTTAGTTTTGTTTCAGATTCGGAGTTTAAAAGAAATCTTAAAATGTATGTTTGTTGTAAATTAACGCATGATTTGCATTAAAATGGTTTTGTTAGTAGAGCTGCCAATAAAATTCAAAGTTAAATGGATACGATTGCTAAAAAGTTAAACTAGGGGATTGTTTCCATGATAAGAGCTTCGATATAAAAAAAATAGGCTTTGAGCAGGCTAGGAGCATGAATACACAGCATATCAAGGCACAAAAATTAACAAAACGACCCCGTTAAATCCTTACTTTTTTAATTCAAGTTTATATTTCGGTTTCTCTATGAACTGAAGACAAACTATTTTTCCTTTGGTTTGACGTCAAAAGGCAATTTTTATTTTCTGTTGTACGAAAGAGGTTTGATTTAATATTCTTGAAAAGATTGCCTTTCCGAGTGCTGCTTTTCTCAGACGTTGGTGAAGAAGCGCGCACTGATGAACAACTCGATGTAACACTGAGCGTATCAACCAGTTTGTCAGAAGGCGGTGGGGCTGGAGCTTTGCCTTTATTGTGACGAGCTTTTAAAGTATTTTGTGGGTCATCATCTTTAAGCACGGCTTCTCTTTTGGAATCTATATTTATTCTAAAATTTTCCTTTATTTCTTCTAAAGCTAATTTTAATTCTTTAGGTCTTATTTTGATGTTTTCAACTGGAAGAATATCTGCATCTTCAACTTCCAGATCCTGTTGCTTATATTCTTTAGATTGTGAAAGAGAAACATCACCTAGGATTTCATGAACGTCTTTCGTCGATGTTGTCGAAATTGTGTCTAAAAACTCGTCATTACTATTTTCATCGTTTTCTTCATCATTAGTTAAGTTATCAACAACTTCACTTTCCGGAATTAAATTAATACTTGAAGATTCAACTTGTTCAATAAAAGTGCTTTTCATAGATGGTGATTTTTCAATTATTTCCTTTTCACCAGACAAAGTGTCCATAAATTGTTCATCTACAGTTTCATCAGAGTCATTTTCATCTGTTTTCGATTCTAGGTCAGATACAGAACTTGATAGCATGTGTAAGGATGTGAATGTTCTTGGTTCATATGGTGCTGCAAGTATTATCGGACGACTTCTACTATATTCAGCTTTATCGATAAAACTATTTTTATTCCAATTATTCACAGAATACACCGGACGAATTCCATCGCTATATAATTGATAGTCTGCTTCCTCGGTATCCAATATGTTAAACAATAAATCTTCACCCTTCATAGAATTGCAATTATGGTTAAATACATCAGCACTAATATTAGACATATTTATTGGAAAGACTAAACTTGACAACTATTCTTATCAATTAACTAGTATGAGTGTCTTAACATTTAATATACATATAGGATTTACTCACATCGGATTTTTTTGATTTTAACCTCGCTTTGGAGGCGTTTGTCATTGAAGATGTTCGGCTTAATCCAACAGAGATCGGTTCAGCACTTGAATAGCCAGAACTAATGTCTTCAGAAGATCGTATGCTGTAACTAATTCCAAATTAAATTGCGAGTTTTTAGAATAAATTAATATGGCACTCACTTGAAGTCCCCAGGACCCTTTGGGTTAACATCCACTTCTGTGAAGTACATACCAGTAGAATGACGACTTCCAGAAGCAGAGCGTCCAACAGCTGTTTGCATTCGTGGTCTCAGCATACGATGCTGTGGTCTCTTATTTACAACATCGTCAATCTGTAATTTAAGTGTTTTGTATTCGAAAAGTATTTGATTTTAAGATGTTAACAACTGTACTTCATCTTGTGTACGATGTACATCTGGCTCCGATAAATCACTTAAACTGTAGCTACGACGAATTGTCTGAACTAAATTTCCGCCACCCTAAAAGGAAATGTGAAAAAGTAAGCAGACATCAGACATCAGCATTCAGTAAAGAACTTATTTTGGTTTGTGAGCACACAAAACAAAACAAATAAGTATGTTAAAAATAAGACTTTTCTTTGTTTTGTGTTAAAAATTAAAATTAGCACAGTTTATTAATATTGTTAAAAATAAAATGATTCATCAGTATAAAAATTACAATTAAACGATACCAGTTAAACTTAAATTAAAAAAGCTTGTTTAGGATTACTGGATTACAATTAATATTTGAGATGAGTATGAATATTTCGTTAGGAAATTCAAAGTTGTTAACTAGAGATCAATTAATATACACTTGTATATTATATACTAGAAAGCCTTGCAGTAACTTATTATTCGACATCAACTTCAACATCCGGAGTAGCATCGCGAAGTTTTCTCCTGCTACGAATAGAGGCAGTGGCAGTAGCTGCAGTTTTATTATTAGATATGGCCACTTTCGACTTTTTTTTTTCGGCAGCAGTCTTGCTTGTACGCGCTTTAGTTTTCCTTTTCGGGGCTTCACGCAATCGTGCAGCACCCATTTCGTCAACATCGGCATAACTCACAACATCATTTTCATTTTGAAGGTCATTTTGCATGCGATCATCTTCTTCAGAGAATTCAACCTCCATAGTTGACATTATGTTAAGAGAACTAGAGCGTGATACCCACAGTTGTTCTTCAACACCCATTCCATCAGGATCATCTCTTCCCATACTACGACTATAGATGGCGTGATCAGATTGCGATACAGGCAAAGCACGCAGATTCTGCTCAGTGTTTGCGTTTATGCTGTAGTTGATTGTCTGTTAGTGCGCGCATGCGCATGTAATATGTTATGAAATTGCGATGAATGTGCATAAAATAAAGAAAGAAAATTTAAATGAAATTAAAATTTAATGAAAATTAGGAGCTTTCATTTAATTGCCTAGCTTATTACAGGCAGTAAGAAAATTATGCATTTTATGAAATAAGAAAAGAAAATCACAACGCAAATGGTGTAAGCGGCTTTGAAGCAAACAGTTCTGAGATGTTGGAGGAATTACTTTTATTTTTTAACTAAAATATTTAATAAGACAACATAACAATGAAAGAAGTGTATTAACAATAATATTATAATAAATATATGACGTATTTAAACATGATAATTTTATGACGAAGCAAGGCGCATTAAAGAAAATCAAACAAAATTTCCTGCTACCCATTGTCTAATGCATCAAGTCGTAATGTTTATGACCAGGTCTTGATTTGTGACAATATTTGATGTTAAAGTATTAGTACGTTACCATTTGTTGAACACACAAAAATTTATTGATAGAACGCATTATTTGTGATGGATAAATTAATGAAAAACAATGTACCTTTAAAGCAGTCTGCATTATAACATTTGTAGCATAGTTAACACCTTTAGAACCAAGTTGCAGCACAGCAGAATATCCACGTTCTTTGGCTTGATTAAGGTAGTCATCAATTTCCTTATAAACACGCGTTCATTAGTGAAAGTTTTTTCATTATAAATTTAATTTCCTACTTGCTCCCTACGTGTCAGCATCGGATGCACAAACTTTCTGTATAGCGTGGAGCTGCCCTTTGTGGCTGGCGATAGTAGCCATAGCACAATTATTACCTTAACTTCGTAGTAGAATGGAAACCAAGATAGAAAAATATCTGTAAATGTTTCGATGCAAGTGAAGAATGCATACACAATCCAGTACATCATCCATTTTACCTAAAAATACGCATAAAAAATAGAAACGAGCAACTATTTTTAACTCAAAGGCACAGACTGTGCCTGGTTTATAGTCATAAACTGTATTATAATTTAGAATTTACTCACGTATTCTTTTACGTTTTTAGTTCGTACGGCCTTATATGAGGAGTAAGCCGGATACAGTGTCCCAAAAGACAATCTGAAAGCAGGGAAAAGGAAAGTTTGAGCACAAGAACGTGGAGAAATGAAAATGCCCAAGAGGAAAAAAATGCAAACGGTGGTAAATGACATGCGAGGCAGTTTCATATTTTGCAGCATTTCAAGAAATCTGCCGACAGCTGTAAGATTTTGTACGACGTGTCCAGTCACAATTTCTTCTGTTGCAGGCAATCTTCCATCATTCGTCATGTTTTCGCGATAGTCAGAGTTGAATTTTCGCGTAAAAATCTGGGGGATGACATTCTCGTCATCGTCATCACACCATGTCGGTGGTGTTTTAGCTCCATCAATATCTCTGGTTTTAATAAACTTTTGATAAATAGGATAATTCTCAATGGATGTATCTTGGATATGACGTCTATAGTTTAAATCCATTTCCAAGCTCCGTTGCATGCGCTCCCATTGCCCAGCAAACTGTGTTTTTTTCCTCAACATATCTTCTTGTTGTGCAAATCTATGCTGCAGTCGATGTTGTGATTCTGTGACATAATTGCGTTTCATTTTTTCTGTCGCCCTCTGGCTTTGTCCCTTTCGAAAGAACTCTTGCTTAACAAATTTTATTTTGTATATTAACAAGTCCGGGAAACAAAAAATCCTAAATGAACTGCATCCTAAAATCAACTAAATTAATAATTGGAAAATATTTTCAACGATTGCTTTTGAGAAAGATATGTTTATATTTAAAAATAGTTTAACAAACTGAAGAGCATCAACTGACTCTTTCAGTTCTCTTTAACGCCACTCTCGGTGTGTTAAAAATACAATTTTGTTTGTATTGCTACATCATGAAGCAACAATATAAAACATCTAGAAAGGAGTATGGAAAACTTTATATATTCTGTAATAGAAAAGTGCTCCGTGTGTTGTTTTTCAGGCTCTAAAATTGAGTTGCGAATCGAAACCATAATAAAAATGTTGCAACAAACTGTTTCTGTTGATATTGTTGGGCAAGTCATTGGCCGCTCGACTTTAAATAAATGTGTTTAACGAAAACAATAAAAATAGGTTGCGACAGCCAAAATGTAAGAGAGTAAAAGAAAAACGTATTTATTAATGTATAAATTACTGTCGGATATTTATGTTATGTTATATCTGTTCTTAGTAAAAGCTATATAATTATAAGAATGTCCTTGATTTTAAAACTCTCCTTGATCTTAAAGACATAAATAGTTTTTGATTTAATCGCATCAAGCACTGTCAAATCACTTGAAAATTTATTAGCTTTAAATGTATAAACCTTGTATTGCCATAAAAGTCTCAGCATAGCTTGTTTCCATGTTTGGATATAAGCTTTCTCGTGGTTTTGAGTAAGTTTTTTTTTTGTTATTGAAGCATGGTATAAAGATATCAAAATTAATGACTTTAGGCAAAATTTATCGCTATGCTGTGATTCATCATAAATAATTGTGTTTTTTTTTTATCAAAGTCTTGCCATCAGAGTACTGATTGTTTTTTAATAACTGTTTTATTTTTGTTTTAATTTGTATACTTTTGAATATTAATACGATTACGGAAATTAAGCTTTAATTACTTATTAATGAAAAAAGAACTACATCATTTTCTTTTATATAAAGATACAAACTTACATGATTAATCGAGAGAACAAAGCACTTATCATGATGGCGATACGCTCCTGCGTCTCCTAGCATGAAGTAATCGTTTTGAACTGCATCAATAAAAAATTCCTCAATGCTCGCAAACAATTTTATTAAGATTGAGTCGAACTCAAAGAAGAGCACCGTCGGTTTCAACGTATAGATGTTGCCTATTAAGATCAAAATAAACAAAGTGTAATTACAATTAGAATAAGCCTATTATACGACAGTGGAGTAAAATGAGATAAAGTTTAAACAGACATTTTATTTTGAAAAATTATAGTTTTCCCAATCGGTTGCGCATAGTAGTGATAGAATATTTAAAAATAAATTGGAAATTTTTAAACCAAGCACACTCAGCTTTACAACTGAACGCTCAACTGTCTGACAGAGGATATGACAATTTCAAATAACCAATTGGAAATATTTATTTTAAGATTTTTGGACCGTCTTTAAAAAAGTCAAGTAAAAACGTTATATTAGGATCGAAATATTTATTGGATATAAAAAGATCTGGACATTTTGATGAGGGCTGGTCTGCACTATAAATAAATTTTTCAAAATTTTGAAGAATTATATTATTTTTAGAAAATCAAGATATTTAAAAGAATTTAGATAAATTTTAGATAGTAAAAACTGTGTAAGATTAAACTAAAAATTGAGAGATTCTTTGAATGAATTTACGACTATGTCAATTGTCTTTATAAACGTTATCTAGAAGTCGATGGACTGTCTTTTTTTTTTTGTAATATTTGTCTTTTCTTTTTAATCGACTCTGGATAGTTGGACTTGCCGTTCGAATATTTTCAACACCTCTTTTTGATATTCATAAAATGCAATCGATTTTTCTAATATAAAAACATTGGTTAATTCCTCTTTCTGACCCAACAATATTTAACTTTCTGCCTAGTTTCTCATCGCTTCATGTACGGTGCAAGATCGATTGTTATTTTTATCCACTTTTCGGAATTTTTGTCCCAACGTATAGAAGAAGAAAGCATTAATTTTATACCCACAAAGATTTTTGTGAGATGTTATTTTATTTATTGTTGATTTATATTGGTCAACATATTAAAAAAATCAAGCAGCGAGAGTGCCTGACAACTCCTTGTGTTGCATAGAATTCTCGATGCAAGTCCTTTAGAACAAAGGAAAATCATGTACGAACGAACACGCAAACGAGTTGGTTGTGAAATAATATTGGAAAATTTTTGCAATAAATTTCGTGTTTTCAATTTCTCAATGTTTTATAATTGTCTCATTTATTTATATTCGTATCTTAGTAATTAAATACAAAAGATTGCAATTATTGTAACATACCTTATAACTTGATGCTTTTGTTTTGTCGTTTTATTAAATAAGGCAATGCATTTTTTCACTTTTTACATTTTAAGAAAATGTCTAAAACATTTTCAGCTTGCTGTCGAATTTTTTTTGTATTTAATGAAGCAAGAAAGCAACCTTCACGCAAACAAACCAACCAACAATTTTTATTAAAATCGTTTCCAAAACACACAGCAGTTTACAGAAAACAATTCAAGATACAAAAATTGTCTATTCTTTTCTGGCTGACATTCGGTATTTTAAGGGATACTACATGCTGTGACTTATAAGTAAGTGGTGTCTATACTGTTCTCACTACGACAGCGATTTTTATGTAACCCTGCGTCTACAAGTGCACGTAATCGCTTGCAAGTAGAGAATATTAACTGCGAAAATTTCAAAAAAGGCTGTAATTGTTTGCAAGTCAACCATTGCAAGTCCGAATTTTTATTTATAATGTTGCATTCTTATATGCTTGTATCCCTTTATAAATAATTAAAAATTTAAATTTTAGTATATTCATGATAGCGACAGTTTTATATTAATTTATAAAACCACATGCATCTAGCGTTATTCCACAATCGAAAAGCTACATAGAATCAAAGAAAAGCATCGTTTTTGTTATAAAAATCATTTCATTAAATTTTGTGACACTTCAGATTATATTAGGTCTGTTTCCGTACTCACTTCAAGTAACTTGAAGTTACTCGAAAGCGTTTCCGTACACATTTTTCCAGCTCGAGAGAGAAGAAGAACAAGCAAAATGTCACTTTTTGTGGCTCTCTATTACTTGAACTTTACTTGAAAAACTTCTTCGAGCACAAATCTCAAGCTTCGAACAGCTGATTGCCAAAGTGATAAATTTAAATTGTTGCGTTGTGTTGTGAAAAAATGTATGGAATTGGATAGCATATTAGTATAAATACTTAAAATAACCAAAACAAACACTTACGAAAGTGTTTTAAATACAAATACAAGGCAATTAAATTTTATTGTTTCCAAAAAACAGCTGTTGTGCTTGAAACTTACTTGAAAGCGTTTCCGTACTTTTTGACAAATTTTCTCATTTTGACAAATAATCAAATTACTCTCTATTACTCGAACTTTACTCGAACTTTACTTGAAGTGCGTACGGAAACAGACCTATTACCACCATGTATAACAGTTTCATGAACAGTTCAGCGTTGTCAGATGAATATCCTCAAAAACTACCTTATTCTCCCATTTAATTCTCTCAAATTACCACACGTCAAAAATACCTCAAATTACCTCAAAATCGTGCAAATTACCACAAGTCAATGAAATATCTCAAAGTTGCTTAAAATATCACTATATTAAGCACAATATTAAGCAGTGTTTATAGCAAAGTATGAAATTATGTAACGAAAGTAAACTTAAATTGCAACATATTAATTAACAACAATTAATAAAACAATAATTTATAATAATTCAATACTTTAATGAGTTCAAAAATTATTTCTCAAAAAAATTTCTCCAGCCTCATAGCAGTCCTTGCACTTCTCATCATAATTTTTCTATAAACACATTCATAATATTAAAATGCGACTAAAATGTAAAAAATACTTTAAGCTTACAGAGTTTTTGAATAACTATGCGACAATGATCTTTTTCTTCCAGACATAATTATTTTATTTTCCACTTTGCTATCAGAAATCATTATGTTCTTCTGTTGATAAATATGGAAAACAGTTTAAACACAAAAAACTACCAACAAGAATGCACAAGAAGAATACATCAACAAGCGCATTCACTCAGTAAACCTTTTCTGTTCTGAGAAAGTAAAAATCATCGCTTTATGTGAGAAAAATTCTCATGCGAGAAAATTTTTACCACATGTGCGATTTTTCCCATGCGAGAGAATAAAAATACCGAAATTACCACAAATACCTCACATTACCAAAAAGAGATTTCTACCTACTGTGGTAGAAGTACGCGTGAATGAAATGTGTACAGAAAAGGTTAACTGAGTGAATGCGCTTGTTGATGCATTCTTCATTCTTCTTGTTGGTAGTTTGTTTGTGTTTAAAGTGTTTTCAATATTTAACAACAAAGGAACGTAAATAATTTTTAATAGCAAAGTGAAAAATAAAATAATTATGTCTGGAAGAAAAAGATCATTGTCGCATAGTTATTCAAAAACTCTGTAAGATTAAAGTATTTTTACATTTTAGGCGCATTTAAATATTATGAATGTGTTAAAAGAAAAATTATGATGAGCAGTGCGAGGACTGCTATAAGGCTAGAGAAATTTTTCTGAGAAATAATTTTTGAACTCAATAAAGAATTGAATTATTAAAAATTATTGTTTTATTAACTGTTGATAATTAATATGTTGCAATTTAAGTTTACTTTCGTCACATAATTTCATACTTTGCTATAAACACCGCTTAAAGTGATATTTTAAGCAACTTTGAGGTATTTCATTGACTTGCGGTAATTTTGTGGTAATTTGCACGATTTTGAGGTAATTTGAGGTATTTTATTGACTTGCGGTAATTTTGTGGTAATTTGCACAATTTTGAGGTAATTTGAGGTATTTTTGACGTGTGGTAATTTGAGAGAATTAAATGCGAGAATAAGGTAATTTTGGAGGTATATTCATCTGACAACGCTGAGCGCTGGAACAGTTTAATTTGTTTTAAATTTAACAATAGGGGTATTCACGATGTGGTGTATTTGCCCTTGTATCTTGTATTTTTGATATATGTATTAATTTTTGTAAAAGTACAAAAACAAAATACACAGTGTTCAAAATAAAACCCCGTAGCAAAAATGCAACGAAAAAACCCTTTTGCATGGTGTAATTACAAGGTGAACGTGACGTTTAAAAATTTCCCTAGTTTTGCTTGGACTGTCAAAAATTTGCGAGCGAAAAAAAGGAACAGGCGATAATTGTCGAATCATGTGTATTAATAAGACTGAAACAGCTGTTTAGCGTAGGCATATAGTGTCAAAATGCTAGGATGACAATTGACGGTATTGTTTTTTTTAACAAAAAATAGAATCCGACGAGCAGAATGCAAAAGTTACGATATGAAAATTTTTTTATGACAACACTGATGGAAAATGATATGAATTCGATTCTCATTTGGCCCAATGTAAGCGTAGTATGAGGAGGTTGTTATATCTGTGTCGTTTATAATAACCGCTTAAGTCTAATTTCAATGTATTGAGAAATCTTGCTTTAAAATTTTTGGTCGCCTTTTAAGTTGTATGTACATAGAGTGGAGATATAACGGAGCTTCGAGTTCGATTTCGAAAGGTCGGATCTTCCGATTGATTATGCACCCCCGAAATTCTCGATTCTCCACAACTTATTTTTATTAGATTTTCTTCCATAGTTTCCTGGACATTGGGTTTCTTCAGATAATATCCTCAAATAAGCCATAAATGTATGAATACGCAGTATAGCCATTATTTTATATATGTTTTTATTCATTAAATTTACATCTTCATTGTTCTGTTTACATAATTTTGTTATTGTGCATTTTCGTTATATTAAGAACATTATAAGTTTTCAAATAGAACATCTTACGAAGAGGAATTGATTTGGTTTATTATCTGATTATTAAGATAAGGAGTATCAAAAATTATATATGGTTAATACATAGTTTGTAGGTTTGCTTGCTTGTTAGATGTTCATAAAAATGATAAATACGGATGTTAGAGTAAGTGAAGGTTAATAAATTAATTTTATAAAAATCAAATAACACATAATAAGTATTTAATAGAGCAAATATGTGGAAGTGGAAAGAAATAAACTTTAGTTTGAATGTGTGCATAAATAACACTGATCAACACGATTTTTTGCCGTTAATCAACTTACATATTTTCGGTATTTCTCCTATACAAGTATTAAAAATAAAATAATTAAAAAAAATCTATTACATTGAATGTAAAAATTAATCTAACATATTTTCATAGAAAATTTTATGAAAAATTGACATGAAACATATTAAGTGGCTGTTTGCATATTTGTTTTTTTACACACGTATTTTAATTAAACTCATTCCATGGTATGAAAAATTATGAACCACGGAGGTGAGAATATATATTGATTTTGTTGATCAGTGTAATCGTGTCGAATTTAATATACATTCGAAAACAAAATTTATTATCCTTATATTTTTTCTTTACGGATTTGGCAATTGTTACAAAACATTTGATATATATGCATGTATGAATAAGTGTTGTTGTTTTGTAAGTTGCACAGGTTAGGGAACACAAATATGCGGTGTATAAATATGGGAAAAATATAAATGTATGAATAAAAATAATTTGTATAAAATGTACATATTTGTATTTATATATATATACATGCGAGTACGGTACATACATACATATAAATACTTCTTTTAAATATAGATAATATTAGACGTAATACTTAAAATATTACAATAAACACTTTACACGTAATTTATTTAATTTTATAATTAATAATTATTTGTATACGACGAACAAAATTAGTTTTATTTATTTTTTTATTTAAATGTTAAATGAATTTCATGTTAGATTTACATGCGACTACCCAGCTTAGATGATTTACCATTTTATTAATCTTTTTATATCTAATTATTTTGCAACGTTTATGAAAACGTTGAAAAATTCGTTTGTAAGTTTCTCATATAAAATTAAATAAATGCATTTTTCATTTGTGTTTTTTAATTCTAACAATAAGGTTGCTTTTCAATTTTCGATTTTTGGTCTCTTAATTTAATATAGTAACAAAATAGTGAATTGTTAATTTAAACAATTATTGTTTGCGTTCAATATTTGTAATTGTTGATCAGTCGATTTCACTAATATAGGGACTTTATTGCTCCAATGAATGGCAAGCTTCAAATCTGCTCTATTAAGGCGGTTGGGTTGGCCACCCGGCCATTAATAGTGGTCAGAAGTCGAAATTATCGAAGTGGCAAGAAAATTGACATTGGTACACAGGTGATAGGCTTTCAGGGAGCTTCGGTTAAGCATATAATCCGATGGTAGATAGACGGACTTGTTGCACGAAGCAGGTTTTGTAGAACTAAATACCATAGGGATGATAATTTAAGGCATAAAATATTAAAACGAAAAATAAAATGTGAATTGACATTGAATTTGTAACCAATATTCCATTAATATGGTTTTGGTACATTTGTTTTAGCGGCTCTGCTGCTTGTGCTGGCGCGTAAATACTCTGGGTAGCTTGCAGTTAGATTACAAATGTTAGTGTTTAGAATACCGAAGCGAATCACTGCTGCATTTCTGTATCGTTTCCATTTACGTTTCGACTCCATAGAAGGAGAAGTTTTTGAGTAACGAATAAGATATATTTAGTATGTATTAATATATAACGATTATAATAGTATAAGTATGTTGTTATCCTATAGTTGCTGCTTTAGTACTTGCAAATAGTAAGAAAGTGTTTGTTAGTATATTGTTTGGGGGAGCTAAAATGTTTTATTGTTAACTTCGCTGCTATAGTGAAACAAGTTAAGATAACCTAGGGTATCCAATTGCGATTTATTCGGATGCAATCTACAATCGAATACCCGTGTTGTACTACCAGTGCATAAGCCGAATCTGGTCTAAGATACGCTGTTTGAAAAACGTACCGAGCATACCGAAGACAGTCGATATAGCTGCGATGCCCATCATGGCCTGCATGATGCAATGTATGCCCGACAATTCTTCTTCGCTCTGTTTAAGACGGTGCCGCTGTCTGTGATGCCGGCGATTTTCATGATCACGCAAACGCTGCAAACGCTCAAACTCTTCATCGAAATGTGGTATAATAGCCAAGTTAACAACTTCAGTTTTTGAGAGAATCTCATCATTAGCTATAGTGTTGCTGTGGCTTGTGGCATCGACGCTATTGTGGGTTTGCGACTCTTGATTTAGTTCTTTATTGCGTTTGCGTTCGTCTAACATTGTGTTATCACGGCTAAAGTCAAAATCGAAGTTTCGACTGCGAGTTGAAGTCGGGTAGTCAGCTAAATTAACTTTCGTGAGAAAGTGTAGGTTAGACTCAGAATCACCATCGGCACCGGTGAGTTGACGTGGTATTGACTCTGTGGTCGTTGTGGAAATGTCCTTGACACGGAACTGTTTGAATTGGTTCTTTTTTATGCCAAGTACCTCCGATAGAGGACGATTTATCATAGGTAGTATGGAGTCGGGAGGTCTCACACCGAACGTACCAGTCGTGGCCGAGTTGGAAATGGGAATAGAAGTTTCGGATCGTTGTTCATCGACTTTATGTTTATTGTCTGTTATTTTTCCTGCATCAGTTCTTTTACTTTCACTGGAATTAAGGTTATTGTCTTTGTTTTCAGACCCTTCTTCGCTGTCATCTGCATCACTGTCTTTTGATTCGTTGTTATCATCATATCTATTTGAATGACTTTCGTTAATGATTCCTGTTTTGTCTGCGAAACTACTATTATTATTTTTGTGGAATTTGTGAGTCAGATTGCGTATTGGTTCATATTTTGTGTTTTCGGAGTCCCCGCGATAAAGCAGTGCAACCTTGCCATCTGGCGTTAAAACAGGCGTGATTTTTGGATGAGAAGACGCTAAACGACGACTGCTGTCGGGATCAGGAGAAAGCGCATCGAAATCAGTGAAACTCGTTGTTTTCTTTTCCGTGTTTTCTTGTTTAGTCTTCTGATCTTGTTCATTTGGACTTTGTTGGTATACAATACCCACTTTACCCAAAGGGGTTGAAATTATTTTTATGGCATCGTTATTGTTTTTGCGGAAATAACGACTACCTGTTTTGCTTCGTTTTGAATTGAAGAAATCGTTGTTTTTTCTACTGTCTTCTGCGCTTGCATCCTCGCCGTCGCCATCGTCGTCATCATCTTCATCATCGTTAGCAAAATTGCCGCTGCCTTCTCGCGAGTCAACTTCGTCACCTTTATCGTTTTCTGTCCACAAATTCGGTTCTTTTCTTTGATATTTATTTCGGCCATCTACGACGAATCTATTCCCATCCGAACTAGATTTGTCGTAAATACTTCGTGCACTGCCCTCCTCAATTCTGTGGTTGCGTTGAGGTTCCTGATGAGTGGGCAATTCTTTAGGCCTTTCCACAGTGATTGCTATTCTTTCATCATCCTCGTCATAGCCCATATCCTCTTCCTCGTCCTTAACGGGTTCCCTAGCAACAGAAACAGGTACGGATTGAGGATCCTCTTCGTTATTATCATACGTACTATCGTCATTGTCATCATCTTCGTCTTCGTCCTCATAGTCGTCGTAAAAATCAGTACTTGGATTCAATTGCATGCGATCAGTTATTTCTCCATACTCGTCGGTTGCATACTCAGAATACGCGTCTTGATCTCTGCTAACAGGACGTTCTTTATCCGAATCAACCTGGTCACTTTTCCATCGTTGTGTTCTGCTTTTAGCACTTGTATCACTGTTTTCATATAAATATTTGTTCTCTTCTTCCTCTACTTTAGAGTTTGACTTAATACTAGGATTTACATTTAAATTACTCTCTGTTAAACTACTTTTACTGCTAATTGCCTTATTATCTAAACTACTACTTAATAATTGGGTAATATTACTAGCTTGTTCTAAATTTACATCTAAGCTGCTGCTATTCAGCAATTGGGTAGTCGCATCTTTCAGTCAGTAGCATTTCTTTGAACATCCGCATTTACGCACTATATCCAAATTCTTTATATATTTTCTGTTGTTATTGCACACCATGCGAACCTTTAAGAAAATAATTAAAGTTGAAAAAATCATTCACTTGAGAGACTCATTAGTTAAAATTGGATGACTTACCTTTCTGCGTCTTACGATTTTTGCGGCGCAGCACTGGCTACCGCAACCACCAACACACTTGGCATACTTTAGAGGTTGTCTGGAGCGACAATCATTCTCTGTGTAATATTCTCGTACTTGTTCCTTGCGACACGTCGAAGTAACTACAATATTATTGAATTGGAAGAGAGAGAAATCATAAACTATTAGCATACAAGCTATTGTTATATGTATAATTTATAGAAAAAGAAACAATTTGCTACAACAAAAAGCCTTCAGAAATGGTGCTCTGAACGATCACTATTTCCTCTATACATATTATAGCTTATTCCTTAACCACTGACATGGAGTTTTATTACACTGTTAAATAACATAGATAAGTGTGGATTGAATGCTCTGGAATCTCTCGTGAGTTATGTTTTTTTAGACATTTTTCGAATTTGAAACATATTTGTAAAACACAATAGAAATGATAAAGACAACATACCATATACATACATAAGTCAGTGGTTAAGGTTATGAAGGTCAATAATGATTTATGGATGTCATGCAATAAAAATAGCAATATACCAAAAGCTTTGAAAAGCAAAACGTTTTGAAAATGATTTAAATTACAAAGGTAAGGTTAGGATTCTTTCACCAGGAAAATATTTTGTCCATACCTAAATTTTGTTACAACATTGCATTTACATACAAAGTTTCTTTGAAGAATTTATTGGGGTGATCTATCCGTGAAAACTTTACTAAAGCGTAGTTCTACTCATACTATTTCATATTTTTAATCTAGTTATTTTAAAACAGCAGTTCAAGTTGGAGAAAATGATTATCAAGTAAATACAAAATTTAAGTATCTCAACATTTTTGAGGACTAGGTTATTTAGGTTATTTAAGTAAGATGAGTTTTTGATTGTTAATATGCTGAGGTTCAGTGTGCTTTTAGAATGGTAACTTCCAAAGTGATGATTATGTATGTGGCTCTCTGTGTAATAACGTTAATTTATACCTGTATTCCTTCGAACTCATATTTTTCAGTATTTTCATTCATAATTTAACAAAAATATTCTGTTATGTACTATCGTCATAGTTATTTTGTAAGTGAATATTAAATATACAAGTTCAAAAGTCGTTCAACATCAACATTTAGCTGAATCATAAGATTTACAAAACTATAAAAACCACCAAAACTCGTCAATATTGGGACAATTAATAGTATTAATTTTTTATAGTTCGGCAACAAATTGTCATTGCTCATACCTGGGGTTCATGTTTCACTATTTTTTTAAAATTTCGAAAATAAATATTTGTGAGACATAGTAAATTCTTTTGTCTATTGACAATTTTTACAAACACTAACTGCAATAATAAGTAAGGATACATTATTTTAACACACAAATTTAAAATTTGTAAAATTTTCAGTTTTAAAAGTGAGTTGCACTACTATCCAAGTTTCTTTATTGTGAAAAATACATCTTTCAAACGCCTTATTGGGAATGTTTCCACTACACTATTATTGTGTTATGTCATAAAATCCACATTCTTATGCTTAACCTATAACTTTTTAAATTTACTTTGTAAAATCTCATTTTTGGAAGACGTTAATTTAAGAAGAAAAATGCATCTTTCATAAGCTTTATTCTACACACTGGGATTGTTTCCACTACACTTTTATTGTGTTCTACCATAAAATTCACATTTTTATACTTTACATATAAGTTTTTAAACTTACTTTGTGTAGTTTAATTTTTGGAAGAAGCTAAATTAAGAAGATAAATAAATCAAGTCGAAATATTCTATAGATAATTTTTTTATGAATGTTTTTGTCACTGGAGTGTACATGAATATAATCCCAGTGTGCGGAGCACATTATAACAGAGAAGTGTGCCGAATAAGGGTCAAAATTTATTTAAACTATGCACTTGATTGTGTATTAACTTCTTTTGTTTTGTTTAAGTTGACTTCAAAAGTTTCAGAATACTCTTAGACGGTAGGAAAACTGATTACTACTAGCTAAGCTTGAATCACACTATTTCCATCTTTCATAGAGATATGTTTACTACATATATATATTTTTGAATTAAATAAATGGTTAATGTATGAATGGTTAAATATGTATGAATTATTAGTACCAGTAGTTGCTGGGGGCTCTGTTGTGCCCTCACCTTGTTCACAGTAACGGCCCTTAAAACCTTGTTTACATTTGCATTGGTATCCATCACGCGAACCAGGACTTGGTACGCAGCGACTTCCTCTACGGCATTTATTATTCTCGCAGGGATCGATCTAAAAGATTTGAAAATATTTTAAAATAAACAAATTGGCCATTTCAGCCCTTGAGAGGACTTTGGTTCAGTGAAATAACGCCCAATGAAATAACGCCCAAATAAAAAATGAAATAACGTACAAAAAATTTCCATAATAATTTGGGCGTTATTTCATAATGAAATAAGGCCCAAAATTTTGGGCTTTATTTCATTTTATTTGGGCGTTATTTCATTTTTTATTTTGGGCTTTATTTCATTATGAAATAACGCCCAAATATTTTTCATACAGATTTTGGAAGTTATTTCATTATGAAATAAGGCCCAAAATATTTATAATGATTATCTTTGAAAATATTTTGGGCGTTATTTCATTTTTGATTTGGGCATTATTTCATTTATTTTGGGCTTTATTTCATTTTTTAATTTGGGCGTTATTTAATTTTTTAAAGCCCAAAATATTTTGGCGTTATTTCATTTTTTATTTTGGGCGTTATTTCACTGAACCGAGGACTTTGACCGAGCTTCTTATGATCATTTTAAAACAAACAATACTTAAAAAAGTACACATCATTTATACCTCCTTCACATGTGGAGTCTCATCCATGAAGTCTTCTTCATCGTCTTCAGTATTTTCATCTTCTAGCAGTGTACAACCAGGTGTAATTTTCTGTTGCCTGGCTGCATTTCCAAAATCAACAAGTTTGCGATTAATCCAAACCTCTTTCATGCAACCTTTAAAACTTGTTAAATTTCTTATTTGCCAATTTTTGTAAGCTTGGTGTCCTGGTTCTGGCGGCAATCCACCTAAGAACATTGGTGTATTTAATTTTAAATAATCATTTGAACCCTCGTTAATAATGGATCTAGCTCGTCCTCGATCAACGCGAAGCGTAAAGTTTTTTTTAATGGCTAATAGTTCGACACAATGATATTTGCCATCAGCAACCATCTCGAAACTATACATGGTCGAAACTGGATAGTTTCCAACGTCATAACTAACGCGAATTCGTCCATTAAAGAGCTCCACTGCTAAATGAGCGCTCTCGCCATCGTACATTAAAATTCCGTTTTGCTCTGAGCTGCTAAACACTATTGTGACATTAGCGTCCGGTTTTGTGCGCAACGGTTCCATCTCAACAAACGAATTATTGTGAACGAAACTGATGCTTGTCAAGTATTCACACCACTTTCCAGTATAGCCGGGATGACACTTGCATAGGTAGTCGGAGCCTGACGGACTTGGTTGAAAACATACTCCATGTTTACATTCGTGATTTTGACAAGGGGATGTTTGCGGATACATCATTGAAACCATGTTGTGACCCTCGCAATACTTGCCAGTAAAATCATCTGGACACTTGCATAAGTAGTCATTTATACCATCGACACAGGTTCCACCATTTTTGCAAATGTGGTTTTGACAGTCATCGATATTATCGGTGCAATTTGCTCCGTGATATCCAAGCATGCAGTCACATGAATAGTGCGTGAAGTGATCTTTGCACTTTGCTCCATTAGAACATGGATTAAAGTCGTTGCTACAGAAATTTATTTTTGTATCGCAAAACACGCCTAGGGATAAAAAAATTGCTGTTTTAACCGATAACTATTAATTGATATTTTCTGTTTGGCATATTTTAAAAAAAAGCATGACTGAATGTAGTGATTAGTCGAATTTTTAAAGGTCAGTTGCTTAAAGAAACACTAAACCTGTTGCATAATTTTAATGTGTTTACCTGAAAATCCTGGTTGGCAACGGCAAGTATATGATTCTACACCATCTATGCAGGTAGCATTATTTTGACATTTAGTTTCTCCCAAACAGTCGTCTATATTTGTCTCACACCTGGCTCCTGTGTAGCCTGGAGAACATTGACAACTGAATCGACCTTCTTCGAGGACAGTGCAAGAGGCATTATTTCGACAAGGATTTCCGTAACAGGCGTCTATCATGAATTCACAGAAACGTCCATGATAGCCTGGCTGACAAAGGCATTGGTAGTCTCTTTGTGGCAATGGAATACATTGAGCCTTATTTTGACAAGGCGTATTATAGCAAGCATCACACTTTGAGAGAATATCATTGCTTATCTTTTCCTTACAAACAAAGTTATGGGATGGTGTTGATAAAATTAACTTATCCTTCATATTTTCCGGTTCAGCACAACGTGCGATGCCAGGTTCAACATAGTCCAATTTTATCCAATCAGAAAACCATTTTAGTGAACAATCGCAATAAAGCGGATTACTTCCGAGCGCGCTTATGAGAGACAACAAGAAGACAAAATGTGATGTTAAAATCATAGCTTTTTTAGCATAATTCACACTTACATATGTGTTATGGACTTAAGATCCTCGAATGATCCTTCGGGCAGCATAGAAATTTGGTTACCGTGCAAGGACAGAACCCTTACATTATGTAATCCGGCAAAAGCAAAACGTTGAATGCATTGCAAGTTATTGTACGAGATGATGCTATATTAAACGAATATATTTTATTGATTACTGTGTGCACGAGTATAAATATACAAATAAAACCAAATTACTCACAGTGTAGACAACTTCGTCAAGTTGGCAAATGTATAGTTGGATAAAATTGTAATTTGATTATTACTCAAATCCCTGCAAGATCAAAGTAGACAAACATCAAATTAAAAAAACTATGTTTTGCATGTTTTTCCAGTCCATACTTACAATCTAGTTAGAGATTTTAAATGTCTTATGCGATCCATATGAACTAATGTTATTTCATTTGACTCCAGGTACAGCTCAGAAGTTTCCGCTGGTATACCCCGTGGAATTTCTTTTAATTTATTGCGTGAGCAACGTACCACTGTACCGGTACACGAGCAAGATGGAGGGCAATAGCCTTCGCCAAGGCAACCTTCATTGTTGTCGGTTGCACATTTGAATTCATTGTGTGGTAAATCTTTTATTTGAACATCGCGTACTTTTGGCGGTAGAGCACATCGCGCAGTGCTTCCTATCATACCTCTTTTTCTTAACCAATCCGAAAACCATGCAAGATGGCAATTGCAATTGAATGGATTTGATGCCAAATTTCTGCAAATTTTGTGAAGTTAAAATTAAATCGTCTCAAACATAAGTTTGACAAGATTCAAGGCAAAAAATAACTTACAAGGAACTGAGTGATGATAAGAAATCAAACGAGCCGGGCATAACACATGAAATTCGATTATCATACAATGATCTAGAGATAAAATATATCAGAAATATTCATAAAATTGAATAAATAGATTTAATCAAAACCCACAATGATTTAAGTTGATGTAATCCAAGAAACATCTTGTTGGATACTTCTTTAATTTTGTTTTCCGACAACTGTAGCTCCTGTATACGTGATGCGCCTTCAAAAGAATTTGGTTCAATAGCGGAAATGTGATTTCTCCGTAAATCAAGTTTAACCAGGTGTGGTAAACGACCAAAGAGCCCATCGGATTTAACATGTCCCAATTCATTATCATTTAATAGTCTATGAAACATAATTTTTAGCTAAGTTTATTTTAACCGCTTCTGACTTACAGTTCTGTTGTGTAGAGTGGTACATCTCGCGGTATCTCTTTTAAACCACGACCTGAACAATCAACGGTGGTGCCATCACAATAACACATTGCCGGACACTCAGTATCCATGCGACATTCGTTTGACATTTTAATACGCATTTCATCCCAGGAACCTAAATTTAAATTAAAAGTAAAAAGCGAATACTTTTGTAAATATTTGTATGGCCATTGTTCCGCTACTTACATTTAAATTTCTCTTCACGCAGAGTTTCAATGCGACGTCGGTGCATTCGTTTTGGCGACTCACAACGTGCTCCACTTGTCTCGATTGGGTTCTTGTGTAAATAATCGGCTAACCAACGGAGATTACAATCGCATATAAAAGGATTCTTTGCCAGATGGCTGTTAAAGACAAAGCATGGTGCGATTTAATAAATGTTAAATTTTAATTATATAACTTTGCATTTCAATTCCATCATCCAATCATGTATAAAGAGCCATATTCCTTAAGCTTCTTTGATCTATGCTCATCTCAAAAAATTGACATCTGAGATGTCTCTATCTGAATTTTAAAACGAATGTGCAATAGAGTGGGTCGGTCACCATTAAAAAAAAAATTTTAAAATGCATCCCTTAATTTAAATATGACCTCGAGATAAGTCCATGAACAATATCGATAAATCGGAGTTAATCCAGGTGACGTAGTACTAGTAAAACATGAGAGTAGAAATTTTAAGCTCTTTGCAAATTTGAATTTTGAAACTTTCTTATTTCTCGTTGAAAACTCGTGGTAATAGTATACAAATAATATAAATAACTCAGGGCGTGAGCCGTGATTTTTCAACAAGTAATGTGTTTTTATTTACCCTTTGTCACTTTAACAAACAAAAACAGAATATTTCAGTCAGTGTTTGGAGTTTAACCAATGGATCGAACCATCTGTCGATCAATAATGATTACTGAAGCGACGACAGATCATCAACAATTTTAAACTATGTTCTTGACATTATAAAACTGCATATCACTCACATCCTGATTGGACAACTTAATTGAATTTTTAAATTCAATAATTTCAGTTAGATTATATAATAATTTCTATGTCGGTCATAACATTTTTACACTGACTTCACCTGAATTTCATCCTTTCTGCACATCTCTTAGCATCCTACACACTAAAGTGCACTAAGTACTAAACTGGTTTTAATCCTTTACCCTCTAACACAATAGAATGACTAAGTGTGTGTATATGTGTGTGTGTGTTTGTGCGAGTTCATCACTGACAACAAACTCATCAGCAGCACTCGAGCCAACACTTTCTCATCCATTGTTCAAACAAACGTCTTCTTAATACTTACAGCGTTTGAATACTTTTCATGGCGTCGAATGTTCCATTAGCCAGCGACTGAATGTTGTTGTCGTACAGTGACAGCAGGCTCAAGCTGTGCAAATCTCTGAACGTATCTTTACGTATGCACGAGATCTCGTTGGCGTTCAACAGGAGCAATTGCAGCGATGTCAGCCCCTTAAACACACCCGAGGGCAAGTCCTTTATTTTGTTGCCATAAAGCACGCTGCAATGGAACAAAAACAAAAACATAAACAAATACAATTGTAGAAAAACAATCGTCTTAACTAAATGCAAACCACGAGTGTAGGATATGAAGTGGAAGGATTTAACGCTGCTGGATGTGCACTTTTTTAATGTCTTACCACGAATTAAATAAATAACATTTCCACAAAGTGTCATCTAACAACAAGAGGTGCTGGAGGTGTTACAAATACATGCAAAAGTAAGGTGCAATGAAAAGTCGCGTCGACGATATCTTCCCTTCCATTCAGAGCTACTTAGATCATAGATTTCGCATCGACTTTTGGTAGGTCAAAGACCACAATATTTTCTGCTCAATACACAGACAACAATTTTTTACATTTTTTATTAAAACTTACAGTGTTGTGAGAGCCTTAAGACCACTAAGTGCATCATGAGCAATCCGAGATATGTTGTTGTTGGACAAATCAATGCGACGTAGACGCCTGAAGTTCGCAAACGCTCTAGGTGGCAGCTCTGTTATATAATTCTGTTCTAGTCGCCTGAAAGTATGCAGAGAGAAATGAAAGAATGAATCGCGTCGGTGTCAATTAGCTCGCCAGTTATGCCCCGGCAAGTTGTTCGAGATGTGCTACTAACAATTCCGTG
Source organism: Tetanocera ferruginea (assembly GCA_958299015.1). Lineage (NCBI taxonomy): Eukaryota > Metazoa > Arthropoda > Insecta > Diptera > Sciomyzidae > Tetanocera > Tetanocera ferruginea. The sequence goes on from OY282640.1 coordinate 171,832,394, forward strand.
GTGTCATCGGGCAAGGAGACGGGTACACTTGTGAGGCTCTTCTCGCGACAATCAACGATGCCATCGGCACAGCGGCACGGATGAGGACAGCTGTTTTCCATTCCACACTCCATTGGGGCGTGTTCTGTGAGTCCTGTTAGTACATGTGAATGTGAGTGTGTTGTTGTGTAAGTGTAAATTGTTGTGTTACATGAGGAGAAAAAAATTAAGTATCAGTGACTAACATAATTTATACATTGTTAAACTGATGATTGAGTGCTACCGTGTATCTTTTATCCTTGCTCGTTGCAACAAACCTACAGTGTTGCTTGATACCAATAAGGTATCCAGAACTTAAGCGAAGTGGCAAGACTTTAACGGTATACATATAGCTTTAACATCATTTGTCGCCACAATTTCAAATTGGCTCTTTAGTCTTTAGCCCTCATATGAACTCAAGTGTAATAAGAGCAGCGAGAGGAGAATGTGGTCTATACTCAAAGTGCCATCAATCTAATTAACTGATAAAATGTTCCTCCACCAAGAGGAACGAACAACTGTAAAGCTGTAGAGAAAGAAGTTTGGTGACGTTGGAGTGGTGAAAGCAATTTTAGTTTTAGTGGTTAAGAACGAACATCTTTGATATGTTTTTATACCGAACATATACTACGGTAAAAAGCCCTAAAGTGCTATGTGATTTGACACGAGCACTTAAAAATTTTCTAATATATTGCATTAAATCAAACATTTTAAGTAATAAAGATGTGTGAAGCAATCCATATGAACAAAAGTTAAATTAATTAGCTCTTCAGAAATATGAATCTTTGTCCCGATCTTCCTTTTAATGATAGTAATTAAGTCACTTAATATTTAAGCTTGTCTGCTTTCAAACGTTAAGTTGGTGAGAAGGGAGAAAACATGGTATTTCACTAATTTACTGCTTTTCAAAATTTGTTCATTACTTGGAAAATTAGTAAAACTTCAAAACCCAATTCAAAAATTAAATTTCTCTGTACCGTATTTAAGTAAATTGCTTCCCTACGTACAATAGGTACAAGAAGAAAAGTTTTGTCTGTATATCGAAGCGCTAGTGCACGTTTTTTGTATATCTATTTTTGAAATTTGTTCACTAGATCAATAACAAAATTAAAAATTCATATAAATTGTAACAAATTGAAATATTTTCTATGCTGTGCTTGAAGTAAAATTATATATAAACAAAAAAATATTTCAGAAATCTTGATGCTGCACAATGACGTGAAAGATACAATTCATAACACTATAGTTAAGACATTAAAATATACTTTGCAAATAGTTTTTTTTGAAAGAAAATAATTTAAAATCTAATAAAATACATAAACTTTTATTTACATAGACTTTCCCCTTAAGAAGTAAAAAATAAGTTGGCATTTTAAAACGAATAATTGGACTACTTATTATTATCTACATAAAAAAAAATCCTCACTCTACTTGCAGTAAATAAAATTAAATTAATTCAAGAGAATCTACACGAACGTCACAGAAACCACTGCGTGGTTAGTACGAACTTCTAGCGTAAGACTCTCGACCAGACTCTTCTCTCTCGCTTGTTTTACTTACAATGTTAGTCAATTGGTGAAGCCAATATTGCAACCAATTCAATTGTAATTGCGATTGACCGAACACGTTTTTGATGAAAACTATTTGGGTTTTATCTCAACTTACCTGAGCATTTAAACTCCTGATCGTGCAGGTCTGCCACGTTTTGGCCCTTTAGCTGTGACGGCGACTGGCAGCGGGTGTATGGAGCCAATCGCGGTGCGCTGCGTAGGAAACGCGACAACCAGGATAAATGACAGTCGCAAGAGAATGGATTGTCGGACAAGCGCAAAGCTCGCAAACGTCCCAAACCGCTAAAGGCGTTGTGTGGCAGCGTTGTTAAGTTGTTGTTATTGAGTGTGCTAGAGAAGCAAATATTAAATAAAGAAAAACCAAAATATTTTATACACAGTTAGTATTACAAACAAATGAATTTCAAATGTGAATGCGATTCAATTTATGCATTATTAATAAGTCAAAAGAAGACACATTTATTCATTCTATTGATCAGACGCATCCCACACACGCATCCTACAAAACTTTTACTTACAGTATCTCCAGCTCAATGAGTCCCTTGAAGGCAAGCTCGTCCATACACGTTATTTGATTGTTATCCATCTGTAGGCTACGCAACGACTGGGCGCCCTTAAAAACACGTCGACCAATTGTAGCAATACCATTGTGCGAAATGTCCCTAGAGGATAATAACGGACGGTCAAATTAAAAAAACAACGCTTTTATGGTAGAAAATTCTTAATATTTAGAAATCAATACAGAATAAGTTGAATGACAAATTCATTACTTACAAAAAACAACTTGCATATTAAAATATTTAATAAATTATAATTTTATAATTATAGAATAAAGCAAAAGTTTGCTGTAATACAAACATTAAGATCAAACTTTATCGTGTGTGGATTGGTTTTCAAGTAGACGTTAAAGTAAAACAGTTCGAAAAAACTTTACATTGGTTTTGGAGATACTTTTATTGAAATGCGCGAACTATTTTACTCAAAGCTAGACGATTATCAACATTTTCGAGTTTTAAGAGTTTCTGTGAATCTGCTTAAAATACAGTCGAATAAGTACATTTTGTTAATCCATTGTATCAGTAGGTTTGAGAAGATGCTTGATTGATTGAGGGGTTAAGTATGTTTGGAAGGCCCAAATAAAGTACATGTTTACTTTTTTCTTATTTATCAAATGAAATATTTGATTAAATAAATTAGTTGTTTTATATTTTAAAATGAACATTTTAGAAGAATTATAAGTTATTTTTAAAATATTTATTTTAAAATATCAAACGAACGTTTTAAACGATAATTTTAAAATGTTTATTATAGAAAATCAAACGAACGTTTTAGAAGATAATTTTAAAATGCACTTTCAACAAAAAAAAATTCATTGCAATGATTACATAAAAAACTTTAAAATTATGTTACTCATAGTAATTGTTTTGTTCTAAGTTTCTTATAAAACTTCGGTCTTTTCCACAAGTCAGTATTCGAAATTAGCAAAGCGAACTGCATTTAAAATCTTTCTTATTGAGCAACGGCCCACAAAAATTACCCTAAATATGTGTATCCAATCTCTAAGCAAATTTCATAACGTTGTTAATTATAATCTTCTGATAAGTTTAGTAAATAGCAGTCCCATGCAGTGGATGAAAAATCCAAAAATCCAAAATCTACTTAATTATATGTGTTTTCACACTTAGCCGAACTTCATCACACATAAAGTAATTGCATAAAATTATAGTTTAATTTGTTAAGAGCAAATAAAGAGTTTTCTACTTACAATCGCAAAAGACTCGCTGAACTTGTCACTAAGTTTTCAGGTATTGCCTTTAGTCGATTGTTGTTAAGGCGTCTGCAGAGCAGCAACGTTAAAAGATTGCGTGCACAAGTTCCAAAATAAAATATCCAAAAAAAATATAGATTCGAGAACGAAAACGAAAATAAAAAATAAACAAATGTTGCATTAAGAAAACTACATACAAAGTATTCTTTGTAGTTGGTGTTCCACAACAAATACTATTATTATTCTAAAAATAAAATAAAGTTTCATCAAATCGGAGCGAATAAATCGAATGCTACTAAAATACGAAATAAAAATAAGATTTCAAAATCATGCATAAAAAAAAACAACATAAATTTTAAGCTACTTACAGTCTTTCAAGAGAAACCAGATCTTGAAATGCGCCTTTTTCGATTGTATGTATATGATTGTCCGTTAATTGCCTGAAGTGAAATATATAAATGGAATTAATTGAATTTCAGAGAATTATAAAAACTTCTTTTATTTTAACCGATAGCCGATCGTTAATGTTTAAAGGCACATCATTTGACTAGGCCTACCTTTCTGTTATTTTAAGTCAAATCTTTAAATATACATGGAATTATGGTTTAATCAATTGCTCAAAACTAATTTTCGTGTAAGTAGAATCCAAAGTAAGATCTGAACTCGTGCGAAAATTCCACATATAATTACTTTTTTTATTTTTTTAATTCCGAAGGACTTTTTTATTGTCTAGTGTGTCTAGTTTTATAATTCAATAAAAAGCATTGTAGTGTTTGTTTTAATGACGCATCGAAATAGAAAAATCAATACGCCTTCCAAAAAAAAAATCAAGAAATTTTGAAATAAATCATATCCGTCAGCTTGATAAATTCGCGGTATAAAAAACATTATGAATAATTATTCTCTTATGAAATTTGATATTTTTAATCTTTCACTTCACTGTTGTCCATGATTATTGCTTGACCTTAAGATTTGCTTTTATCATTCGCTTAACAAAATAACGGTTAAACAAGCTCACATTTGTATCCTGCGAGGAAGAAGTATTTTTAGCTCATTCCAATAAATAATTGCGTATTAAAAGATATTAAATTTCAAAAGTATAAAAACCCGCTACTTACAATATTCGTAGTTTAGTCAATCGCTGAAAATCTGTCTCGAACACCACTGTTATGTTGTTTCCTTGCAGGTCTCTGTAAAAAATACATGCAGATATAAATGAAAGATAATAATAATTTTATATGTGAGAATTGTGGTTTAATGGCAGCTTTAATTTAAGAAGCATATTTAAAATATTCCTAAACCTCAAAGTTACACGAAGCCATTTGTTAAATGCCATAAATAAAAAAAAAAAACAAAAATTAATCAGAAGTATAATTAAAATCTTTGTGGTTGTGAATACTTGTAATTATGAGTTGCAGAGCTTTGAATCAATAAATATACTTCAAATTGTTGTGTTTTGTTTCAATTTTCAATTTTAAATTTCAAGTGGTATGCATCACCAATCCAAACCAAACTGGGAATGGGTAATGGGTTATTATAACTTGTTTTCAATAAAATATTTTAATTACGGTTTAGTAATTTCGTGTTCAATCTTAATCATTTTGCAGGAGACGCAATCATAAAAAACTTAACATTTATAAAATCGAAAACAACCAAAGTATCTTAGCTCCGTACATATGTAATTAAAAACATCAACCACAAACAGACAAACCGTCACAAAACCATCAGCCTTAACATAAACATCAGATTAATATCTACATGCAAGAAAATATTATTCACATGTACCGATTGTTTTTTCAGTCAACGACTTAGAAAAGGGGAAGAGAGAACAAAATTCTTACAATGTTGCACTCTTGGGCTAACAAAGAAAGAAAAAATAACAAAAAAATTTCAAAAAAAACATCATTACCAACGGTTACAAGTCGTCAGCTGCTGTCGGGTCTAAAAAATATAACAACAAAACAAACGGAGCAGGTAAATGAGAGAAATTCCACAATAAAAAAATATATCTGATGGTTAGATAAAGTTTGAATGAATCCCACCGAATAAAAAGTTTTTGATAAAAAATTCAAGATTTCACTGGCTTTGGATACCTCTGATACATAATTATTAATAAAACCTGTCCATAAACAGTCTGTCTTAAAGAAGGAAGTACACGGCAAGTAAAAACTTACAGTCGGTCGTATATGATATTTAATGTACAACATGATGAAAATGTTCTTATCTCAAGTGGACACAATCTGTATCGTTGACTTTATCAATAGTTAATCAATAGATTTGTAAGAAGCTTTAATTGTCTCATGCTTACTCAGAAAATAAATCATCATCATCATCTTCATCATCATCATAATCATGTATGTGTGTAATAAATGTGTGAAATAAAGCTATAGTTTCTTGATATGGAATTAATTTACTTGACGTATAATATAGTAGAAGCAGATATTTGAAGTAAACAGAAGATATTTAAATAAGAGATGAGCGATATTTTGATACCGATGATTAAGTTACGGTGATTAAATAATCACTAGTAGTAGTAGTGATTTTGGATCACTGTGGTTATCAAATAGTTTCAAAAACCGTGATCAGTGAATAAGTTTTGTTATTTTTAATTTTTCATTTGGTTTTCTGTTTGCAGTGATACGTGCAGTGATTTTTTGCTTCTAAGAGTTGTTGTGTCTGTTTCTCAAGTAAGCAATCCACATGTAACTTGGTTTGAATTTTATTTCGTTGTTTCGATTTCTTTCAATTATTTAAATTCGGAATTGTTAATTGTCATGATCACATACTTGGATATGTAATTTATTATAAAATTCTGTGATCATGGCCACCATTTTAAAGAACGGTGATTTTAAAATCACGTTCACTAAGAACCACGTTCTTGAGAAATCACCGGATCGCTCATCTCTATTTTAAATCAATAATGCTCAAACTTATACATTCTTTGTAACTGAATGATTTGTGTAAAAAATTCTCTTCAAACTTAACTTTTTTCAATCCGTAATACAAGTTATTTCATTGTCGGCTCTAACCTACCATACTTTTCTTAATTGTATCACTTAACTATTTGTGTAATCTTTAAAATTTTTTGAAAATAATTTTTGTTGTATTATATAGACAATAATTCTATAATAGTGAAAACAGGTACTCGCTCGATGGAATGCGGGAACTAACGTTACAGTTAACTTCCAGATTTCTATCCAATTCTTGTCAAGAAAAATAGAACTGAACAAACTGCTTTTAAGCCTTTAAGCTAAATTTATATTTAACTAGAATCTGCTATGTCGTTTATGTCGTTGTTACAAAAGTAGCACTCCAACTACTAAGTATAGTTTTCCTTAAAGCACGTTTAGTATATTAATTTCCTTTGATAAGACGACAATTAACACTAGGCGGGATCAACTCAATTTTCTAACAAGCTGTGGATTTATATGAATGTAATCCAAAGATGTGAAAATATAGGACAAAATGTTTTTTAATTGACCATAAAATGTTCTCAAGTTTGTGTTTGCGACTCATATAAGTAATATAAAAATTAATACATACCATTTGCTTTGAATCACTACATACATATTTCATATCACTACATACCTACATATTTCAAAAATTAATTGAAAAATCGAAAATCTATTTTTTTGCAAATTTTTAAGTGCTCTCAGTTGCGAATATAAGAGCTCGTGTCTGTTCAACATGGTGGAGAGGATTTTAATGTCAAAATATTTTTAGTAATGCCACCTCATACTTATACAGAATCATTTTAAAATTGTTGTGAGTACTTACATGACCCCAAAGTATTGAAAAGTAATTATAAATTCTTCTTTTATTGCTGTTTTGAAAAAAATGCTAAAAGCTTACGTACTCTTACCGACTTTGGAATGGTATTGAAACTGTTACTAGTATCTACTATTTTTTTTGCAAAAAGTAATGAAGAGAAGATTTTCCGACAGGATATTAAAAAAAAATCATAGCGAACTCTTCATATAATCAAGACCAAATAAAAATTGGACACATAAGTTATGTGGATGTTTTTGATTGCTCAAAACGCAGATATGTGGCAAAATAAGACATTTGAAAAAATAAAACTTTGTAATTTGCTTCAAAAATGCTTCCAAATCTTGAACAAATGGTTTGAAATGGAAAGTCTAAAATTCAATGAATTCAACTTTTCAATTTTATTTAATAATTTTTTTAAAACAACATAACCTTTTCCTTCAAGTAAAGTTCTGTACATTAGCCCTTCAATCGAAATTGTTCCCAAAAATCGTTAAGTTTTAATTAAGTAAATAAGTAATGTAAGACCAATCAGCTTTGTGAAAATATTGATTATTTTTAGTAGAATATTACGGATTAAGATATTGAATAATTTGTGCCTGTATTTCTTCGTATAACTAATATAACTCATAGATTGACTTGAATTTTGAATTTGGAGCCTCAATTTTGTTAAAAACAAAAAATTTTGAATAAAGCCGAATTAACCTTACTCTTAAGTGTGTACTTTAACAGGAATATATTTTTTGTTTTGCTTTCAGATTTTATTTTTTGCTTTGCTTCAAGGTTTTTATACGCAAAGAAATGACGCCACAAAAATAAAAACAAATTTTTATTAAAATAAATTATAAATAAAGCAGGGACCGTAACTGTTATGACTTTTTTCCAAAAAGTCAATAAACAATAGTTATTTTTTGACCGATTATTTTTTGGTCAAATATATAAGTTAAAATGTGACTTTTATTTTTTCAGTCAAAAATATAAGTTAAAATTTGACTTTTATTTTTTCAGTCAATAATAAAAGTTACAATATGACTTATATTTTTCCGGTCAGAAATATAAGTTAAAATTTTACTTTAATTTTTTCGCAGTGCAACACAACTTTCTTAACAGTAACTAAACCACTTGAAGATAAAAACTAGATGGAAAAAATTATTTTCGGCGTCTTTGGCTACATTCTTATCACTTATTTACTGGTAAAATTAATTCGTTTGAGTGAATGATTTGGATAAGATGCCAAATGTATTTAAAAAATTAGCAATACTATTTTATCATTTTTGAGATGACAAAATAAAAGTAAATTTTAATTTTTATTTTTGACCGAAAAAAAAAAAGTCAAATTTTAACTTTAATTTTTGACTGAAAAAATAAAAGTCAAATTTTAGCTTTTATTCTTGACTGAAAAAATAAAAGTCATATTTTAACATATATTTTTGACCGAAAAAAAAATCGGTCAAAACATAACTATTATTTTGGACTTTTTTCATAAAAGTCAAACAAATAAAAAGCTTTTAAGATTACTATTCCTTAGCTAAGAAGCATCGCACTGCTATATTCAAATATCGAATAAACAAATTTTTTCTGTCTGACTTTTTGAATTGAAATTTCGATAATAACAGTTATTTTCGGTCCCTGAAATACATTTTTATTTTTAAATTTTTGTACGTTTTAAAAATGCCGTTATAAAAATGCCAATTGTCATTTCAGTCCTTGGAAGAACTTTGACCGGATATGTTCTCATTGCAAAAGTGTTTTGCTTGTTTTTTATGATGAAATAGTTTGACCTTCACGGAATATTTGATATGGAAATAAGACTATTATTTTGAAAATGGTTTAATGTTGTACGGAACATTTCAAATGAAAATAAGGCCATTTTTGAGCAACTGAGCAGAAAAAGGTTTATTTCCACTTAAAATGTAAACTTCATTTTTTATAATATGCAGTTTCAAAAAAACTCGATTAAAATTTTCTGTAACACTTTACGAGGAATGTCTTCAGCCCATTTTTAGGCGGATCGCCCAATTTTTGTAAAGCGGATAAAAAAATCCTTTAACACCATACTAGACACGGTCACCTTTCAGGAAATGAAAGATTTTTCTTAATAAAACAAACAAAGAAGATCAAAAGATATTAAATATAAACGAATGTTGTAATATCACAAAAGTGTAAAAATTTTTGAAAAAATCGTGAATTCTTTAAATACCTTTTTAATGTATTTCATTACTGTGTGGTACAACTTATTATACCCTAAATCTGTAATATTAACTTTGTGCAAATGTTTGCTACACCTAGAAATAAGCGCTATATTCTTGATCAGCGTCACCTCGTGAGTCGATTTGGCCCTGTCCGTCTGTGTGTTGTCCATGAACATATGATAAGAAGTAGGAGTTGAGATAATTGCCTGAAACTTGGTAAGCATGTTCAAATAAATTGAAGGATCAACAATATTGAAATCACTATATAGAGGGTTGTATTTAACCCTTAACTAGTACACTTGTTCTGTGGGACCACGCAAAAAAAGTAAAAAGTTATATTTCTCTCATTATTTCATTTTTAAAATAATTAAAAACAAAATAAATATAACTCACAAAATTCGGTCTAAATAAGAAAAAATACTTTTTTCTTAAAAACGAAACATACATTTTTAGCTAAATTTTTGTTTTTTTTTTCATTTTAAACTGGCGTGGACCACATGAACTGCTAGTGTGATTTTTTGAGGAGTACCGGTTAAGGATTAAGCTACATAAATAAAATTTTATGTGCTTGTTTTTTTATCAAATCAATGACGTATACAAAAAATAAACATGGTCTACATACGAACACGCCCACTTCCCGCATAAACCCAAAATTGAGCACTTTATAAATAGGTTTTTATTTGAGCTAAAGGTAGAAAATTTATTATATATGCGTTTTATATTTCAACTAAGATGTGTTCGAAAATGGGCGTCATCCGCCCACGAACAGGCCCACCTTCCATACAATCCACTTTAGTCAAAACTCTATAAAGAGGTTTATATTTGAGCTAAAGAGATATAACTTGATATGTTAGTTAATATGTCATATCAAAATAAATATATGTACAAAAAAATGGGCGAAATCCACTCACGAGCACGCCCGCCACATATTCATCCCACAATACTTAAACTTGTTTAAGCCTATAAATAAGATTTTATTTCTATTTATTTTGGTATTTTAATATATATTTAGATATAAAACAAGATTTAAGGAATTCCATAGACGGGATATATCGACTTTAATGTTTCCTTAATTGTTTCCTTAATGGAAATAAAACACTTCTGTACAAGGTTTTTGCACAGATTTCTCACTTCTGTTTTCTTGAATATTTTGACAGCCGAATATTTTGATGGATATTATACCTCTTCGAAACGAAATGAGTCGCTAAATCTGGCGATTCAGTTGGTGATGTTGATCAAAAATATAAGAGATGGTCCAAATACAAGTATTTTTTTAAATATTTATGTAAATAAATCCTTATTCGGGGCACTGGGATCATTTACACCCCCTCTATTTGTGTGTTTTGACATAAAATATACATTATTATGCTTTTACTACATCTTTTTTAACTTAATAAATTTTAAGTACTTTAATTTATGGCGTATAAAACTTCTATTTTAATAAATAATGTACTTTTAAGAAGGTACAAAAAAAACAAATGGTTTTTGTCGCTGAGATGTATATGATCCCAGTGATGTTCACACTGACATGATTCAGTGTGCCGAGCACGTTATAACAGAGAAATGTGTCGAATAAGGGCTAATGAAACTAACCTTTTTTTGGTATATTATTGCAATATTAGAAAAACTTTTTCAAATATTTAAAGCATACGATTTTACTAATGTGGCTGCCTCGACTGTCTTTGCAGTAGCGTATTAGCCCATCCATAATGATGACAACGGGCGACGAACGACAGGTCTCCACTCTGTCGTTGTAGAGAACTGTCGAGCGACTTTAATTATATAAACGCGACAACAACAAGCTTCAGCAGAAAGTGCTTTTGAAATTTACAAGCAATTATTTAAATTGAAGTTGTGTTTTTTTTATAAAAGTTGATCTTATCTTTAACACTACTCGAAATTAAGTACAAGTTCAAATACAAAGAAGCTTTATGAATTTAATTGAATTTAATTTAATTGAAATCGGTCCAGGTGTTTAGAAGTTCTTATTTAGTGCCACGCCCACATACTTCCGCCCACTTTTTTACACCTCTATGATCTTTCTCTCTATGAAACGTACTCGGTGTCCAAATTTCGGTGCCTATACGGAACAGACAGACAGACAGAAGGACAAAAATTTGATTTTATATATTAGATAAGATTAGATTGTTGATAGATTAATATTTGCCTTAACGGTCTGGACTATCTGCATGGTATCCATAGTTCTTAATCCATAATATACTACCCAAAGAAAATGAGTTTCGATTATTTATTTTAATTTTAAAAAGAAAAATAAACTTTAATTTAGACAACTCTTTCTTATGAGTTATAATTTGTTATTTTCTTTATCAAAGATTTCAAAATATAACTTTAAAATTCAAAATTATATATGTATATATTTTTATTTTTTAAAACACGTCAGACCACACAAACATTTGTATCATGCACGGAGTTATGAAGTATAAAACTCTTTCGTAATTCGACTTTTTTGCTCCCAAAAATTAATCAAATTCTATACATATTTAAACAGTCTAAAAGTCAAAGAATTATTTTATATCCTTCAACAGGAAATTTCCAGAGATTATAAAAGTTTTGTCAAATAACAACGTACGGTTATTTTGGTCAAATTTACATACACACATTATAATTATTAACACTGCAATTAAATAACTTCTTTATATCGTTTTCGAATGCAATTGTCGCAAATATACACATTTTAATATTAAAAAGTAATACTTACAGCCTTTCAACATCTACGGATATTTTTCTGGGAACCTGTGTCAATCCACGATGCGAACAATCGACAGTTAATCCATTACATGTGCAAACACGCGGACATCGCGATTCACTGATCACGCCCACACTGCCACCAGGAATGTGAATGCCAACCGAGCCACCGCCATAGGGCTCTGCCGCGACATCAGAGAACAATATAGGGTTCAGAAAGAACCATAAAAACAGACAAAGGAGGTGCGATTTGGGATGCACTGCATTGGAAATCCACCCTATGCCTGCCTTACACCGCGTTAGGGTCTTGAACAGTATCATTGTGTTGCATTAAAGCGGCGTTTTCAACATGAAGCTCCGTTTAATAAAAATATATAAGTAACCGAGCGGCAGCAAACACCACTCTGTCAACAGCAGCTTCAAACAAGGAAAAATAAATATACTCTGTTATCCACCGAAGCACCTCTTCACGTTGCAGGAAACACTGCCCGCACTTAAATCATATGCAGCAGCAGCAGCAGCAGCAACGTATTTCAAAGATGTATTTATTTTGGTGAATCCACACTCGACGGATTTATTATTTTATTTATTTTTTTTTTTAATAACGCGCACGACTATTTAACATACCAACCGACACAAAAAACTTTATAGTATGACGTAGTGGCCGATTATAGTTTCATGCTATTTTCAATGAAACTCTGAGTACTTGAAGGGATTTTGTCTGTCGTTTTTGGAAATAACTGCGGAGATGGCAGCTGCACTGTTTCCGACATTAATTAAAGGCGCACGCACACCACACCAAAAACACTACACAACACAACCGACGCACTTACGCACTCAGCGCTCACTACAGCAACTCCAAGGGCTGGAAGGTAGCTCAGCTCTCAAACCCAACAGTGGAAAAATTATTCAGAGTCGACCGTGTAGAAACAATGTCTGCATATAGGGTAACGAAGTAGGTAGCGGATAAGTGGATCTCCGTTGTATCTTTCAATTGTTCGCTGTTGTTCGGGATCGTTGGAATGGTTGTGTTTACGAAAAGCATCTGCAAATAGAAGAAGTGAAGAGAAAAAAGAGAGTTAGAAAGTATTTATGAATGTTGTGAGAACCGTACTAATAGACGCACGGCTTGATGGTCAGACTAAGGACAAACACTAGTTGACGACATGCTCGTCGCCGGTAAATACTTAATCGTTGTTTAACTACTGATAACTACGTAAGATACATAAATTAAAAACGTAATCTGTGGAGTTTCAGAACAGAGAAAAAAATGCCCTACCAAGGGTGGTCTAACTTAATTAAAGTAACATGCATGCATTTGTATGCATGCATGTATTCGGACTCCTAACCACTGCATGTCATCTCATTCGCCTGCATCAATTTGCAAATCGACAATTGCTCGACCAGACTTGTGACAGACACTAACTCCCATGCATGTACAAGTATTTGGATTAAATTGCTTTAATTGACATCTTGATGGCTGCCAAGAAAATCAAACTACAATCAGTCTGTCTGTTGACAAATTTAGTCGTATTTAATCGTTCCGAAATCAGCACAGTGACACAAACAAGGATCGACAAAGTGTGCAATTAAGAAGATAAAGTGATGAACTGATAATAATTATGCTATTTGGTAGCTGTTTTTGAGATAAATAACAGGTTTTACGTGTGTTTTAATGTAGGTCGTTAGGTTATTTAGGTATTTTATACCTTTTTTAAATCTCAACTTTGTGTAATTACATATGAATAAATATGAAATTATTCTGAATATGCGCAAAGATAATTTATGATCATAAACCGAATCCAGGAAATTATTCTCATTAATTAAAGGTTAAAAGATATTTTCATTATTTCAGTCGACTGGGTCAATGAAATCAGAAACAGCATTATTCTAACATTCTAAACTTTAGCTTTTAGTTTTCAAATAATATGTTTTCTTGGGATAATTTTGAACTTATTCAAATTAGTTTAATTCATAAACGTTCTCTTAATACTGTTTAAGCAGGATCGAAGATTATCGATTAAGTCAACCCAATCAGCCATTTAGGAATAGTGCTTGGATTAAGCTTACATGCAATACAAAAAGCAAGCCTTATCCAAGCACGCTTGAAAAACACTTGCCCAGGCAATAAATTTCCAAGTTCCTTTGTATAACTATTGCGTAAAACACAAAAAGCAAGTGATGTACAATAAAACTTGGAAAGGCTTGCATGAAGTAAGTGTTTTGCAATCATACTTAGAAAACGCTGACAACGGTAATAGTTTTACAGCTGTTCAAAGTTGTGATGCTCTCATATATACATACATAAATGTATTTTGTTTTCATTTTGCTCGCTCAGCAGCCATAAGGCTTACGGCAAGCTGTTAGAGTGTCCGACTCATATGCGGTGGTTCGCGCGTTCGATCCCTGGGGTAGCAAACACAAAAATTTTTGAAGGCATGCAATTTTTCATATAAATATATGCTTCAATTTTAACAAACGAAAATAAAAAATAAATAAAAATAAAAATGTTCCGGTTGGGAATTGAACCTTGGATGTCCACATCCACAACAAATCAAATAACCAGTGGCTTACCAACTGAGCCACGGAATAAAAATTTTTCGCGAGTGCTAATTGATTTGTTGAATGCAGCACACTTGGAAAAAGCTTATTAAAACACTTATATCCAATTGTAAAAACAACACTTGGATTAAGCTTGAAGTAAGGAATATTATTCCAAGGGTTCACTTTCGTTTATCCTACAATTACATGTAAGCGTTCTACAATAGTAAATGAAAGCGTTATCCAAGCTTGAGGCTTACGTTTGTAAGCTTGTTTAAAGCTTATTCCAAGCTTGTTTGGCTGATTGGGAATGCTTTACAGCTGTAAAATACCAAGAACGGCATATATGTTGGTGTGTTAATCTGGACCTCCAAACATTTTAAGATAAACCCGACTGTCATCGGATGAAAAATACATTTCGTAAAACAAGTAATTTCAATAATTGAATTATACATAGAAAATTTTGGGAAGCAAGTAATTTTTTTAATTTCACTTCTTATACTTTATATTTACAGTTACGTCATTTTGGTAGAAAAATAGGTAAAAAAATTATTTAATTATTTTAGAAAATATAAACTATAAATAAATAAATAAATAAATAAGGTTCAAGAAATCGGAAATGGGATCCTGGAATCCCGGGAATGGAATCCCTACAGTTATCGAATGCTTAAAACTGCTTATCCATTTATATTTATAAAAGAAAAAGGGTTTCTTAAGAAGTCTTATGTGTGTGCAGTTCTTTCATGAAGTTGGATGAAAACAAAGTTTTAATCCACTCTCTCGAAAGAATATTATTTAATTTTTAAGATACGACACGGCCTCTAGTCGAGTTATTTAGTAAATTTTTTCTATATAATAACTAAAAGTATAAATTATAAGTTATTAATTTATTAATAGCAACAATAATATAATAAAATTAAATCAACTATAACTTTTATATAGACTGTTGAAGTAAGTACGATACGTACGACTAGCACAAAAGAATAGATGAAGGTAGACCTAAGGGCAAATCAAACATTACATCCCACCCATCATTGCCGCACTTTATTGCATTAAGTTTAAGAAAAATTGTGTTGTACATTACAAACTACAATTTATTTTTTATTGCTATGAGTACGCACAAGTTGAGTTCATTATCTGCGGCACTCCATCTATTCAATTATCCCAAATGATTCGAATGAGTGCGTGAATCAAAAAGAACAAACTTTACAGTGATTTGAGGTTGAATGTTAAATTTGAAATATTTATATTTACGCTTATATGTTATAAATTATATAGTAACAAAATGTTTTGTTTTTAGGGACTCAAGCCACAAATATTAATAGCAATAATTTAAAAGTGTGATTTTGGAATTATCAAGAAATATTTTCAGTCTTTGCAATAGCAAAGCGTGCGGATATGCGCCATCATACACACAACACTTCACGTCATGGAAATTATTGAATATCATTATTTTTTTTTTGGAGAGATCAAGACAGTGTCACTTAGCTGGGATGGAGTAAGAACTGCACCTAGGTAGTGCGAGCTTAGATTGATATTAAGAGCCTTCTTTTGTTTTATGTTTAGAGTATAAACGATTACTTTTGCTATGATATGAAAAATATATTGCTTATCGTGAGTCGCATGAACGAACCCGTATAAGCTGGAGAGAAGCCTCGTCCTGTGAGTTGGTTGAATGAAATCTCAAACTTCTACACTTTTTCCGACACATGTTTTTTGCATCTACAATATTAAAATAAAAAACATTTAATATTAAAAATATATTTAGAACTTACTAGCTGGTACCGGCACGTTGCTGCCGTCCTTTTCCAATGCCGGTTCCAGTTCTGTGAACATTATTTTCAAAGCTATTAATTACAAAAAATATTATTTTATGGGCGGAGCCACACTCCTTGTCTAATACCCGTTCTAGTTTTCCAGTATTTCCCAGTGGTAGGATATCACCAAATGGTAACTCCGCCTCGTTTTTCAATACCCGTAACAGTTTTATAATTGAAAGACCTGGCCAATAAGTTACTTCATACTAAGTTTCATTGTTATATGACATATTCTTTAAAATCTCTTAAATATCAAAAACTTTAATTGAATTTTATGATGTCACGACCCCATTTCAATGGTTGCCATCCTAAGGACACAACTTAAGAGTATGATCGTACACAGTTTCATTGATGTGTGACTTATAGATCGAAAGTTAAACCGAAAACTTGTGTTCTTGAAAAAGTGACACGCCCCTCGCTGGTAGGTGGATGAAAAATACTTTACGACCTATTCTCATACCTTCCAAAAATACAAAAAAATTTCATGAAAATCTGTTTACCCGTTTCGGAGGAGTTAAAAAACCAACACCGTGACACGAGATTTTTATATATTAGAAGAAGATATGTCATCGATTGATACTTCTATCCATTGTCTTCCATTCCAAACACCTTGGTTGCGCGGTGTTGTCGATTCTGAGTTGTTGCTTAATGTTATTAAGTTTGCTCTTTAAGGGGGCACATGACATTGGCCGTTTTTTTAAATCTACTTTTTTTTATAATTTTGTATTTTAGTTAATATTCTAGTTTCATGGAAAAATTCATACGGGTTCTAAAGTTACAGCCGGATTAGTGAGAGCGCATTTTTAATTTTCACTTTTTTTTTCTTTGTTTACAAACTTTGAACGCGTTTATCTCGAAACCATGGTTTTCGTACTGGTTGCGGCACTAGCGGGTTTATTTTTTAACGAAATTTTTTTTTTTTGTATTTTTTTTAAACTTGATTCGCTATAGTATGACACGAGCTTTTTTTAAATTTGTTTTCGATTTTTTATGAATATTTAAAGTCAATATTTTTTCGAAAGAACACACTCAGCAAATCCAGAAAAAGTAAACCTAAACTTTGAAAAATAAAAATGCTTAAGGTCAATTAAAATACACGGAACGTTAAGAATATTGCTTGAGTTTTCCTACGATAAAAGCATTTTGAAAGAAACATATTGTATCCTTAAATTTTAAGTGATTTTATTACATGCATTTTTAATCTGTAGCAAGTTAAACAATTGTAGGTTTTATGTTTTGTAAGTTGGTATTTCGCGATTTAAATATTAAAGCACAGTTATATTATATCCGTAGTTGAAACATATTCTATTGAAAAAAACATATTAAAATTTTTTAAAAATATCATTTTCTATCGAAAAATTTAATTTAAAAAAGTGATTCAAGAGTGAAACGTGAGTGATAATTCTTATTGATAAGCTGGATTAACTTGAAAAAAAATAACCTGGCACATTTTATGTCTCGGTTTTACATTCTATATTAGATTAGTGAATTTTGTATATTTTTAAATCAAGCAGACGCAATTATTTTTCATTAAATTTTCATTGAAGTAGTGAAACGTGAGTGACATTTAAGTTTTTTTTTTGTTCGTTTTTGTATTAGAAATGAAAGAAGGTAACGAAAACATCAAGAAAAAGTGAAAGCCGACCCTAAAAGAACGTATGAAAAAAATATAAATCCGGATTCATATAAGAAAACAAACTTTGCAAATATTAAAAATATCTAATTAAATCATTATTTTAAGCCGTTGGCATCGACGGAATTGCTAATAGGTGAGATATATTTTCATATTTGGCACGGTCTTTGATTTTTAATGAGCGTAATGATCAACGAATAAGGCTTATAGTGTTATGACACTGGCTTGTTTTCAGATCTTAAAACAAGCAGGGGATTTATTTTATGTCAAAAATTTACAACTTGCAGCCCAATTGTTTTTCATTTCAATTACAAACATTTATAGGCAACCAATTGAAATGCAAAAACCACATTAAAGGCACAACTGCAAAAATGCAGAATGTCTGCTTTACAAAATATTTATCTTGTTCTTCCTTCTGCTGTAACAAGGTATTCACAATGACTTTTTCGTGATTTTAAACTGAAAAAGTAGAACATTTTTGTATTTTTTAGCGCTTTATTGCACATATAGTGTAGGCAGTCATATCAACGGATAATTATAATGAGCATTTATCGCACTGCTCATAACTTACAATTTAAGCGCTGAAAAATATTAAAACTAGCCAGTGTCATATAGGCATTAGTAATATAAAGAGTGTTTTTTTAAGAGCTTGCTGATTTGAAATTTAAATAAAACACATGCCAAATTATGAAATGGCCAAAACAAATTTTTTATTTGGTAGATAATTTCTTGGCATTTAACATTTAAATATAATTTTGGGCATATGGCCACCACGATTATTTTGCACAAATGTCATAAACCAATGACTTCACGTATCAAAAAATAATCAAGTAGCGTCAAATCACACGAACGCGGAGGCCAATTCACCGGTCCATTTCTCGAAATAATGTTGTCGTTGAAATGTTATTTCAATAAGTCGATTATTTCGCCTGCAGTATGACAAGTGGTACCATCCTGTTGTTGCACCAATTACATTTTGTAAGGCACCAAACCCAAATCCTTACGCAAAATTTTCCATAAAGTCGATGGACAAAGTGCAACTTCTTGCGCACGACGACGAATCGATAAATTGTCGTTTTCTTCGATACTGGCCTCAACGACAGCAATATTTTCTCTGTATGCACTCTTCTCATTCTACTCTATGGCTTGGCATCCAAAAGAGTGAATGTACACCGAAATTTGGTTATTACGTTCTTTATGGTGGTCTCAGACGGACGGTTATGTGCACCATAAAATTCACGAAGTGCTCTATAAACATTTTTAATTGAACACTGTTTTTGAAAATAAATTTCCACGATTTGGAAGCGTTGTTCTGGAGTTAACCTATTCATGATGATTTGCCAACAAACAATACTAAGTAGAGACGTCAATTTAAACTGTCAAAACAACTGTCAGACGATAGAGTTATCCATATTGAAAAAAAACCTCATACAAAAAAACACCCTTTATATACTATTCGGATGCAGAACCGGAATAAATTTTGTTAAAATGTTATAGTTCTGAAATAGTTTTTGTGTTGTCTTTATATTATGAAATATTTTTTAACTTAATTATGCTTTACATGAAAATGTCCTGTATGTAAAAAAAAAATTTTTTTTAAAAATATGCTTAATAAAGTTTACCAGATTAACCAGGAAAAAGCAAAATATTTTTCTGCAGTTAAAATTTTTACTCAATTTCGTTACGGGAAATGATTTTATTCCTTATATTAACTCAAACAATTCGCAGATTTAAGGGAATTTGTAAGAAGAAGTCGAAAGACACAAATCGTCTGGAAACGTGAGTGACACACCATTGAAACGTGAGTGACAGTGGATTTGCCGCACTTTCACATTTGGAACATCACCAAAAATTCAACAAAAATTTAAAAAAAGCTCCTGTCATACGATAACCAATTTTGTTAAGATTTAAAAAAGTAATTTTTTTCCAGATCGGACAATTTTTACGACTCCCAGCGCTGCAATCACGAGGCCCCGTTTTTTCTCTGCCGCCAGTTTGGAGCTCTATTAAACCATGTTAGAGCGAAAAATATATTTTTTTGAACTTTTTTCTTATAATTTGTTCAATTCTCTACAATAATAAAAAAAAAAAAAAATTGGAAAAATTTTTGTTTTTGACTGACTTATGAATTTTTAAAAAAGGTCTGTTTTCTCTGCCGCGAATGTTATGTCCCACCTTAGCAGTTTATCTCAATCAGTTTCCGAAAAAAAGCATCTAAACATCTATTCAGTTGCCTCCGTTATTGAGAGGCAAAGGCGAGCATTTTTTTCTACGATTTCATGATCACATAGGCCAGCGTCTTGAGCAATATCCATGCCATCGACTCGAAAGCAGAGACCCAAAATAACAGTTATTTATTTTTTTTAGGTCGAAAAAGTTGTCGATATTTTGAAAAATATTTTATACGTTGCTTCATAACAGTAATTTTCAATTTATATTTTTTACGTTGCCTCATAACAGTTATAAACGAGAAAAAATTTTTTACGTTGCTCATAACTTTTATGTTCAAAACATTTTTTTTTACGTTGCCTGGTAAGAGTTATTGTAGAGAAATAAATTTTTACTTTATTTCTAATATATAAAAAATTCGCGTCACGGTGTTTGTAGTCGAAATTTTTTTATATATTTGGTAGGTATGAGAATAGGTCGTAAAGTTTGTTTTCACCCTCCTACCCGCTAGTGGCGTTGCATTTTTTAAGAACACAAATTTTCGGTAAACACAAGTTTTGACCTATAACTGACCTAGAACTAACTATTGAGCAATCTTTGGAAAGGGGGGCGTGGCATGGCACCGCCCTTATTGTCACTATCCAATAAAAATCTTCAATTTGCATCGTTTTTAGTTGGTTGTTTTTTTTTACTGTAGTTTAGTTTTTTTCTTAAAATGAGTAGTTGGTTCTTCGTGTCATTAAGTTTTAAAATGAGTAGTTGGTTCTTCGTGTCATTAAGTTTTATACAAAATTTGAATTTTTTACTTCTATGGTTAAGAAAATCAGAAAAAGAAGTACAGCAACTGCAATTTACTACTGTTCGCCTAAAGAAAAAGTTTATGCTATTCAGGAGTGTAGTCCAAGTGCAATTGTACCTCTCTTTCTCTGAATGATTTTTTTAATGAAATATCAATTTCTTCTTTGCGTTCTCATACATATGTAACTAATTTTTTTCCGAAAAATCACTTGTACTGCTGTTGCCCTAAAATGCGATTTAAGAATACACGTTGCATTCACAACTGCATTTTTTATGAATGCCTAATTTTGTGAAAACTCCTTATTCTCTTACTGAGAGCAAGAAAATAAAATTACAATTGATAATCTTACATATGTTGCCGTAAAAAAGTAACAAAGATTTTTTATTTCATACAAATTATGAGCAACGTATAGCCCGTTTCAAAAGAGAAGAACATTTTCGCGCAGGTTTGAGAATTAGAAAATAATTTTGAGAGCGTTCTTCATTCTGATTGGTCGACATTAAAAAAAAAATTGAATATTTTTTGAGCAGAAAAATAAATAAAAATAAAATTAATGTATATTCCTGAATTTTGTTGTTCATCGCAACTGCGCTGCGGAAGAACTGAATTTTATTTTTCGAAATCAACCAATCAAAATTGAAAAAAAAGGGGGCGTCAAAATATAATTTATTAGCCGAAATTTCACTTCACAATTTTTCCTTGAGAAAATAATTTATTTTTTATGTAAGTTGTATTTGATGTCTCTCTTAAGATGCAGGTTACTGCAGGCCGTCGGTGCAACACCGTACTTGTGCGATCATTTGTTCTGAATGTTTGCGCATTTAAATATATAGAAAAATAGTAAAAAAACACTCAAAAAAAGCATAAAGTTCAGCGAACAGTACAAAAAAAGCAAGAAATTACGCTCTAAAAAATTGTCTAGCCTTAAAAATAATTTCTCACTGCGCATCGAAAAATGAAACTAAAAAATGTTCTTCTCTTTTGAAACGGGCTATAAAAATTTTTTTCTCGTCTATAACAGTTATTACGTAAAAAAATAAAAATTGAAAATAAACGTTATCAGCAACGAAAAAAATTTTCTTCATTCATAACTCTTATTTCAGAGAAAAATTATTTTTTGTTTTAAATAATAGTTATTATTGATAAATATTTTTTTATTACAATATAACTGTTATGTTCCAATTTTTAAAGATATTTCTTATAACAGTTATGACTCTGCTCGAAAGTTGTCTTTGAATTCTTCTATGGTCGTCGGCTTGTTGACATAAACTATACTCTTCAAAAATACTCACAAAAATAAGTCAAAAAGAGCAGGGATCTTTGTGGCCCATCATTATGGGTGCAGAACGACCATGATATATTTGAAATATAGAGATTTAATACTATTTTTAATGTAAGGCGCTACAATTATGGCAAGTTTTTCGTTGTGTATCGGTTCATGATTGAAATTGAATTGACATATCCAATAGAATTGGTAAGTTATTCAAATTAGGCTAAGTTAGTCAACATTAATCAAATAGAAGTATAGCATAAAAACATAAACTTATAAAAATTGAAATTAGTTTTTATTTAATAATTCAAATAAATAATAGCCACACCTTTCAAAAGTATTGAAACTAACTGAAAGTGATTTAGATAATGGAACACAACTGTATCTTCAACTCAAATTTGAAATAGTTTTAATGCAGTAATTTTTTTATTTTTATTTATTTATTATAAGATACAATTATTAAATTTAAGATCTTATCTTATAAGATAAAGTTAGTAAATTTTAGATCTTTAAAAAACATTTGAAAATTTATTAAGTCTTTTAAATAAATAGTATATAATTATCATAAGAAAATTAAGACAAAAATCAACAGTAAAGTCACTATAGAGCGATGAGAGATATTATTATAAATACTTGTTTATAGTAATATAACTTTATACATATGCTTTATTAATGTGCTTTAATTTGAAATCTATATTACGATGATTTATTGGAGAAGTGAGAATCTCAGTTTTAATAAATCTTAATTCCACTTCAAAAAATTATATACCGTCTAGATTAATTTTACAAATTACTGAAGCATGCAAAGAATACTCAAAATACAATAGTTGAAGGACGTGAATATTGTTTGAGATAGAGACATGTTTCACGTGAAACACAAACAACAGGTAAAACTTAAATTATTGTTGCATGACTCAGAAAAGGAACAAGGGTGGTAAAGGTAAATTTTATTGGAAGACATGTGTTGAGTATTTATGAAGCAGGTACAAAAATGTTACAAAAATTAAAAAAATTAAGTGGCAAAGCAGAGAGCATTGTGGGAATTCGGCATGCATTTCTGCTAAGGTAAGGTAAAGGCGGTAACCAGTTTAGAGGCATAGGACAAAGTAAGAATGTTAAAGATGAAGTTAGAACAAGTTGTGTGTTGCGCTTCTTATCATAATTCTGGAAACTAACTAGTGTTAAGATCAAAAATTAAGAAACATTCAAACTAGCAACACATAATTTATTTATATTTATAATGTGTTAATTATATATAATTATATATAAAAAGTAATAAAGTAATGGTATAGTGAAAAAATCATGACAATTTCTCAATTTGTTTCTGAGTTATAAGCCCAAATACCCCTTCAAATACTGCCACAGTAACAACAGCGCCACCTACCGGGTCAAACATTAAATCTAAACCATCTACAGACCCAGCCGAAGCACAGAAGAATTTCATATATATTCAAACATATCAAAGTTTATCGTTAAAAAGTACATTACACTCTATAAAACTTATATTTATCTCTCACATAATCGCTACATAAGCATTGACTTATATTAATTGTATCCTTTTATCACAAGAACGATTTTTAAGATTGCTGAATTGATAAAAAAAAAATTAAAAATAAAATGAAAACTTTTAAAAATTTAGTAATTTAAAAAGACGTGAAATATTGGTTGATGACAATAGGTAAGTTAATTCAATATACAGAAGACATATCTGTGTCGATAAGGAATAACCGCTAAAGTCGAGTTAGAACAAAATGAGGTTATTCATTTCTTTGCTTTTTTTCGCAACGAAATACACTACTACTCAAATTTTTATGGTTGTACCTTGAAAATTAAATGTTTGAGGCCATCAAATCTAAACAACAAAAGTCAGAGTACCCTGATATTAAGGAGCAATTTTCATCTGAAAAATGGTATTCTGAAATTTTTAAAATTAGTTTAGCTGTTATTCCTTGTCGTCACAGATATATAAATATGATGTTGTATGATATTTTCTGTCTGCACTTTATTTTTTAAAATAAAACTATGAGAATACTGGTAAACTCCAAAACTTAACTCTTACAAAATATATGAAGAATTAATGTATACAAACAATTTTAATTTTTCCTTACAGAATGCCTAAATATTTATTTTTCTGAACTGTCCTGTCCATTTTATTAAGTTACTAAGACTATAATTCTGATGTATCTTATTAGAACAGTTATATATCCCGTAAGTAACGATGACACTACTTTACTCTCAATCAAGAGGGAGGAAATCTTATTTGCGCAGCAAGCAACAAAGCGGAAATTGCTGTAAAATAATTCACAAATGATGCATTTTTTTTTTTGGATATAAACAGCAATTAAAAAATGGCACCTGAATTAATATGTTTCTCATGCGAATTTATATTCAACATTTATACTCATGTAAGCGAGCACATACTGAAATTCATGAACGGGAAAACAAACACAAGACAGCGCATGTGGTGCAACATTCAACAAGCCTATACCTCACCCTCGCCACATTATAACATGTCTCCGTGTAAAGAATTTTAAAAATTCAGACATTATTTCAGTTTAATTAAATACTCATCTTATTTTCATAATTCAAAGATCAGAAATTTGTATTTTCGTAGTACGTGCTTCACCGTTCTTCCATCAACAGTAACTCACTCGTTGCCCTTAGTTCGATCTCATAAAGAACATTTTAAAAAGTTGGAGTTTATTTAAATTTCAATATTAGCAAATATCGAATATGAAGATGATGATGAAGGAGTGTGCCGGCATACGATGAGTTCATACAAGCAAGCGCACACCCGTCGTTCGCAGCTTCGGTGCAGTATAAACTGTACATCATAAATCAGAATTTTTTTCCCCTTTTTTTAATTTTAGTTTTTTACGTCAGAGTAAATTTTTGGAATTTAGTAATGTGTGAATCGTATACTGTCACGCCTTAGTAGGTTTAGTTTTGCCTCACAATGTCGTCGACAAGAAATTTCATATGAGTTTAATATCTGAGTTATGGGTACGAAAATTTTAACAGAAAAGCAGTCGGATACATATATATGTGTGTTTTGGTTAAAAAGTTTTTAATTTTAATTGAATTGATGTTTTTAATATATTTTTGGAAAAAAGAATCTACACTTTGTAAAATCTTTGATATTGAGATTTTGACTTGGTATTTTAATTTTCTTAGTTAATAAATGTTAAACTTTTTTGTTTTGTAAACATGTTTGTCTCAAGTCATACTTACATATAATTTTGGTGTTTATAAAAGTCATTCATTAAAGAAACCAAACATTACTTTTCATTAAAAAATGCACAACATATTAAACTTAGATCTTTTTAAGCTCTTGTAAAATTATTAATTTGGAATTAATAACATGCATTTCTCTACTTCTTTCCAATAATTTTCAATTTATTAATGTCGGGCATCACAGCATCAAGTATAAAAAAAATCAATGATCTTTGCTGCTTTATTTGTTCATTTAGAACTCGTTGTACTGTACGGTCCAATTAAGTGGAATTGAATTGATTATTGTTGCTTCCACTTTGGTATCCACTTGACCTCGTTTAGTAATGAAAATAAATATGATTCCAATTTTTGAGACAACAACAATTAATCAAATAAATCATTTTTAGTTAAGACTCAATTTGTGAAAAAACACCTTAAATAAATGGTTTTACATTTTGTATCTATTATTATCAACTTGCTTTTGTAAACCAGTTAAATATTTATAAAATATGTATGCAAAGTAGTTTTTTTCTATTGTGTTTTTATAACCATCGAATTAGTGTAAGCACCAAAAACACATTTTACTAGCATTGAACTAATTGATACCAAAAGAGCTGAAGTTTGCAAAGTGTTCACGTTTGCGAATGTCAAAATTGAGACAAAAAGTATCCTTTTTATCATCATTTCGACCTACTTATGCAATATGTGCAGATTAAAACTAAAAAAAAAAAAACAAAAAAACAGAAAAACCAACCAACTTGAGTACCTCCTCCTTTTTGAAGTCGGTTAAAAAGAAAATGATTTTCTTTAAAAAAAGTGTAAAAAAATTATTTCAAAAATAAAATTCTATTTTATTTTTGCTTATTTAATTCACAAGGTGTCATATCGTCCTATTATTATATTATTGTTCTCTGCGACTACTGTCGTATCAACATTGTTGTTGTTTCCCATACAGAATTAACAAGCGCAGCTGATAGGATAGCACTCTCTATAAAGCAACAATAGCTCGCAGTGTTGGTTTTGTCCTGTCTCTATTTTGCATGGAAATTAAAAAGACAGTCACAATATGAGACACCTTGTGAGTTGTCTAAATGATATTCTAAATTATTATATAACAAAACAACAAGATCTATTCTCTGATACATTTAAGCTTTTCCATCCTACTTAATTACACACACACACCTCTTTTTTATTGTATCCGAATATGGAATAATTATGCGTTCTACCAAGCATTAATGCTCAAAGTTGTCATATTCGCACGGTTGCCGGATGTAGGAATTAAATTCTTTTACAAAGCACTCGCAGCAACAATTAACAAAATGTCATAGACTCTAAAATTATAATGTTTTTGTATATACAAAAAAACTGTGTATGCATTTGTCTACAGTGATAATATCAATACGTGTGATGAATATGAAGAATGATAATTAAAAAATTATCCTTTGAAAATATGCAAATTACGAAAATCTTGAAGTTAAGGGTTTTCGTGTTCTTTTGTCTCAAAAGTTTATTGACAGATTTATAGTTTTGATAAAATTTAAAATGATGTGAGTTAATGAGTCAAGGATATAAAAAAGTGCGATAACTACACATAAAACTACCAAAGGCTAATAATTTCGCATAATACTGTTGAAGTAGCACTATAACTTCAGAAGTTTAGAATATATTAGGAGAAGCTTTAGTACAAAATTTGAAAACTTTGAGGTCGAAGATTTTGGGTTAAAAACCTTTATAAATAAAAATTTTAAAGTACACTTGTTCAAATTCTAAAAACTACGTAAGTTCTTCGTAGGAACGATTGCGTTGTTTTCTTTTTGACTAGGGATGTGACAAAGCTTCGTATCCGCATCCGCAAAGATTTGGCAAATTTAAAGCGAGTGCTGACAAGGGGGGCCTGACACCACTCATATAATTAAAATTGTTGGTATCAAATAGCTTTGGTAATAAGAGTAGGAGAATATTTAATCTCAAAATTAAGTTACTTTTATATGACGCCCTGCTAATGGAAAACGGGAAACGGTATTGGACAATGAACATGTTGTCAAACTAAGGGTATTTTGAATGTTTTGAATAACAGGGGAACAAAACAGAAATTTTATTCTGCGGCGTAAGTTTTTGGAGTCAATTAAGATACATGGGTTAATGAAGTTTTTATCCTATAATTCACATTGTTTGAATTGACTCTGGTTCTCGAGATAAACCGCTATTTTAAAAATTAAGGAGGTTTCATCAGAAATTTTAACATAACTTCAGAACACTAAGTCTGATTTGGTAAAATAAAAAATTCCGAAAATCCGCAGCAAAATTGCCTCTAAGTTACATCTACACTGTTTTTTTATTAGCTGAATAGTTTCGGAAATATTCATAAAGTTCTTTCGAAAAAAACATTTTTTTTATACAAAATTTAAACTGTTTTGATATTTCATAATTCATAAAAAATCTAAAACGTCAAAATAGCTCTTTGTTAACATAAAATTATAAAAACACATATGTTACAAAGAAAATATGCCATATTTCATTTAAATCCATTAGCATGTTTTGGTTTAATTCACATTCAATGGTGTTATCTCATTTTGATAAAAAATTTCAAAATTTCATTTTAATAAAATATGGCTTATTTTCTTTGTAACATATGTTTTTTTATAACTTTATGTTAAAAAAGAGCTATTTTGACGTTTTTTATTTTTTATGAATTACACGGTTAAAAATTTTGGACTAGTTTTTAATCTAAACTTTGGTTTAAAGCAATTTTTAATCCAAAAAGTACTAATTTTTATTCTATATTTTAGTTTAATTTTTTTTTAATCCGAAAAAGTTTAAATTTAAGACTATTTTTGAACTACAAATTTGTATTAAGGTAGTAATTTCAGGAAAAAGTATTTATGTTATTTAATAGCTGTCAGTGGCAGCGGCAGTGATCAGCTGTTTCATATTTTACTGCCTGCCAATTACAATCTAGCAGTGGCAGCGTCAGCATCAAAATCAGTGAATGTTGCATTTTTCTAAGTAGTTTAATTATTTGCATGTTGGCAGTGAATTTAGAAATAGGGCTGACCTCGACAGTACTGCTTACTGCCATTGCTGCTTTGTAAGTTTTAGCATTGAACAACAGTATTCCTAAAATAACAGCTGATCAATGCCACTGCCACTGACGCTGCCACTGACGCATTGTAATTCAGGTATAAGATTGAAAACTACTACTACTACGAAATTTAAGCTAAATATAATTCTAAATGTTGTTAAAGCATCCGAAATTTATTTTTAATAAAATGAAACAAATTATTTATTAAAATCTGATCCAAAATATTATTTTATACATTATTACAGTAAACAGTGTTTAAACCTTTGTGGATTAAATAGTAATCCCTTTTCGGATTACAATGTTTTAAACTTTTTTTGAACTAAAATCTAATCCTTTTTGTATTATTATATTTTAAACTTTCTGTGGATTAACAATTATTCCTTTTTGGATTAAGAAAATTTAAACTTTTTGCGGATTAAAAATAAATCCTTTTTGGATTGAAAAATTTAAAACTTTTCATTGGATTAAAAAATAATCTTTTTTTGGTCGTGTCCTATATGTAATCCAAAAAAGTTTAAAATTAAGCTCAAGATTTTTAACCGTGTATGAAATATCAAAAAAGTTAAAATTTTGTATAAAAAAATGTTTTTTTCGGAAGATTTTTATGAATATTTCCGAAACTATTCAGCTAATAAAAAAACAGTGTAAATATAACTTAGAGGCAATTTTGCTGCAGATTTCCGAATTTTTTATTTTACCAAATCAGACTAACTGTTCTGGAGTTATGTTAAAATCTCTGATGAAATCTCGTTAATTTTAAAAATGGCGGTTTATCGCGAGAACCAGAGTCAATTCAAATAATCTAAATAATAGGCTAAGATCTTCATCAATGTATATACTAAAATTGACTACCAAACCCCATGCCGCAGAATCAGTGTTGCACTGTGTTATTATTTTTCAATATAATTGCCGAGAGCGAACGATGAAATAGTAAAATTAAATACGGTCGTAATGATTTTGAGATTTCTAAGATTTCAGATAAAATTTCGTGAAATACTTTGTGAAAGCGTTCATCAAAAAAAAATTAAAAACATCGATATGTTCGTGACATCGATGTTCCGATGTTTGAGATATTACAATATCGATGTTAAAGCATGATTTTTAATAGAAAGTACACATAAAAAAAATCTGTTGAATCTTAACAATAATTGGTCAGAAGGATAGGCAAATAGAGTAATAGATGTGTTCTGAAAATGGTCAGAGCCGATTTGAATCTGGCGGAAGCCCGCTTGAACCTATAGTAATAAAAATATTTATGAGACAAATAAAAACAAAAGTTTACGAACATTTTTTTAACTTTACGGGAAGAATTTCTTGATTTTCGAAAATGTATTCCATCACAAAAATATAACTACATATATCTACTTTTTTTCTATTTAAATTGATCAGTTCTACATTTAAATCTTCATGATAGAAGGATTTAGTTAAGTTCTTATATTTTTCTTATAGATGAAAGCAAATATTTTAATATTGAAGAAAAAACTTACTTACTTTTATAATAATTAAAAATTAATTTGATAGTTTTTATACACCAAATGAATAGTTTTCTATGCATTCTTTTTACTTAGAAAAAATTGCGTCTGTATCAGCACAACTGCCAAAAAAAAAACCTGAGGAAGATTTTTTGAACATATTTTTAAAAGTTTTCAATAGATTTTTTTTTTATTTTTTAAGCATTTTAATTAAAGAAACTTTTAACTTAGACTTGATACTATAAGAGATGTATTTTTAATGAATAAATTTAAAAAAAATTACATATTTCATATATTGTATAAGAACAAATTTTTAAAAAAATTACTCGGTTTCACTCGTGACATTAAATTTAATAGTTTATAAAAATAACAAAAATTTGTTAATATTCTTTCCAATATACAGACACAAATTTTATTTTCACTGCCAGAAAAATAAGAAATTACCTGTGCATCCAAAGGTATAAATACGAACGGCTAATCAGGGCTTCGAATGACTAATCAAGAGGCCTACGAGAACCTACGTCATTCATATCCTGAAAACAGTTTAAAATTCTTTATACACACTAAAAATTTCATTTCGGCACGATTTATATAAGAAGATAACTATTTCCTCAAAACTGACTTCAAATAAATAACCCGAAAATTACTTAAACTTTTTCCTATCTATCTATCTCTTACTTCTTATTTATATTAAAAAAATAAAACTGATATTTAAAATAAAATAAAAAATATACAATAAATTTTAGAAAAACTGTTATTCTTCCTTGGGTTTTTTCTTTATTGTCATACTTAAGGGCCCATTAAAGTTTTTTTAAAGAAAAAACCCTTCATTAAAAGTTTTATTATACAGATAGTGCTTTTTTAACCCTAGAATGACATGCTTATTTTTTATACATAAAGGTCATGCTTCGTCGAATCGACGACACCATTTTTTAAAAGGCCCCTACCGATGTCCTTTATGGAAAAATCTTTAGAAATGACTTGCTTTTGATTATTCAGATTATTTGAAATAAGAGTAAATACCCAACAATTTTATGTATAATAGTTTTTAATAAAAAAATAAATCTTTAATGTTTGAGTTCATTCGGCTTTTTTTTTTAAAGATACATAAAACAAAATTAAATATTAACTACTTTAAGCATACATTGAATATAGAATTAATTTTTATTTGAAAAACAAAGTTCCAAAATTTTGTTCAGATGACGTTTTTAAATGGATGAGGTAATACTGTAGGCAATAGGCAGTAAGCTTTTTTTTAGCCTACACTGTACCAAAGCAAGCGCTGAAACAATCAAGTTCATCATTGGATTCGTTGTAGATCGATAACATTTTTTCCAATTTCTTAATATTTATATATGTTTTTGGTTGCAGATTTTGCGTTACAGCAATAAAAATGGAATATTAATACAAAAACCACAAAAAAAAAACCCAAAATATGAAACTGAAAAAGTTACTCAAAAGCCATGCTTCGTCGTTTCGACGACGATAATTCTTAAAAATCATACTTCGAAACTATTTTTTCGGTTCTACGTCTGCGCATACTTTCAAGCTAGACTTTTACTGGTGCTATAGGAAAAAAAAAAATCAGAAGAAAACAAAATAAAACAAGGAAGAAAAATGATTTAATGTAACCATGCGTCGTCGATTCGACGAAGCATGTCTTTCTAGGGTTAAGAAAGATAGTATTTTTGTTTTTACACTTTAATTACGTAATGTTTGAAGGATTTTTTTTAATTTTTTTGATAAAAAAATAAATTAATATACTTTAATATATATTCAGTAATTTTAGTAAAGCACCTGAAATATGCGGTGAATACGATTTTTCGGAGCTTTTTCATCAAAAAAAAAAACATAATACTTTATGTTCCTCTGAATCTTTTTGAGCTTTTAATCGAAGATTTTAGAAAAATATTGATTTTTACGAAAATGGTAGTTTTTTCGAAAAATCGATTTTTGACTAAATATTAATTTATTTTAGGTTATAAAATAGAAACTATTTCTCTAAAATAAAAACCCAACGATTAAAAGTCGCAATGGTATTTGCTTAACAAGTGAGCAAAATTGGTAGCGACCCTTGGAATAGTTTCGAGAAATGCTGTCCACCGGTTTCAAACAGTACTTTTCGAGAAAAATGCGTTTTAAGTTTAAGAAGTAGTACATTTATTGACTTTTCTTCGGACGTTTGTGCTATTATATTTACAACAATTTTTATTCAATTGACTTAAAACTTTTTGAGAATATTTTTACAATGTTATGCATTCGAAGAACTCTAAATTAATAAAATTTATTTTTAGTCGCCAAAAAACTTTAATGGGTCCTTAAGCTTTCAAGGATATTGTTAATGTACACTTAAGAACACTTATTTGTTGAAGGAAACTTACTCGTAGTATGACCTTAAACTTCTTATGATCAGATAAACTCAATATAATCTCTAACGAAAGGGAAGAGCTATACTAGCTTAGCATGCTACACACAAAATTTCAAGACACAATACTTATTTTTCGTGACATCATTAAAAATTTTGAAGAAAGGTATAAAACATTGGCTGAGGATCAATACATTTCGTTAACTTAATTATACGAAACACAGACCAAGAAGTTTTTTATATGCAACAATGTAAACTTGTGATGAGTATTTTTACTTATTTAGTAAAAGAGAACAAAAACTTCTCGATGGATTTCAGTGTGTCGCACTTCCAACAGTTAACAACTGAAGTGAGCAGTATGGATTTTACCGCAAGAATTGCAAATAAATCAATTCATCTTATGTTGAGATGTTGTATAATAGAAGATGGTTCACTTTTACTTTGCAACCCCCACGCCCCAGATCCCACCCCCTTGCATCTGATTTGTTGTATTGTTATCACCGGAAAGAAAGTAAGGAAATCGGCGCACAAGATAAGTTTGGTTAGTTTTATACAATGGTACACAAATGAAAGATTCCTACACAAATATTTTCGATTTGCATTATAATCTCGTCTAAGTACGAGCGAAGTTGGAGCGACCGAATTTAAGATTTCTTCTGCTGGTTGGTTTTGATTTTTGTCTTGTATTGAGAAAATACATAAATTTGTATGTACATACATATTCGTACACACATTGTTGTTGTTTTTGTTTATTGTGTTTGTTGTTGTTGTTGTTGTTGTTCAAGTAGACGTTTGATTGAATGAACTAATAAATTCCATTCATTTAAAGCATGTTTTTATTGTTTGTCTGGGAAAGAACTTCGCCACGATAAAGAAAATGCTTTGAACTTTAAAAGCATGAAGCCCAAAAAGCATTAACAACAGCAACAAAAACTGCATTCTGTTTATTTATGTTTCTTCGTCAAGATTATGAAAAAATGTAGGTACTACAAAACTCAACTTATACGACGGAGTTGTATTAAGTTTGAAAAACAAAAAAATAAAAATAAGTAGTTAAGTGGTTACAAGGTAGGAAAAACACACATTCGGCCAATGCGCCGCATTAAAAATTCATCGGAACATTTTTTTTTTAATTTGAGAAAATTGGAAGAGCAGTTGTTGAAAATAATTATTTAGTCCGTTAGATTAAGAACCACATTTTTAACAGCAATGCGTACACTGGAAGTCCTTGCTTCTTCGGAAAGCATGCATTAAAACATGCTTATGTGATATATTATGTATGTGTATGAAATATTAAAGTCAATTGTAAAGTATTTTCATGTAAAAAGCTCACCTTTAATCACTCGACGCCATGTTGAGATTGTGCGAGTCCTTTGTACAAAAATTGTATTAAATTTGTGCAACAAATTAATTTCCGCAAAATGAATCCTTCTGCAGAAGTGCGGCTAATCCTTGTACGCTTGCTGAACAGAAAATCACACTCTCTTATACAGAAATACTTTGCAATTCATTGCATTTAATTTTCACAAATGAGACCTTTTTTCTCTCAATTTATTGCATTTCTTCGTTTCGTTAATATCTGAATGAAAAATTACGTCGAAAAACACTTCTATTTAATTTATCACTAAACCGAAAACACTTTTGATGGTCGTTTAATTTTTGCATTCAAAAAACCATTATGTACAAAATTTTCTTGTTTAACAAATAAAACACAATTTTTTATCTTTCGAAAAAAATATTTATATGTATCCGTATCTTGTTGCTCTCGCGAGGTCTGGAAATAAACTAACAAAACGTTTGGAATTCGTTCGTGCTTGCCTTGGGTTGGAGCGACGAAGTATCTATATTTCGGACTGTAAACGAGTTTTCCGTGCAACGAAGAAGTATTAAATTTTCATTGTTTTCTTTCAGTTCTTACGTTGTTTTACGTTTCGTTAAGTTACTTTTTATTTCAGCGATGGAGAGAGAGCGCCAACGCAAAGGGAGCGAAGGGAAAATCACATATTTTGTACCATTTTTTTTTTATTAAATTCAACTTAACATTTATAAAAATTAAATATGTTGAATCAGCTTTAATTCTGATTGTTCAATTGATTTCAGTTCACGGGACGCGAAATTCATTGAATTTTTACTTAGTTTATTAAATAAAACCTTAATTTATTACTGCAATGTTTGTGAGTAATTTAATGTTTCAGTGTCCTCGTCTCGAAGCAGATATACAACCAACTAACTCAAATTGCTCAGGTTGTATTGAAGTTGCGAACAGTAGCGCTCCCAAACAAGTTTTCCGAACCACTACAAAGAAATCATTACATATTCTCTCTCTTTCTCGTCAACTTAAAGTTTCGTTAAGTTTAGTTCTACTCCGACAACTTAATGCAATGTACTAAAAATGAAACATATCTCTATATTCTATACTTAAGGTTTTTGTTCGTATTTTATTAATCATGTCATATTTTAAATTAATTCTTAATTGTATCTAAAGACAAATAAGTGAAGTTCCGTGTATTAATTTTTTTCGATATTTTACTGCTTTAAAAAATATTTAACTTGAATATAAGCATAATGAATTTATAATAAAACCTTGTTCATGTTTATATCTTTAATATCTATTATTTTGCAAAATATCTCCATACATTCGGCCAAATTTATCTCCTAATAACATATAAACTAATGAATCTATTTTACAGGTAATTAAAAAGTTACCCCAGCCTTTATTAATATCTTATATATTTTTTATTAAACAATTTATCTATGTAAATTTTGTATAATGTTATAAATGTTCAAATAATACACACTTTAAATAATATACAAGAGCGAACAAAAAAAGCGACAGGAACTCATATGTCATCTGATTTTTTTCTAAATTATTTTTAAATTCAATTGACTTAGAGTAGTTATTTGAAACACTTTTATTTGCTTATCCCCCAGATTAATTAATTTTGTTGCCTTCTTCATTTTTAACGAAACTTAAAATTTAAGATCGTGTTCAAAACAATAGAAAAATGCGCGCAATCATGAATAAAAATACTCAAAACGTGATCTACAATGAAATGAAGTGCATGCATATTCTTTTGATCTAACTGAAAATAGTTTTATCAATGATCATTTCCTGAGATGGTGTCAAACGAATGTGTTATCAGATATATTTTATGCTTTAACTACTTTTGTGGGAAATCTGTGCATTTTTTTTTTTTAACTTATTACTTACTATTTCACAATTTTAGCAATAAAAAATAATTATGAAACTAATAGCGTTTTCTGCATCTTCAGACGGCAGAATTTTTCGTTGAGAAAAGAAAACGCTATAAGTAACTAGGATATTATTTTTAAAGATATAAAAAAATTTTGTAACATTTAAATGGCTCTTATTGTGTAGCGTGTATACAAAAACATACTTTATCAATAAGTTAATTTTAAACTTATTTTATAATTAGATTTAGTATTTAACTCTGTTTGCGATCTAATTAATAATAACAGATAATCTTCTGTAACGGTACTTATTGTTTATCAAATAAAATAATCCGAATGTACGATATTCTTTTAAGAAATATTCAATGCAATTCAAAACATTTGATTACTTCCTATTTGTTGGTGAGTTTCAACAATTTCCTTAGTTTTTAAGTTGAAATTTGCAGCAAATCAAAAATTAAAACAATTCTACATTTGTTATTTTTTGGTACAAAAAGGGACTCCCAATGATAAAGGACTGCTTGTGAGTACGTTCAGAGAGGTAACAAAAGTGCTCTCTCTCTCTCTCTCTCTTCGGAGTCTCGCATAGACCATACGTTCCTTAGTGGTGCCGGTTGTTGCGAGCCTTTTAAGAAATTAGTGAAAATCCTCAAAGATAGATTTGCGTGGAATTCGCAAATCTTAGAAGGGATTCTAGAGAAATGTTGACTGCATCTTTTAGTGATAATAACGTCGGTGAGCTTAAGTGTATAAATCTAGATCTAAGTAAGGCAGCGCGTATGCAAACAATTTGCTCCAGGGTTTCGACGATACTTAGTTCCTTGCACTTCCTGCAATTGTTATCCTTGGTAATACCCAGCTTTTCTCGTGGGCCACTACCATGCAGTAATCTGTGAGGATGCTAACTGTATGGATACCAAAGTGTCCTGCTGTCCCTTCAGGTGCGTGCCAGGACAAACTAAGTCCGTTTTCACATGATATACAAGTGACATCATCAAAATAATAAAAATTCACATAAATTCCAAAATAATTAATACATATATTGAAGTTCTATCGCTGGTCTTGACCATGATAGAATGAACAAGGTAGCTCAGGGCTATCAATTTTCCTCTCTCAGAGTCATAATTGTCAAAATCAATAAACATTATTTTATGTCTCCTTTTGTCGCTCTATTTCGTTCAGTATTTTTTTACAGTTTTGACTTTTGGCTTTAAGCCCTGCAGCTACCTTATTTTTTGTACTATGGTCTTGACTCTAACAAGGGAGCAATCTCGGACTTTATTCCTCCGTTGGTTTTCATGTTATGTGCCAGCTCGTTATCGAAACCACTTAAAATTATATTTGTCCCTTATGTGCACAATTATCGTTAGCGCCAATATGGAAATTTTACAGGAAACGGTTTTTTGCATTTTGTTTTTAATGAGTGTTGTTCTAATTTCTAGCTTTGTTTAAATTGTTTTTTTTTTGCTTTTTATTCACTATTTCAATAATGTAAGTATGTGAAATGATGTTACAGATGCTAAATTAATAAATGCAACAAAAAACATTTATTAATTTAGCATCTGACACATCATTCCACACACTTATATTATTGAAATAGTGAATTCAATAATTGAAAACAACCAATAGTAAAACAATCAACTATCAATTAGAACCATTAATAACACTGGTTTACAGCCAATATGTACTTTGAATGCCACTATTCTTTTCTCATATAAAATCGGTCACTAATTCCGAAAAAAATTTTTTTTTTTTGTCACTCCGTTTTCGAGATATTGCCCACTTAATTGCATATATCTCCAGAACCAACAACAGTAATCAAACAAATGATATATCAAATAAAAGCTTATAAAATTTCTTACAAACAATGCAAACATCATTTTTTGGTCGAGCAGTTAGTTTTAGCGGAATAAATTCTAATTTCTGGGATTTTTTTTATTTTTCAGAAAAATTTCCAAAAAAAG
This sequence comes from Tetanocera ferruginea, assembly GCA_958299015.1. Lineage (NCBI taxonomy): Eukaryota > Metazoa > Arthropoda > Insecta > Diptera > Sciomyzidae > Tetanocera > Tetanocera ferruginea. The sequence goes on from OY282640.1 coordinate 171,869,934, forward strand.
ACAAAATAGTTGCAAATTTCGTTAAGAAATCAAAATATTTTGTTGCTTTTGATATTTTTTACTAAAAACCTTTATTTTTCCAAAAAAAATAAGCTATTGTTGAAGAAAATCTATTGAGAAATGAAAAAGTTGTGTTCAATGGAACGAAAGAACCCAAATGGTGTGATTATCAATTTATGCATTTGGACTTATTTTATTGCCATAAAAAAAAATGAGAATTAAAGGTTGTTGTTATAAAATCATATATTCTTAATTTTTATTGTTCTTTTAATAATTTACATTATTCGTCGCCCATCATTCCTTTGTCCCAAAATCCTTGGTACCGATTCTCAATTACTTTCATCTGTTGGTGGAATCTTTCCCCATGTTCGTCGCTCTCGTCACCGAGATTCTTCGCTTTCTTTGTCTAACGCCTTGACAGTGTTTTTCATAAGTCCAAGTTTGATGTGCAACGGTGGGAGAATTATGTTTTCCTTTTTGACGAGTGGAACGTTTTTGACGTTGCTCTCTCCAACTTTCGACTCAATTCTTTCTGGCCAGTCCTTATTGTAATAGTGGTGTTCACGTGCTCAACTATCCCACTTCCATAGAAAACAGCAGTACTTTGTGTAGCCACTCTGTAAACCACAAAGCATACCAACGACTTTGAGATCAGAACATATTTTCCAGTCGTGTTGTTCATATTTAATACATGTCAATAGCTTCGCCATTGTTTCGTACGTTTCCTTTGTGTTGACTGCATGTGCGATTGGAATCGATGGCTTTTTGTTTCCTTTATGAAGTAATACCGCCTTAAAGCTCACTTTGCTGCCATCAATAAAAAAACGCCACTCTTTGGGAATGTACAGCTGACCAAAGGTATTAAATAAGCCAGGAATGTCTACGCAATAGCAGATATTGTCATTCTTAGTAAAGTGTATAGCAAACAGTTTTTCACGATTTCTGTAGAATGTCACCTTAACATCGGGTCTCAAAAAGTTGAATTGTTGCAAACAAGAACCATGCAATTCCGATTTTTCCTTTGACAGTTCCAAATCTCTTTTCCAATCATTCAGCTGCGCTTGCGATAAAAGGTGAGTTGTGTTTTCAGTTGTAATAGTACTACCACCTGTGGTTCCTTCCGACTCCACTGAATCTACGGATTTTCGATTGTTTTCACGTGTTGAATCGGGACAAGTAGGATATGGAACATCGTCCGAATGAGATACTGCCAATGAAACATTCGGGACAGTGGCGTATATCAATCGTTTGTGTTTTCCAACACCAGTCACTTTGGCCAGACAAAAATAGCAATCGTTTAGGTGGCAAAACGGTTGTCTCCAGATCATCGGAACATCGAATTTCATGTATCGTTTTTTACCCGAGCTCCATTCAGACAACATTAATTTGCACGATTGGCACAAAATACTTGGCGTCCATGATTTACCAATGTTCTTAGTCGCAATACCAAAATAATGAAGATATGACATTTGCAGTAAATTCGTAAAATTTACTGGTTTCTTTTCGAAAGTAAGTTCACCGCACACGTAGCAGAAAATATCTGGGTCGTTTTTACACTGGAATTTTCGCAGTCTTTTACTCAGTTTATTTTGAAGTATATCTTATTTTTTATTTTTTCCTTTCGTTACAAATTGTGCGTCCGTTTGTTTGCCACGTTTTTTAGTATAATGCATGAATGTTTTTGCTTTTATACATCTCGAAAGTGCTGCAGGTACAATAAAGGTTGGTAGGTCCACGACTCAGAGCGCGACCGCCGAAACTGTCAAAAAAACACAAAATAAGTATTCACATGGCATAATAAAAACAGGAAGGCTCTCTTTCTTATAGCCATAAGTGTCGAAATCAGACGTTTTGCTGTGACGGTTTCGACGGTTGCACTCTCAGTCGTGAGCCTACCTGTTTTTATTGTAGCGTGTTTGTTCTTATCTTTTCTTTCGCAAAACTCTTGACTTGATTCCTACAACCTAAAAAATTTCCAAAATAAATTCAAACCGGTCAGCGGATATTTACATTCGGTTCGGTGTTAAATTGCACCGCTTACCCGGTGTGAAACGTCAAATATATCCGATCGGTGTAAAATCAGAAAGGCAAAGAAAATATCAACATTGAAATCATATAAGCATTGACAAACAAATTGAAAATCAAAATTTTTCAAGACTGAAAGCGAAAATCTATCATTAATAGTCATGTTCGGGAAAACGGTTTCGTGGAAAATCGACGTTAAAGCTTTTTTCATTCGACTTTATTAAAAATTAAATGAACTTAATCGATTTTCGAGCAAGTCTACAAAAATTGTAAAAATAGCCTTTCGAATAATAAAAAATTACACCGTTCGGTGTTAAAAATCATCATTTTGCGTATTAAAATAAACACCTTATAGGGTTTAACACAAACATCCTATCGAATGTTTATTTATTTACACCGATCGGTGTGAAAAAAAGATCCCCTTTCAGATATAAAATTTTAGCACTTTGACACGGTGTTTTTTTAACACCGAACGGTGTAGGACTCCCTGGAACACCAATCGGTGTAAAAATTCAATACAAATTTTTTAGTGTGTATGAACAATAAAAATGAAAAATAAAAAATTATAGTACAATAACCCAATTTATTTATATGACAATAAAATTTGTAAAAAAAACATAACTTGGGTGCTTTCGTTCCATTAAACACAACTTTTTCATTTCTCAATAGATTTTCTTCAACAATAGCTTATTTTTTTTGGAAAAATAAAGGCTCTTAGTAAAAAATATCAAAAGTAACAAAATATTTTGATTTCTTAACGAAATTTGCAACTATTTTGTCTTTTTTTGGAAATTTTTCTGAAAAATAAAAAAAATCCCCGATATTTGAATTAATTCCGCCAAAACTAACAGCTCGACCAAAAAATGATGTTAGCATTGTTTGTAAGAAATTTTATTAGCTTTTAGTTGATATATCATTTGTTTGATTACTGTTGTTGGTTCAGGAGATATATGCAATTAAGTGGAACCAACTTTTTTTTTCGTTGAAAACCCTACAGTGGGCAATATCTCGAAAACGGAGTGACAGAAAAAAAAAAAATTTTTTTCGGAATCAGCGACCGATTTTACATGAGAAAAGAATAGTGGCATTCAAACTACAAACAACTTTTCGTTATTTGTAAACCAGTGTAATGAATCTAATTGCACTAATTTCCAAAAAAATATTAATTCTCTCATACTATAGTGTAAATGAATTAAATAAATAAATGGTGTAAATAAATTTAAATGAAATAAGCCTCAATTTTTCAAAATGTATAATTTTTACTTACTCACGTAGATAGAACAACATTAATGATTATTGTAATGGTAATAATTGTGTTTTTAATCGTATATTATTCGATATTATTAGAGATCTATGTATATATTTTGATTCTAAGCTAACTTTGAACTACCATGGATAATATATTATTTTTAAAGCTAATTCTCAATTTGTATTTTTACAGCGGAATGCAAAAGAATTTTAAGATCAGTTTTCATTAATAGCACTTTTTCAAAGTATGGTGAGATCCAGGATTGGTTCCAGTGAAATTTAGGATTTCTCCGAGAAAGAAGCTTTTTACATTTTTCAAAGATACTTTTAAACGTCATGTTTTCAAATATTAAAGTGAAATTTAATTCATTTAAAGTTTTAAGAAACATATGTTATGTGTTCTTTGCAATATCTTGTTATTATTTATTATTGTTGTATATTTTATTGACGAATTTTTGACGTAGAATTATGTCTTACAGCGTGGGGTCGTTTTAACAAATCTTTTCAAGGGCATGAAACGTTTTTGACCAATAATTTAGGGTATACCTACAGCCTTTAATACTCATCGTTCAAAGATAATATATATACTAACATATCAGACATATCCTGCGTTGAATGAAGATTTAATTTTGGATTTAGTCACTATTATGTTAAAGTCACAATATAGCAAAATGTAAGAAGAAAAATTCATGTGTCTATATAAGAAAATCATAATTAAATCATTAAATTCGAGTAAAACGTAAGAGTTTTTCTGCAAAATTCGTATTTTTCTATAATTGATTTATTGACGTCAGGATAAGGTAGAAAAAATTTAATCTATTTCCGATCCAGTCGAGAAAAGGTACAGAAATGTTATTTTAACTGAAATCAGGGTGGAAATGTCTAGCGTTAACTCCGCTTTTATATTTCAGTCCATAACAAATGTGGAATTTTGAACGGAGTTTACTGAATAATTCAAAAAATCTAAAAACTCTTAAAAAAATTGTTAAGCGAAGCAAAAACAATCGGCAAAAACAATTGATTTTTTCAATGCCGAATAAAACGTTTTGGACACAAGTCAACACAAAAATACATGTGAAAAATCTTTCAAATTGATCGTTATCAGATTATATTATTTCGAAACCAATTTTCGTTACTTTAAACCAGGGATTGAATCCAAAAAAGAACAAAATAAAAAGTTAAAAATTTAACCAAAAAAATATGAACAAAATATACTGTTCTCAAAATAAATATTGTTCAAAGAACAACAAAAATTTTGTTTAGAAATAAAAATCAATTTAAGAACAAAAAATTTTTGAACAAAATATATTGCTCACAAGCTACAAGAAATCAAAATTTTTTGACTTGAAATCAGAGTTTGAAAACACGCTAAAGTTCGCAAATTGGAAACGATATCAAACACAACGAATTTGGTCCTCGTTCATGAAGGAAATTATTAAATACATATTGGTAGAAAAGGCTTCGGTATAATATTATGAAGAAGTACCTTTATGATATAAAAAATCCTAAAATTATGTTGCAGTTAAATAAAAGACTTTTTCTTGCGTTTTGGATTTTATAGAATTTTTTAAGATTTTTAGAGTTAAGCCTTACTAATAATATATTTTCGAAATTTTTCTCCGATAATTTTGACCGATAGTCATTTCAAATAAATTTTAACGCTGAAAAGTTTCTGCTTCAACATTCAATTGGAATTGATAAAATTATTGAGTGAATTTTATGCATGAAACTTGGTACATGTTTAGATAGACCTTTATATTTCTCTGCCTATTTTGCGCCAAATAGTGGGGGGGGGGACTAACAAAAACAAAATATTCCGGAGCATCACATATGGTGTGAATATAAGGTGGATAGCTTTAGTGGTTCAGCCATTATGATCAAAAATACATACGCACCAACGATAATATCCCTGCAAACATTTGTTATCGTCTGAGAATCTCCAGCGAATCGCTTGGAAGATGAAACGATCGCCGGCGAGCTCTTCTGAGAGTCTTCCGGGAATCGCCGAATGTAAGCAGCTGAGGCCATAAAAGCGATTCGCCAGGAAGAGTCGCGAACGATTCGCTGAGAGGAGTCTTAAGCGATTCGCCGGGAAGATTCGCCAACGAATGGCCGAGAAGAGTCTTAGGCGATTTGCCAGGAAGAGTCGCGAACGATTCGCTGAAAGGAGTCTTAAGCGATTCGCCAACGAATGGCAGAAGGGGTTTTTGTTTGTTGCAGAGCATCGTTGTTGAATGTTACAAGTTGTTGCATGTTTGAAATAGCGGGCTCTTCAGACGTTGCTTTATCCCAGTTTCATGAAATTTTTTAAAAGTTAAATTTTTTGATTAATTTAAACGATTTTTCAGAGCCTGCTTCATATAACAATGATAGATTTTGAAAAGCTTTTTAAAAAGTAATCTTCCAACGATCGCCGGAATGAGCGAAGGAAGATTTTGAACATTTTTTGCCAATCGCGCATTCATCGCTTGGGCGATCGAAAAGCGATCCATCTTCCAACGATCGCCGGGATGAGCGAAGGAAGATTTTTAAATTTTAAGAGAATCGCGTATTCATCGCTTCGGCGATCGAAAAGCGATCAATCTTCCAAAGAACCCTTAGGCGAATCGCTAGCGCGTCGCCAAATCTTCTAATCTTCCAAATGTTTGCAGGGATATACCTTGATTTTATAAAATTTTTTATAGGAATTTGTTATGTTAAATTTTTGTATAAAAACGTATGCATGTAAGACTGTTGATAAGGTAAACTGCCCCTTACCAATCAATCCAACATTTAAAAAATAATAACGACTAAATTTCTTTGAAACCTAATAAAATTAATATCAAACTTTTTCAAATGAACAAAAAAATTGAACAAAATTTATTTTTTTCAAAAAATATAAATTATTTAATTTCATACAATTAAGTTTAAGTATTGCAAATATAAGCATAAAAAACTGATTGTGTGAAAAGTAATGAACAAATGGAAGATTGTGTTCACGATTATATAACTAAAAGTCCTCATAAGTGCTGTCCTACAACTCCATCTGCATTAATGTTTGGAAGGCCATGAAACACTTTTAGATTATAAGTATTGTGAGATCTACCTTGCATAAATGTACGTTAGACCGGATCGAAATTTAGAGTCTGCCGGTCGGAGTCTCAAAAGTTAGAGGAACTCATTAAAATGATTTCTGCATACTTTTTTTTCAAATCGCAGAAAACCCGCCGAAGCAATTTTGATTCTCCTGAAGGTCCTTTTTGGTAAAAAAAACATGTTTTTTGCTTGTAACTTTTTATTTTTCACAGAACGCATACCCACATCTGCTAAAATATTAAATTTCTTACTTATACCAATATTCTAATATACCAAAACTTTGAAAATTATGTTTCAATTTAACTCTTATTGACCACCAAAAATAGATTTTTTTGATATTTTTAAAAAGACATTTTTTTAAAACCACTTTAAAAGACACATTTTTTTCTAGATTTACGTGAAAGTGTTATTGTTGGAACGGTATTAGGTTCTTCTTCCTTTATGTGTATCGTATTCATGAAAGCTGTGTGCGAAAACTGGCAGAATGTGAGAAATCGACTTTAGAAATCTGATAAAATGAAACATTTATTTTTCATACAAACAGTTAGTTTCATTTGTTCACTGCTTTATCGTCCAGTTTTCGATCAATTTTTTTTAAGCAGATTACTTTGATTAAAGCGATACACGGAACGAAAAAAGAACTTAATACCTTTCCAACAATAACAATTCCACGTAAATCTAATAAAACATGTGTCTTTTACAGAGGATTTAAGAAAATGCCTTTTTAAAAATAGCAAAAAATTCAATTTCAATTTTTGGTGGTCAATAAGAGTTATAATGCAACAAAATTTTAAAAATTTTTTTATGTCAAAATGTTAGTATGAGTAAGAAATTTAACATTTAAGAAGATGTGGGTATGCGTTCTGTGAAAAATCAAAAGATACAAGCAAAAAACATGTTTTTTTACCAAAAAAGACCTTCAGGAGAATCAAAATTGCTTCGGCGGTTTTTCTCCGATTGGAAAAAAGTATGCAGAAAGCATTTTAATGAGTTCCTCTAACGTTTGAGACCCCGACCGGTTGACAAAATTTTTATCCATATAAGAATGATCCGGCCTAATGTACGTGTTCATAGTTTTGTTTATTTATCATGTGTCCCGGTTTATACTTGTCAAGAATTGACGGTCAATTCTTTGCTATTCCCTCTTGAACTTGCCATCTCTCACGATGGTGTCCGCGTCTCCCATACACAAATGCAAGAATTGACCGTAAACTCTTCACAAGTATAAACCGGGACTGTATGTACCTGGTTCTGTCTGTACCAATGAGATGTCGCATAACTTTTTTAGCAGGCTCTCCATCATTTCTAAGCACTCCTTTTGCGTTTCTTCAAATTGGAAGACCATTCAAAGCCAATAGGCAAATGCAGAGATTAAATACTATTCCAACTCGTTTTTTCCTGTCCATTATTCTGCAGAAAGACATTCTCCAGCTTACAAATGTTGCCACTTACTATAATTGGGGAGATTACGATTTCCTGGGCGCCGCGATTTGACGATGGATTCGAAGAGTACTTTTAATTAAAATAAGAATAGCCAAAGGAAATGTTGTGTTATCGATTTGTTTCCGAGTTATCGATTTTTTAAAATTTTTTTTTGCTATAAAGTCTATGAAGAAAACTGGCTGTATTATTTTTAATATATAACCGATATTAATGATTAAGATAAAATTTAAAAGGCTATATGTAAGGCTTTTAGAAAAATTTTACATTAATGAAATCTGTTGAGTACTTTATATTTTATAGGTATTTTTATGCAATACAAATATATTTTCTTACATAAAACCGTTATTTTCTCAAAAATTACCGTTATTACTATGAATTATAAAGAGTAAATTATTAAAGCTTGAACATTTATCTTTCATTTGGTATATAATATATATAATTTATTTGACTTTTTGTCGTGTTTTTTATGATACAATGATTTGCCCTTGTACGGAAAATTGCTTATTTCACTCATATTTACCTTAGATGTTTTTCTTTCTTACTCCATATTTACGAATATCGCCATTACAATACAATATTTATATGAATTAACGGGATTTTCGAGTCAGTGAAAAAAATTTGTATGTTGTGGTCGATCATTTAATAAAAAAATAAATATTTTTATCTATCGAAAAAAAGGTAAAACTTTCAGCTTATCAAAAAATATATATTTTTATTACCTTAAAAACGAAAATTTTGCAGAAAAAAACGGTTCCTTTAATTAAAAAATTCAAATCTAATATATATTCGCTTATAAATTTAAAAACATTTTTGAAATTATATTTGTTTTATATATCGTTGAAAAGGCATTTAATTACCTTTACAATAGCATGTCAATCTTTAAGATCCATTGGATATCGGCAAAGATATAGAAAATTTTGTGAACAGATTTTTTAACAAAGAAAACACTTGGAAAATTTTAATTTTATGTAATATAGTGTGAAATTAAATCAAAAAATGTATATTTTTATATGTCAAACAAAAGGTCTAACTGTAAGCTTTTCAAAAAAAATATATTTTTAGTAACTTAATAACGTAAATTTTTTATAAAATAACGGTTCTTTTTACTAAATAATTCAACTTTGGAATAAATTCGCTTATAAAATTTAAAATATTATAGCAATGATATTTATAATAAATATATTTGAAAGGTCATTTAATGACCTTTGAAATGACATATCAATCTTAAAGATCCATTGAGTAACGACATAGATATAGAGGTTTTTTTGAACAGATCTTTTAACAAAAAATTTTTTTTAAAAATCGATAACTCGATAACTAATAGAGTTATCGATTTTTTGTTCGGCGAATCATGTTTTTTTGTTGTTTTCTATAAGAAAACATCTTCAAATCGCGGCGCCCAGGAAATCGTAATCGTGCCCTATAATTTATTTAGTAATTACTTAGCACTGAAATCTATACTTTTGTAATTAATTACTAAAATAAATTTCAACGACCACAATTAATCACAAATATTTAAATCGTCTTTTAAATCCTAGATATGCCGATAAATCGATGATTTTTCGCAACGAATTTCCGTATTTGACACGACCAAGGTTGCAAAGAAGGTTCTTTCGTACTATTTGGGCTACCTTTTTTTTAGAGTACTTATTAAAGCCGCTTAACATTATCCTACTGTGTGTTACGACACGTGAGATGGAAAGTATAACTGAAGTTCATCACACTGTATTTTTAATTTTTCTATAAAGAAACTCATATTTCATGTTAAGACTTTCACACATAATCGCATCACATTTTTTTATAAAATTGTTCGATTTAAAAAAATAAAAAAAAAGAAACAGTTTCGATAGTATCGTAAGTGTAGACGTAGAAATCCGTTTAAATTGTAACCTCTTCCACTTTGTTTCTTTGGTCCGATTGTTTTATACATTTTGGACGTATTTTTATTGATCTTCCGAAAATTAACAAATAAATGAATAAAACTCAATTATGGACTACTTATCGAGGCCAAAACAAAGAAAAAGTTAAAAAGTAAGTATACTTTTAATCATATATGATTAAATGAGCAAGCAAAAAGAAACAAGCAAAATTTCAAATTTTTCCGATTATTTTGTTAAGTTTGACAAGTTGAGTTCTTTGACTTAGTTGAAAAGAAGGCGAAGCAAATGCACTTTCCATTGGTGCCACTTTCGTCTCTGCCCGATATATAGTTTGCGAGCTACAGTCAGTTTAACTACTAATTTCAAATTAAAATTAAGACCCCGATTTTTAAAAAATCGTATGGTTACTATATTTCACGCTGAGCACATGTCCCTTCCTCTCGTCTCTGTCTGATATTTAGTTTGCTAGCTACACTTTCGTTTCTGTTCGATGTATAGTTTGCGAACTACACTCGCTAGTGCTAGTGGGATATGGAATCCAAATTAATTTGAATTAAAAACCAAAATTAAAATTAATCATTACGAAAGAAAAAGAAAGAAAGCAGCAGACACATTATAAGCAGCTGATGAGTGATTTTCTTATATAAAAACATGCATTTTTCTTCTATATTTTACTATTTCGTGACTTAAATATAATAGTGACAAAATCCAAAATTAGATATTCATTCAGCGCTATTCATTCAGGATATATCTGATATTTTAATATATATATGATCTTTGAACAATGAGTATTAAATGCTATAGGCATACCCTAAAGTATTCGTCAAAAAGTAGCTTAATGACCTTGAAAAAATCTGTTAAAACGACCCCATACAAACCGCGCTGTAAGTCGTAATTCTACGTCAAAAAATAAGTCAATTCAAATTTGATGACCATCCAAATAATCATCAAAATGATAGTAATCTAACTGCTGTAATAAGCTTCAAAAATGTTTTTTTTGCACAAAAACCAAAAAAAAAATCAAATTAAAATTTATAGTTATCATATTGCAACTGTGGTCGGATAGAATGAGTGATGGAATAAGAAACAAACCTAAAAACGAAATGAATACGACATGTCAAAAAAATCAAAACAGATACGAACACACTTTCTTTTTTGTTGTTCGTTGATCCCACATTCTATTACACATTAAAAATGTTGACGTGTTGTAACACACAGTAGGAAAATGTAAAGCGACTTTTGATTTGTGTCTTATTTAATCACATATTCTATCCGACCGCAGTTGCATTAAGATGAACTTCGGTTATACTTTCTATCTCACATGTTGTAAGACCCCTTTTCCACACGGCAATTTTTCTTGCCAGCAAGTTTTCAATTCTCTTTCGAACTTGCCATTTGCGTTTCACTCAGCAAGTTTTCTTGAGCAATTCTGAATAAAACTAAAGTGAAACTTCAAAGAAAGAGCAGGACAAAAGAAAAATTGCCGGCACGAGCAAGTCTGTACTCATCTCCTTTCGTCACGTCCCGATACCAACAAACTCGACTTGCCAGCAAGAAAAATTGCCGAGTGGAAAAGGAGTCTAAGGAGTATTTAATGCCATACAGTTTTACAAATAGTGCAATCTTTTCTGTTATTTGGTTTTATTAGTAAAAGTTTATTGTTAAAAATTTATTAATATTTTCTTTACTAGGTCAAAATTAAGAAGACATGAACATTTTTGGTTATTCAATATAATATATATCAGCGCAACAAATTTAAATTGTCTGAATTTGTAATATTGTAAACTTAATATTAACTTTTAAAAAGTTTAAACTTTATACCTGTGTTACTTGATGACTACACATTCAATTTTTCTTTCGAGTTGCTTTTCATGTTGCAACATATTCACAATTTTTTACTAACACACTGAAACTTTTTGAACTTGAAAACCAACTTGATATCAATTTTTCCTTTCAAGTCGTGAGGCAACTTGACGGTGAAGTTAAACAGCTGATCACAGTTTTTGTAAATAAATTGAGTTGTTGCCTTGACGATAGCATCTTGAAAATAAAATTGACTATCAAGCTGCGCACAGTCTACGTCAAAGCTATAAATTCGAATGAATTTTGACAAGCACTATGTGTGATCAACTTGAAAGCAATTTCTTGAACGTGTAGCTGCAGCGTTAGCAAATTTCGGGGAGATTACGATTTCCTGGGCGCCACGATCTGACAATGGATTCGTAAAGTACTTTAAATATAAATAAGAATTGCCGAAGGAAAAATCGATTTATCGATTATTTTTCGAGTTATCGATTTTTTAAAATAATTTTCTTTTTATAAGGTCTTCTTAGAAAACTGACTATTTTTTTCTTATTATTAAACCGATATTAACGGTAATAGTACCATTTTGAAGATATTTCAATAAGCTTTTAGAAAAATGTATAATTAATCAAAACCGTTTATTATTTCATATTTTATAACTGTTTGAATGCAAAAGTAAAATGATTGCTTACATTTAACCGTTATTTTCTCAAAAATTGCCGTTATTACTATGAATTATAGAAAGTAAATTATAGAAGCCTGAAAATTTATCTTTCACTTGGTATATAATTTATATGATATTATTTTGTTATGGTGTCTTTTGATGATGAATTGATTTGCCCTTGTACAGAATGTTATTCTTTTAAGCATATTTACAATAGTTAATCTGCTACCTTACTACATATTTCCTTATATCACCATTGCAATAAGCAAATGCCCTTAATGAAACATTGTTACTGTAATATTTATGTGAATTTATAGGATTTTCCAAGCAATGAAAAAAATTCGCAACTTTAGTTGATCAATTTTGGTTTTATTAAATCCAATAGTTGATCTTCGCTTATACCATTAATAAATGCAAATGTAGTCACGGTCAATTGTGATTTATGCGACTATTTTCCAAAAAATGCATTTATTTTAATTTGTAGCATGTTGTTCCCGAAAAACGTCAGCGAGTTTTAACCACCCAGGAGGAGATAGAATCTTAGGAAGAAGAGAATGAAGAAGAACAATGCGAAGATTTCTATTGAAGGTTTTCATTAGATTTATATTATTAATATCCTATTAAGATAATAATTATATTTAGATAAACGTGGTTTTCCCTTGTACGAAATGTTAAAAACAAGCTTGGTAGTAATTTGTGGCAGTAAAAAGGTAATTTTTCCACAATTTCACGAATTTTATATCCTAAAGCTTTTGTAAACGGGTTTTTTATATATTTTTTTGGAGTACGCAAGTCCAAATGCATATAAAAAAAATATAAAAAGAAATCTTTGGGTTAAGATTTAAGGTGGCAAAGTGTAGTTATTCCAAAATTTTTTTTTTTTATATTCTATGTAACATATATATCGAATATAGTGTTTATTAAAAAAAAAAAAACTTTTAACTATTGCATACTAAGGTTTCAGGCTTTAAAATAAAGTAGATTTTAAGCATATTAATATTGCAAATTTTTGAGAAAATAACGGTTTTATCAGTAGTAAAAAGAAAATATAATATAAAATCTCTTTAAAATTATACATCTTGCCGAAATGAACTTTTTTTTGTATTTTTTCTAACAGATAATTTAATTGTCTTTCCAACAACGTATCAATACATAAAATCTATTGGATATTGGAAAAGATATAGATGTTTATTTCAACAGATCTTGTAACAAGTAAACAATTTTAAAAAATCGATAACTCGATAACAAGATGAGATATCGATATTTTGTTCGATCAAACCTATTTTTTGTTGTTTTAAACAAAAAAACACTTTCAAATCGCGGCGCCCAGGAAATCGTAATCGTGCCCAAATTTAATTGCAGTGTTGGGATTGTTCGTTAATAAACGTGTTTTCGCATTTACTTGAACGCACTCTTCAACAATAAAGTGTGTGTTTAAAAAATCATGCTTAAGGTAAAAATCACTAGCTTTATTTAAGAAATCACACATTGTCACACGGCACTTAAATCACGTACCAGCGTATCAGCGACGATGTTTGCTTTGAATTCATTTTCAATTTACCGTTTGATTTGATTTATTCTTGCAGCTTCATCAACATCAAACGTTTAGCTATTATAAAAATTACTTAGGTCAATTTTTGAATTCAAAGCTACCAATAAGGTTGTTTTTAACTAATGTTGCTAATGACAGCAAAAGAAATAAACAAGAATCGCTCGGGCGAAATCGTCGTGTGTAAAAGGTATGGACCATAGTAGAATAAATAAGGTAAACTCGCTAGAAGAGAGCGTACTGCCGTAAATGTCAAAACAAAGTTGACAACTCATATAAAATTCCAAAGCATTCTCAAAACAATGAGAAAGCAAGAAAACAAAAATTCCAATTGAAAAAATCAAAAATTTTTTTTTATTTAAAACTAGCTGATGTTACCCGGTGTTGCTCGGGATTGTTCCTCGAGCACAGAAAAAAGGCGATTTTTAAAACTGCTCTGATTTTAACATTTTTTAAATTATGAATTTAATGTTTTAAATTATCGTTTTTTGGGGTTTTGCCCCCTAAATTCGTCGTAAGTGTTTAGTCAAATTTCCGTAAAACAGTACCTGAAAATTTCTAAGGAGTCAGGTTAATTCACAAGCTAAATTTTAGCAAAATCGGTCAAGTTGTTTAGGAGTTATTGAGTCTTATACATTCACTATTTAAAGCGCTCTCTTGCGTTAATCTTTGCAATATTTTAAAACCTATGTTTTATCTTGGGTGCAGTTAAACCTTCTTACCGAATTTAATTGAAATCGGTCCAGGCGCTTAGGAGTTATTATAAAGTGCCACGCCCACAGACTTCCATCCACTTTTTACATATTTTTACACCGCCCGCTATCATTTTCTTCTCTATGAAACGTACTCGGTGTCCAAATTTCAGCTCAATCGGATGAACGGTGCGCGAGCCTATACGGAACAAACAGACAAACATTTGGGTATATATATAAGAGAAGACGACACAAAATGCAAATTGGAATAATTCAAATTTTATTTCCTTACACAGGGCCGAATTAAGCTGGAGGCCAGTGGCCTCAGGCCCCTTCCACTTGGGGGCTCCCACCATTCAAGAAAAGTTGTATTTTTTATCAAAATGGAGAAAATATTGTTTTCAATTACCATTTTTTTTTTCTGAGTAAACAACAGAAAGTATCACAAGTGTTTGTTGCATTTGCGCTCAGCGACTGACAGCATAGCAGGAAATAATACAGAACGAATTCAATAGAAATTGTGTCACATTATCTGGTCGTTGTTCACGCATCAGTTTTTGATTGAATTTAAAAGTGCGCAAATCGTTGTTTAGTGAATTTACGCAACGACTAAATGAGGTATATAAAGTGTCTTATATTTAAATAAAGTTATTTCATTTTAGTTGTCAAAAAAGAAATCTAAATAATTCTTTATTTTTGTGGTTTTTTAATTGCACCGCCATCGGGGACAAAAAAGTCTTGTGTCTCGCTGTCACCAAGAGATAAATTCCGCGTTGAAGCTTTTCTTCCAGTTGAGGACTCGCTGACCACGTCTTTATCAAAAAGAATCGCAGTATATGAAGTTGAAGTTTGAAGTTTGAGAAAGGTTCGGATTTTTTAATGATCTTCAAACGGTTACAAGTTGTTTGTATTTATTTAGCTGACGCAATTTTAGGATTTTTTAACGCGATAAAGTTACTTCTTAATACTCTTATACTGGAGCCTTATTTGCCAATATATATTTTATGATTTCCTCCACGAACGAGAACCAAACTCGTTGCGTTTTCTTTGGTTTTCAATTTGCGAACTCAAGCGTGTTTTCAAACTCTGATTTTTAGTAATAAAATAATTTTGATTTTTTTTAGCCTATGAGCAAAATATTTTGTTCAAAAATTTTTTTGTTCTTAAACTGATTTTTATTTTTGAACAAATTTTTTTTTGTTCTTTGAACAATATTTATTTTGAGAACAGAATTTTTTTGTTCAAATTTTTTTGCTTAAATTTTGAACTTTTTATATTGTTCTTTTTTGGATTCAATCCCTGGTTACAACTGAAGTGTTAAAAGCAAAAGCGAAAAATCTTGGTGATTGTTGCCCAGAAGATGTAGAATCGACTCTTGGTAATGAACTGGTTCAACTCGCCGAGCTAGCAAGGCTCTTTAAACGAAAAATCGCAGAATCTGGAGCACAATTTCTTTATCGCATAATAATGGAGAATAATCTTCGCTCAACTTTTGTAAATATGTACTGAAATAGTTCTTCGCATATACTTGTTCATGATGGTAACCAATTGTAGTGGAGAGAGATCATTCTCCAAAATGAAACTGCTCAAAAATAGATTGCGTACGAGTATGGGACAGAAACGTCTTATCAGCCTCATGATTCTTAGCACAGAAATTGACATTATTCGTGATTTATCTTTCGAAAATATGATTGAAGTGTTCGCTTCGATTAAATCTCGTAAAACTTCTAAATAATAACCACCCAAACTATTCTGATGATTGTCAATAACGATATTTATATAACAAATAACGATTTTTCTAATTCAATATTTTAAACATAAGAAAAATGATATAATTAAATCTATAATAATCACTCTGCATACTTTTTGTGCAACTAACTTTTAACATTCATTGTTAGGGGCCCTCACCAAAAAAATGGCCTCAGGGCCCCACCAACGTTAATTCGGCGCTGGACACACAGCTGATTTTGACAATATCGGCAGTACCGAGAAGAGAGCACAATCAGCGCTGCGTATACCTTATTTATTTTACTATGTACCATAGGACGATGAAGCAATGAAACGAAATGAAAACTTAGAAAATCGCTGAGTAAAATCGTTGCAATATCGCTGTGTCTAAAATGGGACATATCATGCCTTAATGCCATGACTGGGTTATCGATGGTGGTGCAAGAAAGCAGTATTAGCACCAGCGTTGTCAGATGAATATACCTCAAAAATTACCTTATTCTCGCATTTAATTCTCTCAAATTACCACACGTCAAAACTACATCAAATTACCTCAAAATCGTGCAAATTACCACAAAATTACCGCAAGTCAATAAAATACCTCAAATTACCTCAAAATCGTGCAAATTACCACAAAATTACCGCAACTCAATGAAATACCTCAAAGTTGCTTAAATTATCACTTTAAGCGGTGTTTATAGCAAAGTATGAAATTATGTAACGAAAGTAAACTTAAATTGCAACATATTAATTATCAACAGTTAATAAAACAATAATTTTTAATAATTCAATTCTTTATTGAGTTCAAAAATTATTTCTCAGAAAAATTTCTCCAGCCTTATAGCAGTCCTCGCACTGCTCATCATAATTTTTCTACTAACACATTCATAATATTTAAATGCGCCTAAAATTTAAAAATATTTTAATCTTACAGGGTTTTTGAATAACTATGCGACAATGATCTTTTTCTTCCAGACATAATTATTTTATTTTTCACTTTGCTATTAAAAATTATTTACGTTCCTTTGTTGTTAAATATTGAAAACACTTTGAACACAAACAAACTACCAACAAGAAGAATGAAGAAGAATGAAGAATGCATCAACAAGCGCATTCACTCAGTTAACCTTTTCTGTACACATTTCATTCACGCGTACTTCTACCACAGTAGGTAGAAATCTCTTTTTGGTAATGTGAGGTATTTTTGGTAATTTCGGTATTTTTATTCTCTCGCGTGGGAAAAATCGCACATGTGGTAAAAATTTTCTCGCATGACAATTTTTCTCACATAAAGCGATGATTTTTACTTTCTCCCGCAGCATCTCGCAAGAGCTCAAAAAATACCGAAAGCACTATTTATAGTGCAAAACTGGTAACGCTGATTAGCACATATTTTATAACCCTGAAGCAGCTGTGTTCTCGAAAATTCCTCATCTATTCTCGAATATTGCTCAGAGAGGTAATAATTTTTCACGACTGTCAAAATTTTTGCATATTGTAAGCTGTCAAGAACGTGATTTTCATAAAACCTTTCGAAATATTAAAATAATCTATTAAAATAATATTTAATATAACATTAACTTAAGCAGTATAGAAATAAAATTGTACATCAAAGTTTAAAGAAGAAATTCGGTTGAAGTTGTTTACAAATTTCAGAAAAAAGTCAACCGAACCTTGAAAGAATTTTTTATATATTTTTTCATTCATATAAGACAAACCTTAAAATCTATAATAATGGCAAAATGGGGCGAAGGTGACCCACGCTGGATTGTGGAGGAGCGTCCAGATGCTACGAATGTGAATAATTGGCACTGGATAGAAAAAAACGCAACACACTGGTCGAAAGACAGACTACTTCAATTATTTAAGGATCTTAAAATAGGTACGTACACTTGTATAGAAATTATAAATAATCCTTTACACTAACTTATTCTGTCAACTCAATTGCAAACAGAACAAGAAGGAGTCGTTTGCACAGTTGATGAATTAGACAAGTGTACGGGTGAAGCTACAGCCAATAATAGGAAAGGAAAACTGATATTCTTCTACGATTGGGAACTTGTATTGAAATGGACAGGTCAACTTGAAAATTCCACCCAGGAACATAAGGGAAAAATAACGATTCCTAACCTCTCGGAAGAAAACGATTTGGACGACGTGGAAATAACAATAACCATTGACGAGTCCAATGATGAATCTGAGACAATAAAACAATTTATGTATAATGTCGGTCGTGGGAAGATCCGTGAACAACTGGGTCAATACCTTAAGGGGTTAAAAGAAGAATACTCTAAAGGCTTAATACTTCCTAAAAAAGGTGAGGAGAATACAACAAACTACGAGCTGAGCAAGGAAACTTCTACTCGAAAAGTAAAAAGTGGATTCAATAACGTAAATGTTAACTCGAAGTCATCGGAAAATGCTGTTGGATGTAAGTTTGACGTGCGGACACTTGTTATGACTGAGGAGTTCCAATGCAGTGCAAATGATCTTTACAATGCGCTAACACGAGTTGAAATGTTAACGGCATTTACTCGTGCTCCAGCAAAAGTGGATGCAACTCGTGGTGGGGAGTAAGTCGATGTTCAAATTTTAGCCGGTTCATAATATAAAGTTGATAAAATGTTTTCTTAGGTTTAACCTTTACGCCGGCAATGTGCAGGGGAAATTCGATGAGCTTGTGCCTGAGAAGAAAATAAGTCAAACGTGGCGCTTAAAGAACTGGCCATCAGGTCATTACTCGAATGTTATTATCGAGCTAGAGGAATCGGTAATTATACCCCTAATACAAGCGAAGAGTTAACTCTTAATACATTCCTTTGAAATACAGAAAAACAGCACACAAATGACGCTTAAGCAAACTGGAATTCCCTCCTCTGAATTTGATTCAATGAGACACAACTGGCACAGATACTACTGGCATAGTATTAAGCAAACGTTCGGCTTTGGTGCCGCTCTTATGGACGGCTTATAAGAGTCATTAAACATGAGAACTTGTGAAACAAAATGTTACTGAAGGATTGATTCATTCCCTTTCCAGTTAAACTCATAATTACGAAATACCATAATAAATAGGCAAATAAAATGCTTTCATAATATAACATTTTATGTTAATTCTTCTTATTCTAGCAAAATTATTCTAGTAAAATTAAAATAATGTTTAGAAAAAATTAAGAAAGGCTTGTTAACTAATCTCGATTTTAGGTTAGCTTAAACAAAGTTTAACATTCCTTAACCTGAGTTTAATATTCACGCCGAAAACTCATCTCAAAAAATCTATGTTTAACTTGATGAGGCAATATTTAAATTATTCGGCCTTCTGTTGTTTGTTAAGATTTTCATATTATATTGGTCTTCGGCAGTACAGGCAAGTTAAAATTTAAACACAGAAATTCTACTTTTAAAAAATTTAAACATAGATCTGGACAAAATTTCTCAGGTTTGTTCAAAGACTACTCTAGATTAATATTTCTCTTTCTAGATCAGCAAAAAGCGTTCGGTGAGCGCCTTTTTCTGTTCTAACTTGCTCTTGATCTCTGTTTTTTAATGATCTAAATTACGATTTCTGCCCTTTTCTAAACTTATATATTTTGTGGTGTAAGCTAGGCTACAGGACAGCAATCAAGCAATCTGAATAGTGCAAAATTCTGTGCACTATTAGAATGGTGCCAAATTCTAAATACAATAGAAACAAAATTTCTGCAGTTTGATTGGCGTGACCATAACATCGCTACTACCCGATGTATCTCTAGGACTATTGAATATATCTTAAAAAATATAAAAAACAAAAAATCTTCTGGCTTAGATAAAATTTCAAATGTTATCATTAAAAAATTTCCATTTTTATCCCTTAATTTCATAACTATTATATTTAATAACTGCTAATAACGGTTGCTTCCCGAATAAATGGAAAATTGCTAACATAATTCCTATTAAAAAAAGAAACCATATCATATTGACTTAAATAATTTTCGTCCAATTTCAAAGTTATCCAATCTAGGAAAGCTCTTTGAACACATACTGAAACTAAAAATGGAACTAAATCTAGGTGATATATGTATATTCCTCTTTACCAATTTGGTTTAAAAAAAACTCACTCAACGTGCATGCATTATTAGTCTTTCAGGATAAAATCATCCGTAACTTACGTCAAAAAAGTGCATACCTATATATATATAGATATAGAAAAAGCATTTGATAGAGCCTTTCAGGACGTATCCTTTTTAAACTCAAACCTCGGTTTCGATCAGTGCTTGTTAAAACAATTTGGATTTTTTTTTTTTTTTAAATTGAAAATTTCGTATCCGAATTAATAACTTAGTTCCAAATCTTGGTCTAGTTAAGAGCGGCGTTCCTCAGGGTTCAGTGCTGGCTCCTCATTTTTTCAATATTTTTATTCACGACTTTCTATATGTTATGTCTGACTCAAGGGGTATCTTATATGCTGATGACTGCCTTGTATTCGCTCACCATGAATCTCCTTTATCTGCGTTAAACTAGGTATCTAGGCATCTGCACATTATCAATGATTTTTGCAATGAATGGGGTATTCGAATCAATGTTTCCAAATCAGAGGCTATCTGCATAAGAAATACATCTGGCAAATGCAGTAGGACAATCACTCCAGAAAGCAAAAATTTAACTTTTTCTAAACGGTTCAAAAATAATTTTCAAAAATAAAATTAAATACCAAGGCGTAGAGTTTAATAACCTGTTCAAGTTTAATAAACACGCAAAGTTGAATCTTAAGAAAGCGCATAATTTAACTGGTATGTTTGCTAAACTTTTAAACAACAAATATCTAAGTCAAAACACGAAACTTTTGATTTATAAAGTAAACATCCGAGCAGTTTTTTGTATAAATCCCCTCTTATATGTTTAAAATTTTCAGAATATCTTTGAAGTTTTGGAAAAATTCGTTTACTGAAACTGACCATCAGCATAATTTTATTGGAAGAATTCAAACATTTTTGAAATGTTTTGATGTTATACATCAAAAATGTAGAATTTTTAGTGAGTCAAATAAACTGCCGATAGAAATGAGACGGTATTATTTAAATAGTATTTAAAATTTAAACTATGCTTACAACACTCGAGGTTAAGGAATTTAAACTTTGGAGATGAGTTTACGGGCCAAAGTTAGCTTTACAATAAAAAGAAAATAAATACAATTTTTATGCTTGAATAAAATGCATTAATATTTAATTTTTTCAAATCGATAATCAACTTTGAATTATTTGATGTAGTCCCACAGACTAACAACAGTACTTAAGGGTTAAACTCAGAGTTTCCCTACTGAAAAGGGAATATGAACAGAACAACGTTATATATTGTCATTATAACTAGATTGCATGATAACTAATCATAACCTATAATTAGTTTCGTTGTGTGTTTATAACATTTGTGGTCCATGACTTTGAATAGCAATTCAACTTTACCTAAGTGTGAACAATTATTTTTGTCAGACTCGGTTGTTCGTTGGAATTATCAAAAGCTTTCGACAGTTTCCCGTACAAAAACGATTTGCAAATGTGCATTTTTTGTTTCAAACTTTTTCTTTTACAAATGTAATTTTCCAGAAAAACGCTAAATATTATCCCAAAATAAATATAACCGAAGTTTTTAAATATATTTACATGAAGCTTTATGAAAAGAGCAGTTATGTTATTCCAAAAAATTTGGATTATTCTCAAGATTCTAATAAAGTGTATTTTAGTTGGTTATTTTAAGTAAACCTATCCACCAACTTCTTTATCGCCAAATACAGCTACCAAGTTGAACTACATTAATTTCGGTTTATAAGACATAAGGATAGAAATGGAAAAATGAAAGCGTAGGACTATGACTTGTCCTACGTAGGACTATGACCTATTGTGGTGACCGTGGCATGCAGGTTAAGTGTGTGGTTTAGCATGCTCGAAGCCCGAGTTCGATCCTCAATCGCGGCAAGAGTTTTTTTCAATAAAACATTTTTCTGATCTGAGGTGGTGACCTCTCTGCTGACAATGGCAAACCTCAGAGTAAATAATGCCATGTAAAGCTTCTTGAGAACATGAACTTTTTAGCCGTTTGGAGTCGGCATAAAACATGTAGGTCCAGTTCTCGGTCAATTGTGTTCAAACATTTAATAACGCACACATCATTAAAAGCTTGGTCAAAGTCCTTTTAAGGGATGAAATGGCCAATTTGTTTTTTTTCCTTTTTACTATGACCTGGTTGGGATTCGAACTCAGGATGCCTGTCCACAATCAACTGCGCTACCATTATACTACCCACCAAGTCGCCTAAAATATAATTAAGGCAATAATAAATGTTATAAAATCACAGATTTTTCTGTTACAATAGCTTTAGATTCTTATATTTATTTTATGACTATAATACGAGTAATTACAGTAAAACCAAAAATGCGGTTCCAAGTTGAAGGAGTGAAAACACAAATAAACTGACTGAATTTAAATAAATATATGTATGGGCAATTTTTTGTACATCAATATCATAATTGTTATTTTAAGTTTGGGAAGCATTTTTGGAAAGTACGCAGCATAATGTGATTTCTCTCTTTCTATTAGATTTTCAACCTGACAAATCGCCATGATCGAACAACGCCTGGTCGTAAAGTTCTGCAATTACACGTCGGCCCCCAAAGAAGCGATCATGCAAAGCATTACGACCACGTATCGCCTCATTGGCGTTTGAAAACTCAACAAAAATCTTTACAATTATTTCGGCTTCGTCGTCATCCTCATTTTCAGTTTGCTTCTCATTGAATATGATCACTCTGCTAACAGTTCCAAACTTAGTACATTCTTCTTGAATTTCTTCTTGCAGTGTTTCGTCAACATCTTCAGGTCCAACCATGTTGCGCAATATAATGACTTTTGATTCCTGTGGACGCATCAGGCGTTGCATTACTAACTGTCTCGCGCTTTGTCCTTTGATAGACATGTTTTCCTGTTGTTGTAGGGTTTGAGTCTCACCCTCTTCCATTAGTTTTTTTTGTAGTTCCTCTTGTTTCTTTTCGTGAGCTTTCTTCATTTGTTCTGAGCTGCTTTGTGCTACTGCGACTGCGGCGGCAGCAGCAGCTGCAGCGGCTGAAACAGCATTAATTTTTGGAGCAGATATGGTAGATAAACCTCCCAATGATGCCTCCATTTCAGTAGCACTAGCGACGCTACCAACAGCATTAAGAGTCGACGCAGAGGCCAGTGTAGTTACTGGAAGCAAAGCTGATGCCGAGACAGTGGGTATGGCTGTGGTAACATTTAAAATCCCAGGAGGAGCAAGCATATTAGGTGCAGCAATATGGGGTGCTTGAAATACTGCTGCTGGGTGAAATCCAGCACTGTTAGGGGCAGCCAAACCCATTCCTGGTGGATGCAGTGATCCCACTGTGGCCGTAGCTGACAAGGGGAGATTTGCAACTTTCGCAGCTACTCCGGGTAGAAGAGGTGATATACCCAAAGTATTTGGATTGGACGCAGACAAACCAAGAACAGCGTTGCTTGCGACAGCGTCCAAAGCCTGAATTTTTGCTGTAGCTGCGGCGGCTGCCACTGCTGCTGCAGTAGGCATGGTTGAATTGGTGGAAGGACCCATTAGTGCGTTGGGTGGTGTTATCGAACGACCAACTCTGCAATGTAAACAAATATTAAGTTTAATTTCTAAAAGATTTTTCTTTTCAATACCTCAATAATTGGCCACCTAAATCAAAGAGATTCATGCTGGCAATTGCTTCATCCATAGCTTGTTTGTTTGCATACTCAATAAATCCGTATCCTTTGTGAGTATGAACAGAGGTACCTTGAGCCAATTTGCAGTATAAAATAGGTCCAAAAGCCTCGAAGACACTTTTTATGTCTTCTTCTGAAAGGTCCGGATGAATAGAGGCTACGTAGATGCGATTGTAACTTTTAGCTTCCTCCTGAATTTCGTCTATGACTTGCTGTGCTTGAGGCATATTACTTGGACGTCCAACTTTAATGTTACGACCTCCCATTAAAGCACCGTTCATTTGTTCCAAAGCAAGTTGAGCACCTTCAGGAATTTCATATTCAACAAACGCAAAACCTTTGTGCTTCTGTGTGATTGGATCCCATGACATGTTGATTGACTTAATAGGTCCAAAAGGAAGAAAAGCTGTACGAATCGTATCTTCCTTCAGCTCGAACGAAATGCTGCCTACATACACCCTGCGGAGTAAGATCAAAAAATGTAATATCTATGCAAAACTCAAACAATATCCATTATAACCCATCAAAAAACCATTCAGATCTTATCAGCTAAAAAGCACACGGAACGCTGAAGTTCTCTAAGCAGGCCCATTAACTCGAACCGAACGCTTACGCACAACAAACGAAGGTTCACACTTATCGTAAGTTTATGTCATCATTGCAAAAAGTTATGAAATAATATTATATAGAAAATATTTGACTTGACTTACCTGCACATTAAAGCCAATGCCTGCTGCCGCTGCACCTGTGTACGTTGCGATGCTAATTGCTGCAAACACAACTAGAATTATTAGAAAGAAATTCTCGCAAATTAAGATGGCTAAAAGCGCCTCCTTCGCCACGTTACCTGTTGTTGATGAGCCAGCGTCTGCTTCATTAGTACCATCTTAATACTTTGTTCCATAGCGTACTTCTTTGCCTTGCTGACTGTATCATGTTGTTCCGAGTTAAGCTTTGGCAGAGCACCTCCCAACAAACCTAAGAGAGCAGATCTTGTACCAGGTCCAAACTTGACATCTCCCGTTTGTTTCAAGTCATAAACAGGCTGCGAAATGTATGAAACTTTCGAATCTGACGACTTGCCTAGAAAGTTCGGAATTAGTTATTCATTAAAAACTCTCTAATGTGGGTTTGGTATTTTTTTTTTTTTTTGATAGTGAGATAGACATTCGTTTCGCAGTAACATTTGTTGCTGTTGTTGTGGGTTGAGAGTTAGCAATTTACGGATTGGATTGATATATTTGTTCAATCGTAATGTATATATTTATTTATAAACAAGAACAGTTTAGAAATGATAGGAACATTTTTTGAATTATTTTTGATAGATGTTTGATGTGCTTTTACAGAGACGAGAACAAACAATTTCGATATCGATTATCATAGAGATTATTGCCAAGTGATCAGTGATCAATTATTTCACAAATAAATAACCATCGTATACATAAAGCATATTAAAACTGATTTTATTTTTCTATTTAGTAGAGAAGAAAATCATGTTATGTATCTGAGCTCTGAGTTGTATGCTAGGAAGCAAGCAGTTTTTTAAAACTAATTTTTTCTTAGCACGAATTTATTTATTTTTTTTTTTAAATTTATTGAAAGAAACAAAATTTGTATACTTCAGCATAAAAATTGAACAGCTTGAAATACTTATATGAAGAAAGATATTTATTTGAAGATTAAATTGCAACTCTTAACCACACTTTTTAGAAATGTTTTCACTAACTAAAAAATCGACGCCTGTAAGAAAGATAAAAAGAAAAAGAAAAGAAAAATGCATTAATAACCATTTTGTGTTTCACAATTGAAGAAGAATGACAAACATATAATTTTCTACAATCAATGAAATTTACTGCACATTTTCCGTTATTTTCCAAAGTTTGAATTATAACAAAAATAATAAAATTACAATATTGCTTACTTTAATACTTTAACTTAAGCCGATTTACCTCAATTCATAATAAGGATTACCGATGTATGCAAGGATCTAACAGGTGACTTTTATTAATTTGTCATTTAGATGTTGAGTCAACTTTTTTAGCCAAAGACCAAATAATTTTTAAAGGAATATTCGACAAGCAAGATTATGCATACAAATTAATGAAATAATTTTAAAATTAGCAAGTGCATGCAAACATGTAATTGAAGAGCTTACTGCAAAAATATATTAAAAAGATTATTTAAAAAAATTTATATTTTTCTTCTTTTATTTAACGCGGTTACCAGCAGTCACTGAAAATATTCGGCTATTATCAAATATAGCCGATGTTAATTCTGCACTTATTCTCAATAGATTTTAAGTACAATTCCATTTTGTCATGGTAATTAATATTTTTTAAAACTCAAGCCATTTATTTTGCGATACAGCTATTATTCCGAAATTAAAAATTCTAAGCGAAATTCCAAATATCCACAACTATGATAAAAATTTAAAATATCGAAAAATTCGTAATTATTTCTGAATTACTTAATATTAATCTGCTTAATTCAAATTTTTTATTTAATATTATTATTCAAATTGTAACAAAAAAAAAACGTTTCGAAATTATATTGTTATTGAATATAGAAAATTCGCGATTCGTTACAAACTCATTGTAGCGTTGCTGATATCCTGCTTTATAATATAAACAAATTAATTGGTTGGGAATATAGTGTAACTATGGCTATGGTGATATAGTGCCTTAGAGGAAAGCACTTCCAGCAAAATTTTTCATATAAAAATCATAACTCTAAGCCGATCAGTTTGATTGCAAATCGGTATATTATTTGCTCTGAGACATTTACTTGCAAATAAGCACTTCAATTAAATAAATTAATTTTACACTTCCACACAAATTCCAAGTAAAACTATTTTAACTCGTTCAAAAGCAATTCGAATAAAAATTATTTAGAGGCTAAAGCATATATAAGATATGGGTACTTAAACGTTCCTCGGGCATATGACAAGTTAAAAATCCACAACGTTGACTGGTCCACAAACTAATGAGATCGTGAGTAACCATTATGATAATGATTAAGACAATCTTTTCAAGCAACATTCGAAGCAGGAAAACTTCGAAAGCCAAATAATTTAAACAGAAAAACTAAACATAATAAAAAAAAAAATATATATATATATTTTTGGACAACAAACCGAAAAAAAGAGAACAAATATGAAACTTTTAAAGAGAAGACGCGGCGTTTTATGATATTAAGTGACTCCAACATGGGACTACAGGATACAATTTCCAAGCACTTGTATCGCGACCCACAAGCAGCACCGTTCAAATGATTTTTTGATGAGTTTATGGAATTGGGCGCGAGTAGAAGCAAGAAAAAAATCCTTTCTGATGCTTTTAGAGCGATGATGTTTATAGGCGAAGTAGATTTGTAGTTAGGATGTCTTCGTTTTTGGTGTGTAAAAGAGAGAGAGAAAACTTAAAAATGCATACAAAAAAAGAAATAAAAAAAAGAAAAGAGAGAAGAGAATCAATAGTTTTCATTAGTTCCAAATTTGTGCGGCCAAAAAATCCACTAGTTGATAAATTGTAGCGGATTATATGGAGCACTTTAAGTTGATGTATCATATGCAGGATACTCGCCCTCTGAGAAAGTTCTTGTTTCTAGTTCGCTTGGGAATCTGTCGAAGCTTTTCATTTCTTTTTTTTTCTGTTTTTAATATTTTATGTATATGTTATGTTCAAGTCCCTTTAAATTCAACTATTTACAACTGAATTTAAATATTTTAATTATAACGCAAAATACAGTGGAAATACAGTGGATTGCGCTGGTTATTTTTGCAGAGAAATATCGTTTGTACACACGTAACAGTTTCATACTCAATTGAATGGAAAAACACACACGGCAACTACAGTGGGTCTCACCTGACATCGTCTTGCGTACAAGTCTGCAATTACTTAAGCAGAACAAAAAGAAAAACCGCCGGATTAGTTAAAGTTTAATTGACATACATACATTTGTATTTTTTTTTTTAGCTAGAATAATGAAAATGCTACTTTTACTTAAATAAAATATTATATGTAGTTAAATAGGGAACATCATCATTACTTTGATTTGATGTAACCAAAAAAAAAAATTGCCTAGTAAACTCTTATGAAAAATTTTCGAGTTGAGCTCAAGAAGTACATGCTAAGGTCCACTGCACATAATATCTTAAGAGTAAACCTCAACTGAATCCCATAAATATAAAAAATGCATACGCTAAAGTGTGAATTATATGGACAAAACAATAAGCAATACGTAAACAGTTTCATTTCAAAACTTGTTTTCGAATAAAGGAATAGTTTGAAGTTTCAAAATTTCATTGGTATTTACCTGATTCCGAGCGTGACTTCTTCATTGGAGATGCGCCATCGTTAATGGGCTCATCGGAACGTGGCGATGATCTTGATTCTCTTTCATTGGATCCCTAAATAGCAAATCAAAAATAATTTGAGTGTAAGGTGGCTAAAAGTTATTTTATATGTACATGATTAAAACATCACGATGTCATATAGTTATCGAGTAATCATTTTTAAAATTAATTGACTTTAAAAATATCAGATTAAAAATTCCATTATGAAACCGCTAAAAGCGACAAGTGTTATAGGAAAAATAATTTATTTATTTCTTATAAAATATACATTTTAATTTACATTTTATAAAATACTTTTGAGTGTTTTTTATTTTATTTAAGTATCTCGAAATCGTCGGCTTATCACATCAATTTGTTTTGGCATGTTTTAAGGCGTTAGGCCACTCTAAAACTTTCGAAAAATCAATAATGGTCCCTTATGACCTTAAAAATGATGTCTCAAAAGATGATGGCCGGGAAAAATATCTAAGTACTTGATCTATACTTGAAACAGTAATGAAAACTTCAACTAGGCTGTGTGGGCATTGGCTCCGAAATCAATTTCTAGTGGTAAAACGGTATTGGATGTAGCTACGGATATTGGGGTTTGTGTGTATAATTCGGGTTACCTAAATTTTGCATATAATGAAGGCAATGGACTTGCAAATCGGCCTGAACAGCTACGAAATCTGCCTGGAGAACGACAAACAGCGCATAAAGCTTGCAGAGAGATCGTTGTCTGAACGGCTAAAAGGGGCAAGGCTTGCTTCAAGATCAAGCAGAAAAGAAAAGTAAGAGCAGAGCGATAATCTGGAAGGCCAATTGTATGGTGCAGGCATCGCAGATTAAAGGTATTGCAAAATTATTTCTAATTTTCTACTACTCAAAACTTCAAACGCGTTTATATCAAAACTGCATTTTTTTAAGTTTAACTTAACATAACTCAGACAATTTTCAACCGCTTCACATGAAACTTGGAAGATATCTTGAAAAATATATTGTGTATGGAAGTACGTAGGATTTGTTTATTAAATTGAATAGTTTATTTGTTATTAACAATAATCTGATGATTTTTTTAGGCAAATTTTTCTCTTTCCACTTTAGAAGTGCGCCATTTGGCAAAAAATCAATGTATCAAAAATATCCTGCGTACTTCTATAGCCGTTATTATATATACTAAAAAAAATGCATTGGATTTTTGTAACTCAAAAATTACAGGAGTTATTTCTGTGTCGGCAAGGAATAACAGCTAAACTCATTTTCAATATTTCTGGAGCATTTTTAAAATTAAAATTGCTACCTTATATAAGGGCACCCTGACTTTTGCTGTTTAGATTTGATGGCCGCAAACATTTAATTTTCAAGTTACAACCATAAAAATGTGCGTACTAGTGTTTTTAGTTGCGAAAAATTGCAATGAAAGTAAGTACCTCAGTTTGTCCTTACTCGACTTTAGCGGTTATTCCTTGTCGACACAGATTTATTTTCCCGTGGACCCTAAGAAACGAAGACGTCATTCCAAAAACGCTGCACAACCGCCATTTTGAAATTTAAAAAAATATTGTATACAGTCACTGATAAATACCCATTTTTGGAATCTTGATTTATTGCGTAGTATTTCTTAAAAAAAATTCAAAGTATGCATATTTTTCAGGCGTCTACAGTGGCCTAAAGCCTTATTCTACGATTTGTTTTAATTATGAATGAAAATATGTTGTATACTGAATGAAAGTAAGCAAGTAATGTTTTAATTAAGTGTATATATATGTATAAATGTAAATATTTGTATCTTTTTTTCTTAATTATTAGTTCTTAATCCTTTTAAAAATTCATCAAAGCAATATTTATAATGCCATGCGCAAGCATTTTTTTTTCTTCTTTAATTAACTGATTAGTTGCTATTTGCCCATTCTCATAATTATTATTATAGAATACTTATTTCCTTTTATGTTTTTCTTTCAATGTGATTCATTATATTATTTTATAACATATATATTTTATAAATATAAATATAAGATATTATATTTTTTATAATATATAATAAATAATTTATTATAAACCTTGTAGCTGAATGAAAAGTACAAATAAATACACAGTCATAATGAAAGCTTTCAACTCATTTTATTAAATTAAACTTTTTTGAGAGATTTTTAAAATCTTGAAAAAAAATCTGCAACATGTTTGATCAAGTATTTTTATACATCTTTGTCTAGATTTATAAAACACATTTTTATAAACCCTGGATCACTAACCTATGGCTGAGTTTTGTCACAACTAACTCGGTGTTTTCCACCCTCACAAGAAATTCGCAGTTTTAAGTATATTAATGCTTAAACCTAAAAAGTTGAGCATAATGTTGGTTCCAAATAAATTTAAGACTATTTTTACCATTTTAAAAGGTTTTGTTATTAAAAAATTGGGCTTTTTTATGTAAAAAAAGAAAATTAGTATAATATGATAAATCTTGCTTAGAAACTTTGACTGGGTGGATTCCACCCAGGTTAGTGATGGGTTGTGATGATAGGCCTCATAACTTTAAAATATATATTTATTCAAAATTCCATCCATTTCCCTAAACATTGGATTTAATTTTGAAGGCTGAAGTCTGTGTGGCAAGCAAATTTTAAAGAGAACAAGTCTGGAGAGTTGAATCTTTATTCTGCAATCATGCCTTCAACATTTGCAAATTTTGAATCGAATTTTGTTTTTTTTTTTTTTTATTTAAGTTACTCTAGAATTCCGTAGAATAACTAGAGCTGAATTGGCCAATCCGAAGATTAAAACGCCATCACCAATTATGATTATTGTATCCTTTGTTAAAATTTATTATCAAATACATGTGATTGCTTATCGAAAACTCGAACGCTCTCACTTTTTTATATTAAGCGAATACATCTCAAAAGATCGAAGTGGGACTTCCGTGCAACTGACTGTATTTTTACTTAAACCACTTCGAAACTTTATATGATGTTTTTAATTAAAATGAATTTTTTATTATCGATTGGAGCTTTACACCCTCCATGGTGAAGAGATTAACCGGAAGAGGAATCGAATTTTTCGAGCCAGATTTTCAGAGTAAATAAATTTAACAATATTTCATAAACATTAGTTTTCTCCAAGGTCATGTTTAGGAGGAGGATAACGCCTTTATTTACGCAAACATCTACGCATTGATATTTTCCAATCAAATAAACACAAAATAGGTATATATATACAAAAGGCACAAATAGTTATGTAAATATATATATATATATATTGATATACGCATATTATATATTTGACACGAATATATATAGATACGAATTGCAGTATACACATTTATTTAATTTTTGCCGAATATCATAATAGAATTTATAATTTTTTTTAACCTAAACCAACTTCAGCAGCAGAAACGATTTAAAATATTATTTCGCATAGATAACACATAATTTTAGTAATCAATACACAATGGAAGCGCCTCCATTTCTAAATTTTTCAACACATTGTAGATTGCATGTTTGAACGATTTCTTACCATTTCCTTAATTTTAGATGTTCTGTTTATTGTTTGTTGCAAGCAAATTAAATAAAAACTTCTTTTTTCCTATATTTGCAGTTGATAATGGATGAAATAGTTTTCCACTAATATATTTTTTAATGAAATATCCACAGCACAAGAAAATTTCCGGAAAATATTTCTATTCACAGTGTTGCAGTAGATTAAAATATTGTACAGAAAAGTCCACATTTCAGCAGTGTAAAACTGGTAAAACCATAATCATTGACGTTTATTCATGGTGTAAAATTACGTTTGTAAAATCGCTTCATGTCAATTCAGAGTTGCAGTAAAAAGTATTTTTGTACTTGGGGGAATGTTTTTGTGTAAGAGTACGGGATAAAAGTTTGGTAAGGCCACGCGCATAGTGAAGCATGTGAACGTTGCTGTGAGCAAAGCGTTTTGGTGATCACATTGAAGCTTTTCTGTTGTTCGTTCAGTCGCGATATAAGCGACACACTTGCTTTCCTTCAAGGTGGTTAGCTAAATTAAATGCATATTCATTTTTGTTTTCGCTTGATGCGACAACATAACAAATTAAAATTCGCAAGAATTAAACAGAAACAAATGCACGTACACTCGCAAGCAAGTTTTCGAAAAAGTGGTGTGATGCGTTTGGTTGCGAAACACTTGCGTTAGCAGCTTTGAAGTGCACCGAAACGCAACGCTCATATGCCTTACGAAGTATGAAACAGTTTTTTCGCAAGCAAAACACTTTCATCACAGCAACGCTCAAATGCTTCACTATGTGTGCTGCATTATACTTATAGAATTATTTCATGTGAGCTGATTTAAAAATCAATTAGGGTATTCACCGATGGTTTAAAATTGCTGACGTTTTCTTCTACAAAAAACCTGCTTAAGTATTACAACACTGAAACCAATATTTATTGTGGTCTTGTAAACAGACAGTTGTTCTGTGCTTGCACTCATTCCTTGTGCTTGATTTAATTTAATTAAATTAAAATCACGCAGCGATTTTTTTATTTACTTGAGTCGGCCATTATTACGTACAATATATGCTTTTCGCATAAACCAGCTATTATTTTATATTTTTCGCTTTATTTTGGCATTGTGATAACAAAAATTTATTTTTGCTCATTTCGCATCAGCTGGTTGAGAGTTGAAATAACTAGTGTCCGACCGAAACCAAAATTTTGGCCATTTTTGTAATATTCGGCCGAAACCGAAACCGAAACCGAAACTGAATGTCTACTTGAAAATTGTTTTAAAAAACAAATTATTTTTTTTATTTTTTAGTTAAAAGCTTTCAAAAACATAACAATTGAAACAGATTATAATAACGTATATATTCGATAAATATTATTTTGCCTTTATTCATAAAAATTTACGAACCTCTTATAAAGCCTTTACAAAAAAAAATTTCAAAAACAATATCCATAAACGTCCAATAACGACAAAAATCTCTTATAAAGGCTTCTTAAATGAGTAACCTTCAATAAACCCTTGATAAAGCCTTTTTAAAATTTTTACTCTAATGTCAGCACAAATATTGTCAAAAATACTTCAAACTGTTTCAAAAAATATGAAAACATGGCAAAACATTTCAAAATATTGAAAACAAAAATTATAAGTGACAATTTTTTCACAAAAGAACATAGACTAAACAATTTTTTGACTGTTTGCATGTCAAAGTATTGATAAAATTGTGACAAATAAACAAAAAAGTATTGAATTCATCAAATTCACGAACCATTCTTGACACTGTTCCCATTTCAAATTGAGAGTGTTCCTATTTTAACAAATAAGCTGAGACAATATTTGTATGAATAACAAAATTTTAAAAAACATATTATCTCTAAAAAGCTTTTTGACTATTGAGCACTTTAAATCTATTTCAAGATATTTTTATGAACATGACCGTTTGAATATTAATGTTAAACTTTAAAATAATAAATATTGAGATAATTTTAATACCAATTTCAGGAACTTTTAAGTATTTAAAGTTAAATAACTTAATATTAGAATCTAAAAAAACTATATTTATCGTTTTGTGCTGGACTCAACCCACACCGTCAATCAAATGACTGAATTTCACGTTTTTGTTCTACTTAACACCATTAAAAATTTTGATGAAAGCGAACTCACATCTACCATTGAAATATATGTAAAAACCGAATTAGTAGTGTCCGATGAAATATTCGGTTTCGGTTTCGGTTTCGGCCATATTGATGCCGAATATTCGGTCGGACACTAGAAATAACACAAAGAATTTAAAAAGGGGTTGTTCACATCAAACATATTTTTTCATGTTAACAATTTAAGACATGACTTTAAGAGACCTTGTGAATACCTTAAATGTGTTTTGTATGTTTTGTCATAAGTTGAAATAAGGGATTAAGGTACAGTAAGGCAGGAATAGTTTAAGGACTTTTTCGATGGGAAATATATAATTTATTAATTATTAATATAAAAGGCACATAAATTAATAAAAAATGCACATACTTACACAAAAAAAACAATAAAAAACAAATTGGCCATTTGAGAGCAGAATAATTAATTTTTATTGAAAAAACATTTTGTGTCATGATACAATAGTTACAAGGTAGCATTGACGTTTTAGAAAAAAAGAGAACGCTCACAATCCACCATTGCATATAATTGATTGGCATTGGTCACATTCAGCTTACTCAACATTTGGCATAGTCACAACTTTATGCCCATAAAAATGAAGTTTCGCAAAAGAATCCACTGGTATTTCATACACAGCTTTACATTTAATGAACTTGATAACTTTTCTCACACGTCCGTGGCGATAACATCGCTCCTCAATGTATCGCTATCACAGCTGTTGATACAGCTGAATGTGTCCAACACATATTGCGCATTTTTGACTGCAGCAAGTTTGAGAAAATATTCTCAAATATGAAATAACTCATGAGAAAATAAACTGCCTGTATTTTTGTATCATGTTCTGTGTCAGATGGTGATCAAACTCGAATCTACGGATATTATGTGGTTTTCACTTCTGTGAACTCATGTGGCAAACAATATGGCTCCTTGTATGTGATCGAGAAAGCGAGCGTTCAAATAACGGAATCTGTTTGGCACACAAAGGGGAACATTTGAGAACAATATAAATATAGGTACTCTTAAAAAGTATTTATTGCTTCGAAATAAAATTATTTTTGTGCGGGGAAAATTTAGAAAAAATGCTTCTCAAGTCTTCCATACCTGCATAATTTTCTCGAAATAACTTCTTTACTGTATAATAAGGTATAATTTAGAAAAAATGCTTCCCAAGTCCTCCATACCTGCATAATTTTCTCGAAATAACTTGCTTACTGTATAACAAAGGTATAATTCTCTATGCAACGATATAGAGCACTACCAAATAGAATATAACAAGTGCCAAATATTTTTCACATCGTACTTATATCATTAAAAAGTACTCTACATAGTACTAGACTAATAGTTTAATACACCCCTGGTTACGTAAAAGCTATAAAGAATGTTTTTTTTCTTTGTTGGACAGAGAAAATCAAAAATGTTTGCCAACAAGCCAACTAGTGTGCCAAACTGGCGAACTAGCTTCTTAACTATCGAACCTGTGTGGAAATGGCCGCCGTGTGGCACACAAGAACGCAGATTAGAAGCCAGCATTAGTTGGCTCGCATGCCACACAATTTTTAAGAAAAACAAAAAATAAATCTACTGATTACAGCTTAAACTAAAGCTCCAGCTATCAGTGTTTTTTGACAGTTTCGCATTGAAAACAACAACAAAATATTTTTAACGGTGATCAAACGACCATCGTGTTACATGGCCTTTCACTTATAGCGGTAATGGTGGTAATGGCTGCAAAGAGCAGGTAAGTTTTAAAAATTAATTAACTATCATCTTCTTTTAACCCCATATTTATACCCTAAACCCGAACAAATCACCCGATGTCCGTCCATGCATGTATCTGTTGTCCTTTAACACAGGATTAGAGGATGGAGTTAATGTATTCTCATGAAACTTGGTACAACGTTCACAAGAGTTTTCAATATAGAATTTTTTTAAATCCATTCAAGGACACGCCTACCTCCCGTTCCACAACTAATTTGAAAATATTGTTAGGCGGATTATACTTGAGCTACAAGGATTTAAAAATAAGATTTATTAAAAAAACTGAGCGTTATCTGCCCACGGACACGCCTTTCTCCTATGTAGCCCACAATTGTGCACAATTTTATAAGCAAATTTATATTTCAGTTGTAGGAATATTACTTGAAAATTTTCCTCAAGTTCGATTCTCGAGCTTCAAAATTCTGATTTGTAAAGTAACCAAATTAAATTATTGTGTTGTGTTGTTTGGTGAGATAAATAGATGAAATAATTTAGCAAACAAATTTAGCAACAAAGCAATTTAATTTTATTTTTTTCTTTAAAAAAAAGCTGTCGTGATTGAAACCGTTTCCGAACCTTTTTCTCAAATTTTCTTATTTTGAAAGATAATCAAATTACTCTCTATTAACTACTTGAATTAAGCTTGAAGTGAATACGGAAACAGACTTGAGTTGTGCATATGTTACATCAAAAAAGAATATCATCCCTCTACTAACACGCCTTTTTTCCATGCATCCCAGAAAATTAAAGTGAACCACGTATATAATTTTGTCACGACGTGTGTTACGCTCATACATCTATCTGTATGTCGACACGATTACAGCCTTAATTTTGAACCTATGATAATGATATTCGGTATTTAAGCTTTTATCGTAAAAATAAAGATCAAGTTTTAATTAACCAAATAATTTGGATTTGGAAAATTTACCAAATCGATTGAAAACCACGACTACCTCTCATCCTTAAAACCTCTTTTTTAGCTTTGTACACTAAGGATTTCAGGTGTCAAACCTAGTATTCATAAAACCGAAATAACTTCGAATATACTTCAACACGGCATAACCATCTGTAGTGGAATTCTTTAACACATTTCGGCCGATATTTGCTGACGCAAAATTCTGTTTGCGATAATTTTCGGAAATTTTGTTGACGAAAAGTAAACCGAACAAATTTGTCAGAAACCGAATTTCGCCGCAAAGTTCAAGTAAATGAATACCGTTTTCGGTTTTGAAAACCGGAAAAAGTCATAAATTGCGATGCCGATCGGAAGTTGCGAACAAATAACAGAATCCCACTACTGAGTTGATATAGTCACGTCTATCCGTCTGTCAAAATGATAACAGCGATTCGTAGCAATCGTAGTCAAATTCAATAGCGGTATTCACGATCTGGAGTATTTGTAGTATTTTTAGTAAAATAAAAAGAATTTGCTACAGATTGTGAGCACTCCTACAATGCAGTGCTGCCATAGACCGTCAAGTGAGCTGTTTGTCAAATACACAAATACTATGCATAATTTACAATGGGGTTCCACCATTGTAAAATTAGTATTTATAGTATTTGGAAAATGTATATGTTTTGTTTGTGTATAATTGTCAAATTTACTACAGATATCAAACTTATCAAAAATACAGAATACAAGACCATAAACTCCAGATCTTGAAAACCGCTAATATTTGCGCTTATTTTTTGAAAGCGAAGATCAAGCTTGAAAAACACGCCGCCTACTTCCCTTACAAGCAATAATAGTGAAAACTCTATAAAGAGACTATTATTTAAACCTCAGAAACATTTGGTGTGTGCATAATTTATATCAAAACTAAGGCGTGACAGAAATGGTCGTCATCTACCCATGAACTTGCCCACATCCAATACAACCCCAAAATTGAAAGCTTTAAAAAGGCCGTCTTTGGACACGATTACAGCCGTAATTTGAAGCTATCGAAATTCGATATTTTAGCTTTTTTTTAAGCTACCTGTGGTGCCCTCAGAACATATGCATATAAAACATACAGTTAACGCTACACAGAAACACTATACACAAAAACATCTTATGTTAAAACTAATTTATATAGCGTGGAGGAAGGTACTGACTAGGTTGTGTGTTTATTTAATAACAGTTAATTTAATTCAGTGCTTCGTTTCAATTCTTTTATTTTCTTGTACTGTTAAATGATGAACTACCCAGGTTTTAGTGAAGGTTTGTTCACAATTCGTTGTAAATATTGTAAATTTTGTAAGATTTAATCAAAAATACCCACATCGTGAATACCCCTATTGTGTTACTAGACAACTGTTATACTTTGTTTTAAGAAAATCTATTGAATAAGGCTGTTAGAGTTTCGTCCACTTTGTGATTAAGATGTGGTATTAGGGACGTCAATCCCAGGATCCCGATCTTCTTTGAGTCCCGAAAATCTCGGGATTAGTCGATTTAAATCCCGGGACTGACAAAAAAAATTTTTAAACACGAAACGTCATGTTAAATTTGAGCACAAAAAAGAGTAGAAGCTTTTATAGAATAAGCTTACAAGATTATATGCAAGATGGAATAGCATGCTAGCCATGTCAGAGAGATTTATTTTTCCTGAAGACAGTATGAAAAAGAGCACCATTGATCTAAAAACGTTTAAAATGAACCTTATTGCGAAAGCGATAAAGATAAATTGCATCAAGTTTTAATGCAATTCATGTTTGTTTGTTGATTGAAAAGATTTATTTATTCATCAATTAAAAACATACAAG
Source organism: Tetanocera ferruginea (assembly GCA_958299015.1). NCBI lineage: Eukaryota > Metazoa > Arthropoda > Insecta > Diptera > Sciomyzidae > Tetanocera > Tetanocera ferruginea. The sequence goes on from OY282640.1 coordinate 171,908,235, forward strand.
AATTTTTACAAATCATACTTGATTGTTATATCAATTTGATATAGAATAATACACATAATAGGATGATGTGTTGCAATTAAAAATATCTTAAATCAAATCCCGAGACGATCCTGGGATCCCGGGATTGTATATTCAGATCCCGAAAATCCCGAGATCGACCAAACCCCGAAAATTGACATCCCTAGTAATATATATATTGGTGTTGTCTATTCCATTACCATACATATTTTGATTTAATAAATTTAAAAAATAACACTATCTTCCATATCTAGGTCTTACTAGTAATAGTAAAACTTTGAGAGACAGAGTAAAAGAAACTAGTTGTAATAATATTTAAATATAAACAGAAAAAACAATATGCAAAATATTTACTGTAACCCTCATTTGTAAATAACGTTTGTAGTTTTACATTTAGTTATGTCAATAGTTTTTGTGATTTCTACCACATATCTGTAATTGTATAATGCCAATGGAATACCCATCACAATATGCATCCATAGCTTTACTGCTACGACAATTTAATCTTACTCAACCCATCTAACTGGCTCTAAAGCACTGATCTCGTGGCTAACATGATTGACGTTTGATGCCTGAATTGTTGCCATCAAGAAGTTTGGATTTTATTTTGTTTTTTTATTCAAACGTTCCAAGACATTGTTAACGATGTCGTCTCCGGAATGGCAACACATTGGCCCACAAGGATACATGAACTTGGCTTAAGTGTTTTGCTGTTTGCAAAATATATATATTTAAGTGGGTTACGAAAAGTATTACCGAACCTTCAAATAGTTTAAAGTAAAAAAGTTATTGATAACTTTTGCTGAAGAGAAGAAAAAGTTTAAATAGGATTAAATGCAGGAATTTCTCCTCTGTTTTAACATACACACATACCAATACTTAGACTGGAAGTTACATTTTTACATCCCCAAGGGTGTGCAATGTATTTAAGAAAAAAATAACTAACTACAAATACTTCTTCAAATCAGAACGATATGTAGCAAGAAGTCAAAATTGTAAAGCTTCGTATCTGATGTCAAAATGATGTTGAAGTTGACAATGATGAGGATGCGTACTGTGGACGACCAGTCCTGCTCTTTGCTCTTTGTTCCAACTGTTCGGGATGCCTCGTTCGGTTACGTGCTCTGAATAGCATAATCAGCCCGATCGTTATGTCGTTCGTCGAAGTCTTGTGCAGACAGAATCAAAAATACTGCAAAAGTGCGCAAAATACGATAACTTATCAGAAGAATTACTTCACAACTAATGCTTGTGACACTACAGCCAATATAGAGTCAGCAGTAGTTGCCGTAGCTGGATGAAATGCAGTTAGTAAAGCAGATCATCGAGCCTCGCGAAGAAATAAGTTACCGTTTTCTGAATTTCTTGACGTTTTGCTCTGATCGCATAACCACGCCAGCCATGCCAAGGAATGATGTATGCGGAATTGCACTAGTACCTCGTTTGGTTGTTCTGTCGTCCTCATTGTTTTGACGTTGTCTTCGTCATCTACGTTGTTGTTTTTGTTGTTGTTGTTGTTGTTGTTGTTGTTGTTGTTGTTTGGAAATTGTTATATTCCCTCATACGAGAGAGCGTTCTAAAGATACGACGTCGATCGATCAAGAAAACATTATTCGAGATGCGTGGGATAATTCTGTTCTAATTTGTTGCATTCGCATGTTTGTCGTCTGTATATCTGTCTTACGGCCAACTATTGCTGTCTTCGAAGCCAGCATGAATTCGTTCAATATGTCTGCAATAGCGCGCGTAACTTTCAGTTGCTGGTTTGGAGTAGGAATTCTTAAGGTGACTGAACTTATTGCAATTTTCCTTTGAAAATCTCTGCGGACTTTAGTCCAGCCACTAGGGATGAAATTGTTAAGAGCGGGAACTTCTTGTATGTTTTTTTGTTTTGGCACTTTTTTCATAACAAACATTCTGGAAATTTTTAAAAAGAGAGTTAATTAGTGGATGTGTCTCCAAAAACCATTCCATATCATTCGATATGCACTGCTTGTGTATGCAAAGCACCATTAATAGTCCATCCATAATTGAACATTAGCGATCGACGTTGAACGTTGGGCGGAAGTTCTGTGCTATGTTTCTTGACTTCATAAGTGTTTATAAGACACGCACTCAAGTTGGTAAAGTATTTTGCGCATGCTCAAGCAACGGAAGAAGGAACCTTAAACGTTTGCTCAGATGACTTCATTCTCATTGTCAAAGACTTCCGTCCAAGTAAGTACCTGTCAAAGTGAGCATAACAGTTAATACCACATTTAAAACAACGGGCACTCTTTTTGCGTTTCCACAATGGCGCAAGCCTCACGCTCCGACTTTCTTTGGCTCGTGCCTCGTTGCATTTTGATTAGTTTGCTTGCAGTTAAATCAGGTGAAACGGTCAAGTGTAGTTGTGGGGCTGTCTGCTGTTTGGATTGAAGTAACGGAGTACAAAAGTTCTTTAGATCAAAGCAAAAGCAATTAAAACGTTAAACAACTATGCTTCCTTCCTCAATTGCGTGTGCGCACTTCTACCCTTCAAAGTGTCTAACCGAATACATGTTTATCCTCAAATTTTTTAAATTACAGTAAATTCGGCTCAAAGAAATAATTTTATTTTTGTGGTTTTTACAATTTTCTTTTTCATGTGCCTAATGACAGATGCTCATATCGGTTGGATGAAATAGGCAATATAGGCTTTAGATACCAATATAATATAAACACCAATGTTTGTAATTCATGAACCAAATACTTCTTTGTATTTTTTATAAAAACAAATCGTTCTTAAAAAAGTTAAAGTGTTCCGATGTAGATAAAACATAGAACGACGATGCTACCATATACAGTTATTTTAATGAGTGAAAAACTTTATACGCTCAAGACTTAAACATTTTTTTTTAATTAAATTTATATAAATCGAAGAAGGGATATTTAGTTTTTTCCTTTCATGTCCATGATTGTAGCTTAAAATATGTGTATCTTTTTTATATATAAGAAAAATAGCAACTAGCGTACATCTTAAAATAAAAAAGTAAAAGAAAATATTCTAAAAATCTTCTTCATTGATTGTGTTCTTATTATATGAAGGTCTATTATAAATTATTTTAATTACCTTTTGAAACTATAATCACAAAAATTAAAAGGATACAAAAACAAAGAATACTATCTTAATCATACATTATTCTTCATTAAATCTCAATCATCTTTATACCCTAAACCTGAAAGGTCAGGGTATATTAACTTTCAAACGCTTGTAACACATAGAAATAAGCGAGTTCGGTATAGAAAAGTATATCAGCGTCATCCGCTCAAAAACACGCCCACCTTCGATGTAACCCACAATATTAAAAACTCTATTAAAAGGTTCATATTTGACCTAGAGAGATGAAACTTGGTGTGGGAGCATTTTAAATTAAAATAGAGGTGAGCACAGAAAATGGCTGTCTTCCGCCCATAAACACGCCCATCTCCCATACAAACTACAATGTTAAAATCTCTATTAAAAGGTTCTTATTTCCACTGTGCATACATTTTTTTTTAAATGTTTGCTCTAGTTTACCTGCTATGGTAGATAGTGAGTTATGTCCAGAACACAAAGTTACTATAAATGCATATAGAGGTATTTGTATAGGAGCAAAAAACACACTTTTTTTGTAAGGAATCAACACATAAAATTTTGCTGTTTATATTGTTGATGCGCAATGTTTGTTTTTTTCCAACAATTTTCATATTTAACATGAAAAGAAAAGTTAAAAGCCAAAGATACTAATATTTTTACATAGGAATCTCAATTAAAGTTATGTTATTATTTTATTTGTATTTGATGTTGTCATAAAAATTATGATATTTGGTAAATTATTAATAAACTTTGTATTTAACGGTGCCGGTGGGCTTACATATAAGAGATTTGAGATGCATTCAGGTAACAACTGCATTCAAAGGAAACGAGTTTAGCTAACAAAATCGAATTTATTTTATTAGAAAGTTAGGTATATGTGCTACAATATTTTAACATATATTTAAATATAATTAGGTATTCCATAGTCGGGATCGACCGACTTTAGGCTTTCTTTACTTATTTTATATTCATCTCATCTTTATTATACTCATCTCTTCGTTCTTGATTATGATTTATTAAACCCTAAAACGTTTGTAACGCATAGAACGAAGCGAGTCCGGTATAGAAAAGTATATATATTCTTGATCAGCGTCACCTCGTGCGTCGAGTCCGTCCGTCCGTCTGTGTGTTGTACGTAAACACAGGATAAGAAGGAGTTGAGATAATTTGATGAAACTTAATACACATGGTCATATGAACCCAAGGATCTGCACTATTGAATATTTTTGGAATCCACCCACGGACACGCCAACCTCCCATACAAAGCAAAAATTGAAAACTGCATAACTTAGCTCATAATTACCCTACAACAACAAAATTTGGTATGTGTGTGTTTTGTATCAACACAAAAATGTCTTCGAAAAATGGGTATCATCAGCCCAGGAACACGCCCACCTCCCATACAACCCAAAAATTGAAAACTCAATAAATAAGCTTATGTTTAACCTATATAGATAAAATTTAGCACGTATAGCACGTATGGTTTTTATAGAGATCAAATTTGGTATGTATTTATTTTATACCAAAACCAAGGTGTGTTAAAAAATTGGGAGTTATCCGTCCATGAACACGCCCACCTCCCATAGCGAAAGTACAATTAAGGCATTGACTGTAAGCTACAGAAATAACGCTTGGTATGTGTTAATTTTTCATCAACATTTACATGCATATAAAATATAGGCTTTTTCCGCCAAGGGACACGTCCATTTTCAATAATATAATTTTTTTTTTGGAAAAAGAGGTTTAGGGTATTTCATAGTTGGCCTAGACCGTCTTTAGACTTTCTTTACTTGTTTTTAATTAAAAGAAATATAAATCAACTAACCATAAGTTTTACAATCATACAAATACATTTCTTCAATAGTTTTATTGTATTGTGTGGTAGCTTTTTTATTTTTATTAATTTTTTATTTTGTAGTTTTGCGATTGGTTTAAATTTAAAATTTTTTTATGTTAATACTTATTGTGGCTATGCCCTTATAGTTAAGGTCAATATCTGGGAAAAATATGATATTGCCTAGCTCACATCCGAATTCACTGGTGACAGGTGTGGTTGCTGAACAGGCCAATCAAGTTTTATCAGAAATTCTTTTTTTCAGTATTTCCAATGAAACTATACGTATATATCTATATAATGTGAGTGAAAATTTGAGTGTGTCATCTTCTTTAGAATTTTCAATCTACACATGTTAGAAGTGCTCAATATGAAGACGATTCGTCACGGATCACGAATTCGTGTCTTAGGGACGGACGGTCAAGTAGAAATGCCTTTTGACATTATTGAAGTATTTGTGTGAGCGAGGTCAGATTTGTAGAAGAACAATTCGTAGATTTGACAAACACGACGAAAATACACCATCGAAAAGAACGACCCGTAAAACTCAAATATTAAGCAAAAACATTACATCAACTGTAAGAATTTACTGATCTGGGTTTCCATTATACTCGATTGGAGTCATAAGCACAAATAAATCTTTTTGATTTATCAAAAAAATCATTTTCTCAAGAGATAACGTTATATCTGTTTTAATAATCAAAACAAAAATTCAAAATATATGGTTAAAAAATCGATGCTATATGGTCCAGAAATGATCTAGATCCTTAAGGTGAAAGTGTCAACAAGGACTTGAAAATTATTTTGACAGGATGCGCGAAATCAGCCAAAGCCGCCACATATATGAAATTCTGTGTCACAAGTAATGGGAATACTTTTCCAAATTAGTTCGTTTTGTGGAGATATATATATATGATGGCAGATTTAAAATAACATATGAATTAGAAAGATGTCTGAATTTGGATCATACTGAATATAAAGAATAAATAAAATTTGCTTTCAGAACAATTAAAAACTAAGCCGCAAGTTTTCCGGGGGTTGCGATTTTAAGATGCTTACATAGCGTATTTAATTTCTGAGCGGAGTCCATTTCCCGAAATGGTTCGACAACCGGAAATATTACTTCTGTCAGTTTATAATAACGTAATATGAAAATAAAGTTCTTAATTTTTAAATTTTTTCATTCCGCCAAATAACCAAAATGACAAAAACCTTCTTCTAAGGAAATTTAGTGTATATTTAAACTTTTTTATTAAAGCTGTTTAAAAGATATAATAAAACGCCAAATGAAAGCTCTCCTTAAATACTTGTAGAAGTTTTATATAGAAAGTTTGATGTGGTAAATCAATGATTTATGATGTGAGTAAGTGGACTAAGAATGTGAACAAGAATAACTTAATAAATGTTGTATATGAATGTTTCATCTTCGCCACAACAATTCATTTCACTTTCATCATACTTTGCAACATCATTTTCCGGATACATAGAAAATTGAATAGATTGTTGGAAAACATAGAATACTAAATAGTTCGGTCCCGATGTTGGCTGAAGGATCGATCTGGTAAGCAACAGTATATTTATCAACAATGCAGAACTTTTAAAGATTACTCCATAGAAGTTTTAATGGAAGAATGTTTTTAAGTTTAGCAAAACAGTATTTAATTTAAGATTGCTTTAATAACAAAATCGAAGCATTTCTGTCACGCCTATAGTTTTCCCATTTCTCATTGTAGGGATTAGTTTGTCATATTTTTCTCAACTCATTTTGCTTTTTATAGCCTTCTGCACATGACAAGTCTAGCAGGGACTAAGAAAATAAATAGATTTGATCAAACAATAAAACATATCAGATATCAGATACTATAACGTTATCAAGAAGACTGGGACTTTAATTGAACGAGAATGAGAAGCGAGTCAGAATGGTCTCATTAACAATTTGCAGACCAACAGAATTGTAAAGAAGTTCAAGTATTAAGTACACAGAATAAGTAAAGATTAGGATGTCTCGTTTTGCTAAACTTACAAAATAATTGCAATCCAATGCAATTTATAGGGGCTGTTTTTATTTTAATTGCATTCAATTCAATAAATACTGATATTTTTAATAATGTTAAAGTCATGGAAATTATTTAAATATATTTTAAATTATAAATTGCTACACTCTTAACTTATTTTACAAGATTTAATAGAAGCGATACGATACTGTTTCATTATACCTACGTATGTATGTATAGCCAAATGCACACATAAATTATCACAAGTATTAAAAATAATTTTAATTAAATATGGGAGGAGCAAACTACGTTTACACAAAACTAACATAAGAGCAGCTGCCAATGAGAAGTTGGCTCAAACGGTTGAGTACGTGTTTAAAAGTACACCAACAAAACTGAAGACTCTAACCACAGCAGTACAATGGAAATCAGCACCACCTAACTACCAATAAATACTATTGGCAGTTGTATAGCCAAGCCGAGGAGACGAAGACCCACAAGCTTATTTAATATACTTACGGAAGATATGACTCACAACAACGAATCTTTATACAATATATACTAATCGAGAGAACAGAAATTATAAGAGCGGATCTTCATTTTGCGGTGTCTCTTAAGTTGTTGGAGCACTTTGTCATTGAGTAGGATAGCAGAACTTTTGGAGATCGTCTTGTCACTGTCGTGCAAAGTAGTTTTTCGCTAGCGATTGAATGCAATGCTCTCCCTAAAATCATGATACTTTTGTCTGCTCCATGACCACTGAGTGCGTTAATATAGCTAGCAGTTAGCCCTGCGCTTGACTAGTTAGTGTTATTCACTGGCGCGCTTCCATCTAGAGAACGTCTACGTTGTCGCAAACACAAAACTTTGTTTGGCATTTTAAATGTATCTATTTCGTCTTCGGCAACGATATCAGCAGCACATTCATTCAATCAATTATTCAATTCAGAGCCAAGAATTGCACCCGCAGTCACCAAGTCAAAAATTCTTGCAAAGTCCAATTAGAAGAATTGCCTAATTTTAACACTTGACAGCTGTCATTGTTGTAGGGAGTTCGTACGCCGCGACTCATCGACTTGTTCTAATTCTTCCAAATGAGAAATCAACGTGCAGTCATTGCAAATAAGGAAGCCAAAGGCCAAACTCGACAAAATTAAATAAAATTTCCAAAAGCAGAAAATCAAAGTGAAAAAATAAAATTTATTCAAGAAAATTTCGAACGCAGCGACTTCACTCAGCCTGAGATCGTGTGTGTTGAATTTTTTTTTTGTCGATTTTGTCAGATGGAAGTGACAGTTGAGTGAGTGAGTGAGTGAGATAAAGAAACTGAAATGCAAGTGAAAAAGTAATAATAAACAAATTTTGCAACAATTAAAAATCTTAAGAATATTTTGCATATTAAAAAAAGGAAGTTTTAACTTTTTCAAAACAATAAACAGTGTGATTTATTGTTATTGTAGCAAACGCTGTGTAGACTTTGACAGTTGTGAACAGCTGTTTGTAAACCTGAATGTGAGAGTGAGACTTCCTGGGACATGCGTGTGAAGAATTCGGTGTTCTGCTTTTAATATCAAATTTTCTCGCGAGTGCTGAATCCGAACTAAAAGTGTGTTTTGTGTTTATTTTTGGATAAAATCAAGGCATTCACTAAGAAAATAAATTACGAAAAGCACATTCTTGACATAAGAAACTAAAAAAGATTAAAATAAGAATAGTGCCAGCGCTTCATTGGCGACCGCGACGCTTTTGATTTTCGTCGCCTTGCAGAAAAACGTGTTGAGTAGTGACCGCATTGAATAGATTCGGATCCTTCTTCGTAGGGATTGCATTAAATAGTTTTCTTCAAACTGAGTTACTTAAACGGCTACGCGGTGGAGAACTTCTATCTAAGAATGGATCCTTCGCGGGGTGACTCGCGCTACAATCTCAATTACTCTATGAGTAGCATAGGGCTCAGTCTGGCAGACCAAGCAGACCTCTATGGCAATCCCGCCGCTGCTGCTGCCCTTGGTGGTCGTCCTCCGAGTGGTGGATTGATCCAGACGATGGGTGGCTCTGGCGGCATAGGACTGAGTGGCAGGTCAAGTGGTGGACTTATGTCAAACTCTGCGCAGTGTCAGTCTTTAAGTAATAGCACTTCGAGCAGTGCAGGTGGGCCTTCTCAGCAGCAGCAGCAACAACAACAACAACAGCAGCAGCAGCAGCAATCACGCGGCATCAAACGCACCAATTCCGACTGCTACGATGAACACCATCGTGGCGTCAGCAGCGGTAGCATGGCTGCACAAATGCAAGGGCTGGAAAGCTGTTCGGCTGGGAGCAACAACCAACAGCAACAAAGTGGCAGCAATGTCCCCGACGTGGTAGACGACAACTACAACTCTATGCAGAACAAGAAATCTCCTCCTGCAAACGGCAAGAAGACTAAAGGTCGTGTCAAAATCAAAATGGAGTACATAGACAACAAACTAAGGAGGTACACAACGTTTTCTAAGCGAAAGACAGGAATTATGAAGAAGGTAAGCAATATTAAAAATAATCAAAAACAGCTGATTCGATTTGCATTCCCTTGTTATGTGTTAAAAAAACTAGTTAATTATTCAAAGTAAGCGCAACATCGGCCAAGAAATGTTATTAATTTCGATTTAGTTTTTATTTCTGTTGCTAAACGTCAGAACGGCGATAGGTAAACAGAGAATCATAAAAGAGCTTGTTAAGAGAAAATTTTTACGATTGATTGTTTTGTTGCTTTCGGTATTGCCAGCTATAAATTTAATTAAATAGACTGACTTTTTTAAAGATTTGAGAAATTCAAAAAATGAAATTAGACAATCTTATGGATGAACAATAAAATATAAAAATTGCTTTAACGAATCTTAATTTTAACCAGCAGTTCAGCTCGTTAACAAAATGTAATTCTTCTTATTCATATAGAAAAAGTAGAGAATATTATAATATAAATATATAATTCCATACTTATTTTACTTAGCTTATTCTTAGATTTAGTAGTACGTTGAATGAAACAAATTTTTCGAATTAGTGAATTTGCATAACCAATTAAATCCAACGATTAATACTTACTTACTTACGTGGCCACAGATTATTAATATATACAATTATTATTCGCTTATACACAAACGCCTACATTACTCTAATATAACAGTGGGATGTTCGTGTTTGGATGAACTGCGGAATAGTCGTTTTACCATATTTGTGAATAAAAGACGACAAAATCATTACTTTGATTAAAATATTTGCGTTTTACTGAAAGCAATAAATAGTAAGATACAAGCGCCCTGTGCTTTAATTCTTCAGCACAGGGACAGGACTTTCTTTTTGCCATTGATAATCCAATTTATAATTCTAATTTGTGTGGAAGAAAAAAAGTTTTATTTATCGAAAGAATAGGTACAAAAGAAATAATCCCGCATATTTTGTTATCTGTTTAGATGTAAAAACACTAGTTCAAAAATTTTAAAATTTTGCTATCTTTGACAAGTGATATTTATTTCATTAGTTTCATATGGTTTTGTGCGCTAATAATCTTTGTCAACGATTTGTCAATTAGTAAGAAACTCCACCTTCGATTCCGAATTTATTTTATTCACTAACGAACCTACCACGAATTCGTTTTCCTGTTTCAAGTTCGTTAGATCATTTTTACGATTATTGCAAACATATAGCGATATTATTCCAACCGTATTTCAATGTTCTATATAGCCAGTTACCATTAGAAAAACAAAAATCATACAACAAATTAAAATTGTGAGGATTTTAAAACAGCACAACAGTTGCATTTTGTTATCGTCATAAACATTCATTGGTGAGTTAGTTTCGAATATTTAAACAATAATAATATGAGTTGTGTGTGTCTTTTCGCTATAATAATGTTGAGCAAATTTGTTTGGAATATTGGGTATTTTTGAGAAATTGCTGAATTTTTATATTTATACCTCGCACACACTGCGTGTAAAACGTCCATGTGTAATAAAATTCGACATTTAAGCTTTAATCTTAAAAATAAAGATCAAGTTCGAAAATGGAGCAAATCAGTTTTAAACCACTTCTTCCTCCCATACAAAGAACGCCATTATCATTGATGTGACAACAAATATCGACTTAATATTCCACATATTAGCTCTAATATTCAAAACGTGCTCTAAACTTGAAATTTAGAAAAATTGGATGAAATATAAGCCTATCCCCATACAAACAAAAAATCCTGAATAAATTCGAATGTATTTAAACTTAAGGGGATGTGACGCCTTCAAAATGTTTTTTTATTTTAATGTTTTAAAATGCGTATAAGTTGAATAAAAAACAAGATATCATTTTGAAAAATTACAAGTATATTTTTCGGAAAAAAAAATTACGCAAAAAAAATATTTTTTTAGTAGCTTAGCCACATATATTGCTACTGGAATTTTTTTAAAAAACTATTAAAAAAATCATGGCGGGCGTGATAAAACAAAAACTACTCGATATTTCATATGTTATTGAAATATTTTAATATGTTGTTTGACACTTGCCGATGGATGGAATGAACTACGAACAGAAAAATCGGTTTTATAGTTCTTGAGTTTTTGACCAATTTTGGTCAAAAAACTAGGCAATTTTCAAAAAAACGCCGCCATTTTGTTATTTGTAAACAAAAAATGTTTCTTCTAGTTCATTCCACGGTAGTTTCGATGCTGATAAAAATCCCGTTTTTGTTTTTTCTGTTGTCCCAGTGAGTTGTAATCACGCCCGCCATGGTTTTTAACGTAGAATTACGTCTTACAGCTCGGTTTGTATGGGGTCGTTTTAACAGCTTTTTTGAAGGTCATGCAACTTTTTTGGCTAATACTTTAGGGTATCCTTACAGCCTTTAATACTTATCGTTCTAAGATAATATTTATACTAAAATATCAGATATATCCTGCGCTGAATGAATATATAATTTTGGATGTTGTCACTATTATATTAAAGTCACAAAATAGTAAAATATAAGGAGAAAAATGCATGTTTTAATATAAGAAAATCAATCATCAGCTGCTTATAATGTGCCTGCTGCTTTCTTTGTTTTTGTTTCGTTGGTTATACTTCTATTGTTTTTGTTTTGCACGAACTGATTGGTTCGTATTGGTAGCATTGTAAGCATTGGTTTGCATCGGTTCGCATTGGGTTTATGTATGCACTACTGTTCTAGTTTACGAAGTGCTCTATTTTGACACGAGAGGTCATGAACTTCTTTTCAACAGTCAAAGTACTCAAACTGTGAAACTTAACGAAATGGGTCTATGATCCGGTTAGATTTAACTCTTATGAAAAAACGAGTTGAATCATATTTCGTTTTATGCTTTTACCCAATAGATGGCGTAAAATTTTAATTCTTGTTTTTTATGCAAATTAATTTGGATCCCACATCCCACGAGCACTAGCCAGTGTAGTTCGCAAACCAGAGCTGTAAAATTTGCATTCATATTCAGAATTCTAAGTACAAGTGAATAAGGACAAAAGAATGATATTCAATGCTATTCAATGAAAACAAAATTGATTCATGAATAAAATTTTCAATTCACATTCGATTTCAGAAAATTGATTTATTATTCATTTCGATTATTCAATTTTCTTTATTCAGAAAATTTATTCATGAGAGAACACTATTTTCACTCAATTCACGCGAAGCTACCCAGTTGCGAATTTAAAACTGAAATTTTACTTCAATTAAAAAAATAAAACAATTAGCCCAAGGCCCCGGTAATTGCGCTGTTGCACCAAACTAAAAATATACTACTTTGGTTGCAAAATTACACCACAGGCATGAATATAAATTTAATAATGAATAAAAAATGAATAATGAATAAAAAATGAATAATGAATAAAAAATGAACAATGAATAAAAAATGAATAATGAATAAAAAATGAATAATGAAGAAAAAATGAATGCATGAATGCAAAATGAATAACGATTCTTTGTGAATTGCATTCTTTGTGAATAGCATTCTTTATGAATAGCATTCATTTGAATAACAAAATGAATGCATTATTCAGAATAACGACAAATGAATAATAGAAATGAATAATTAATCAATTTTTAAAAATTGATTGTGAATTCAAAATTTTATTCATGGATCAATTTTGCATTCATTGAATGTATTCTTATTTCGTTATTCACTGATTCAAAATTTTGTAGAAGCAATCAAATTGAATGCATTCTTTTACAGCTCTGTCGCAAACTATACATCGAACAGAGACGAAAGTGTAGCTCACAAACTAAATATCGGACAGAGACGAGAGTAGCACTAATGGAAAGAACATGTGCTCAGCGTGAAATATAGTTACCATACGATTTTTTAAAAATCGGGGTCTTAAATTTAATTTGAAATTAGTAGTTAAACTGACTGTAGCTCGCAAACTATATATCGGGTAGAGACGAAAAAGGCACCATTGGAAAGTGCATTTGCTTCGCCTTCTTTTCAACTAAGTCGATGAACTCAACCTGTCAAATATAACGAAGTGATCGAAAAAATTTAACATTTTGCTTTTTTCTTTTTGCTTGCTCATTTTATGAGCTTACTTTTAACGTTTTCTTTGTTTTGGTCTCGATAAGAAGTCCATAATTGAGTGTTATTAATTTATTTGTTAATTTTCGGAAGATCAATAAAAAATACGTGCAAAATGTACAAATCAATCGGACCAAATAGACAAAGTAGAAGAGGTTACAACTTAAACGGAATTCTACGTCTACACTTACGGTACTATCGAAACTGTTTCTTTTATATGTTTTTTTTTAAATAATCCAGTAGCCATATATGTAAACAAAAAAATCAAAAAAAAATTTGTGTAATTTTTTACTAAAAAATATATTTTGAATTTTTCAAAATGATATCTTAGTTTTTATTAAAGTTTAGGCATTTTAAAACATTGAAAGAAACTTTTTTTGAAGACGTCACGTCCCCTTAAACACAGCTGTAGGATTATTTTAATTTCCACCAAGTCGAAGATATTTCCTTACTAGTTTTGTGTAAACTTAAACAGAAATTGTGATTGTATCGACAATTATAAAGAAATGCTTCTTGCTTATAATATTAAATATTAAAACAAAATTTATTTTATAGAAAATAAGTAACTGTTTTGAAAGAAAAATAATTAAAAAATAAAAAAAAACTAAAAAACTAAAATATGCACTTTGAAAAGAAATTCAATGAAACCAAATATTATTTATTTGAACGTGGAAAGTAATTAACAAAAAATTTTTCATTCTAGGACAAATAAATACGAGACAACATTTTTATAATAAGTTCAATTGTAAAATAAACGATATGTTTTTTGCATATTTTTAGGCTCCTTTTTCATTTCATTGAAATTGATTTTTAATAACTGCATTTGCTAGTATTTTCTGGAGTTCAGTTGGTCTCTTTCGACTGATATAACATCCTTTACATCTTTTAAATTCGATTTGCATTAAAGCTCAATTAATAAATAATAACAGCTTTTCCCACTGCTTAACAATAGAATCATCTTCGCATAATGATTTCTTAAGCCAGAGATCGTGAGCCTCGCGCATACTACTTGTTTTAGTTTGTTGTTATTGTCTTGTTGTTGTTGGTGTTGCTGCTGCTACCGCTACTGCTATTACTGCTGTTTTCATTTGTGCGCACCCATGCCAAAGCCAAGAGTTGAGGTTGAAAACGAAAATAACAAAACATTTAACGAACTTTGACAATGGCCGCCAACGTTATCCAACACAATACACTTCAATGGCAATATATTATAGGTAGACGAGTTGCGTTGGCGAAACCTGGTTCATATGAAGACCTATAAAGAAATCACTGCGGCTCGTGATAAAATCTGCGCATGTGTCCCGTCCTGTTTCTCGTGCAAACACGGGAAGCTCTGAATGTGTAACCACAGTAGCCACGACAAAGTGTGCACGGCATATTCGTTTCATGAAAATACATATTTCCAGTTATGCATAACATCCATTGGCTGCACAAGTATCTAATTTTAAATTCAGGAATCAAAATGTTAATTCCAACTTTAGTGGATAATCAATGCTAATGCCAGGCAATGAATGCGTTGTAAAGGTTGACACACGCCTTTGACTAAACAAGATTGTTAATAAACAATTCGGTTAAATCAATAATTTTATTGTAATTTGAATCATTCAAGCTGTTGAGAAACGACTTTGACTTTTTCTTTTAAATAAGTAAATGCTCTAAAAACCTTTTCTGTTGTAGTTTTCAAAACCATAGTAGTTGATATATTTCGTCTAAAAAAGATTTTTTGACAAATTTTAATTAGAAAGAGTTATATGCATTTTTATGTTATCTCTTTAAAGAAGGTACATTTATTCATATTCATACTTTATTCATACTTTTTTCGGACTATTCGTCGGATGACAAGCACAAAGCTGAATTTTTCGTTCTGAGAATCTGCTTTTTGAAGTTAGATTTGACAAAGTTGCAAATATAGCTTATTCTTTAACATTTAATTTATGTTTCAAAAATTTTGAAAATTGTTCAGATGAATTTATTTGGCAGTAATAAAAATATGATACTCTTTATATCATTTTAACTTATATAATATCTCCTTTAATTTATGTCATACGGTAAATTATTGTTTTTTTTTTTCTTTTTTAACAAAAATCCATTCACCTTAGATATACTGTTCGTTATAACTTCAATCTTCATGCACAAAAAAGTAATCTCGTTTAATTCAATCACGATCATCGATCGTGTAGCTATGCTTAGAGTTGATCTCCTACAAAATAAGTTCCTCATAATAGTTATCTCTTGCCAATGTGCATGGGTCGCATTCGTGTCCCTTTTTTGACCACATGCTGCAATGTTGAATCAAAAATAGCTTGCTTCTCAAATAATAAACAAACATGATCACTTTTTTTGAATTGATTGATCTCTCATAATAAAATGTACTCAAGAACAGCGAGTGTGTTACCTAAATTTAAAGTTTCTGTTGTGGACAATAGATAAATTAATATAAATAGCAATAATCAATTTTATTTTATTAATTTTGTAGAGAGCTTGTTTACATTACCTTATTTACTTATTTATTTATTTCTTCATTTGTACCACTAAAGCCTTTTTGGCCAAAGATTATATTACAAGAATATCGTTGCCTAAAATGCAAAAAGACGTAACAACTTTTTTATATTTTCAAAGGAGAAAACAAAAATGTCATGAAAAAGCCCATATTTAAGATTTGAGAACCTATCATTCTTTTGAATTTCGTTAAAAAAATAGCTATTCTTGGCAGTATGTGTTTGAAATTTAGCTAGAGGATAGTTTAGTCAAATTAATTAAAAAAAAAAAATCAAAAATTTAGCAATATTTTGTTGTTACGTCTTTTTGCATTTTAGGACACGAAATGTATGCATTCCTTCGTTGAAATGGTTTTGAAATCTTACAAAGTAATTGATCTATAAACGCAAAATAATGAATATAACATGCTCTTATATACTTTTGCATTTTGAATTATATATAAATTTTGACATATAATAAACTTAAAATAAAGAATATGTGTAAATTAATACATGCGAATAGTTTAATGAACTATTTTCGAAAGTTGAGAAAATTTTGTAAATAAAATCAAATCATAATTCCTTTTTTGGTATAATATTTTGAAACCGTGTTAATTGTTTAGAATCTTTAGCAATTTAATACAACCTCAAGCTTGTCCAGCATAAAATCGTATTTTTGCGGGGGTTCTTAACTGTTTCTGAACTGTGTCAACGAATGAGTCAACTTTCCTTTCAAGGCGTAAAAAACGGACTTGCGTGTGCGTTATCTGCTGAAGTCGAAAAAGCAGATGAGCTACCACTAAACTTCCAAAATACTTAATGATCTCATTCTGCTCTTTTGCACTCTGTTATAAGTTTTGTGTGTGGGTTCTGGTTAGCATTTTTAATTTGCTCTATTGATTTTCTTCGCATTGCGTTTACATATTACTTTTGTGAAATTTAATGATATTTATATTTAAAAGCGTGTTAATAAATGTTTCTCTGTGCGACAGTTAGTGTTGACATTAAAGTTAATTTTTTATGCGTACGTTAAATTCTATTCAATTTTTAAGTGATCCCTAAATGAGCAAATCCCTAATTTTTACTCTTACATATATTCATAATAATTTCCTCCCAATTAATTAACTTTGAATTCATTGAGGCTTCTTTAATATTCGTGAATAGAAAATTCGTGAATGAATGTGAAATGTGAAAAAGTCGTGGCAGCACATTTTGAGCACACTATTTGGATTGAAGAGCCCTGCTCTGCTTCATTTCTTTATTATCTTTTTTGCTTGAAATGTCCTAAAAAGGTACTTTTTATTTTGCAACACCAAACTTCAAATGATTCAGATTAGATCTTTGGAGTTTAATTCATTTGAAATATAGTACTCTTTATCAGGGTTAAAGAATCAGAAAAAAGGACTCTTTTAAAAGATTGACAAATAGGCCACATATTATATCGTCAGTAAATCCATCAAAAATTTCTGGATGAAGTAGGGAATCCATTGGATTTTTTCTTTGAAAATGTAAATCCGCAAAATTTCTTTAGATCAGATTATATTCTCAGCCTTATATTTTTGAAGTGAAACTTCTTTGGCGGCGAGTGAAATTTCAAGGTCCTTTTTCGTGACGCTAGGCTAACGTTTTCAATTCATATGAAAATTAAAAAAAAATTACTGCCGCTGCCGAGAATTGAACCCCGAACATCGTTGCTTATAAGACGGAATCTATACGTTAAGGCCACGTAGGTACATTGATAAATAGCCAAACAAAATGTAATTAAAACTGAACGCGTAACATACTGAAAATAACATAATTAACATTAACATTAGATTAACATTAACATTACATTATTAACATAACCGTAACATTAATTTTCATCCTACAAGTATGCACGGAAAAAAAATAGAAAAATAGCTAAAACAGGAGCAGAACGCGTTCGTGAATATAGAGAGCGAATTAGAGCTCTTAAGAATACAGCCGCAGCTGGGTCTGCAACTAATGATGAAGGTAAGGTGATTGCAACAACAGCTGAGTTTCAAAATGCATTTTTACGAAACATCAGTGTATTTTGGTGAATCTACAAAGAACCAATCCCGAAAAAACACACTGATGCTTTGTAAAAATGTATTTTGGAACTCAGCCATCATCTCAACAAAATCTTAAAGCCAACCAAGTTGATGCACTCAATAATCAACGTTCGCTGCTTTATGAGGCCCTCTATCAACATAGCAATTATTATGATCAGGAAGCAGGAGGTAATAATGAACAAGATTTGCCTCTGCTTTCGGAGGCTCCTTCAAAGAGTACTATGCAAATGCAATCCAGCATTCAAAAAGTAACAATGTTGAGAAGACATTCGAAAGCAACTAAAACACCAACTGAACTAAAACAAGTACCGAAAATAACTGTTATTTTACAATTTTCAAATGAAAAAAATTGTCGAAAGCCTTTTTAAATATACCATTATGTTACAAATGTCTTCAGCCTCACGAATATTAAGTCGCTTTTAAATTTGAAACTGATTCTTTAAAAGTTAATTTCTTGCTCAGTATATTTCGAGGAAAAATAAAGGTTACTTTTGACTTTTATTTTATCGGTCAAAATAGCAGTTATTTTGTGACTTTAATTTTTTCGGTCAAAAATATCAAGCAATTTGTGTTTTCTTAAAGGCCGCTTGACAGATTGAACTGTTGACACCATGTGTAAAATGTCTCACCGATGAGATGAAAATAATAATATCAAAATTTTTTTATCGGTAAAATGACTTGAACAAATATAAATTACCTGATATTTTTGACCGAAAAATAAACGGCAGAAAATAACTGTTATTTTTGCCCAAAAAACTGTTATTTTTGTCGGAAAAAATAAAAATTAAGAGTTAAAAGTTAATATGTGACACTTTCGATAAAAACCATAGCCGATACGGCCTCTGGATGCAAATATTGAATCAACAGATTATTATTCCATTTCGTATTGATTGAATTTCTTTTCAGATACTTTCTCTCTCTATTTCATACTAAAATCTCTCTTATTTCTTACTGTTAAAGAAGTTTCACTTCTGCCACGTGTACGTTGCTACACGCGAGTTTTTTTTTAATATTAGCGATATAATGTCGCTAAGTGCTTTTCAAATTCCAAAACCAAACTATTTACAAAGTTCCTCATCATATTTTTTCCAATATTGCATTTGTCTCTTTACCAAATCATTAAGGGATGTCAATTTATTGAGAACCATTAAAAAAATATAACTTTAAACTAGTAAGGAATATCTTTGACTTCGCCTATAAAATACTCCACGACCGATTCGTAAGGGCAAAAAAAATCTTGAGTCGTAGCGCTTTGTGTATGCGATTTTAAAAGATTTTACTATTTTTATGGCGTCTTAAATGCGTCTTACATATCAAATTGTTTTCCAAATTGTCTTACATACCAAATTGTTTTCCTGCATCTTAAAGATAAGTCTTATAAAGTTTTTAATTTTGGGGTTGTATGGGAGCTTGGCGTGTTCGTGGTGGTTTCAGTTTTGTAGCTTCAATATTAGCCTCTTTATAGAGTTTTCACTATTATGGGTTCTATGGGACGTAGGCGTCTTAGCGGCTTGATGACGCCTATATTTTTAACATACCTCAGTTTTAATATAAAATGCATAAATACCTTTTTTCAGTTTTGTAGCTAGTAGCTTAAATACTAGCCTATTTATAGAGTTTTTTCTTAAGTGGGTTGCATAGAAAGTGGTTGTGTCCGTAAGCGAATGACGCCCACTTTTCGTCACGATTTAGTTTTGATATAAAATACAAACGTATCAAATGTTTTCAGCTGGTCTCTATTTCCATACAAAAAAGTTTACGAAGTGCTTGCAAAATTCCAATGGATTTTCAGCTCGTAAACTTCGTATGCAAACCAAGTGTTGGCATTTTGTACTGAAACAGGTGATTAACATGCTCGCATCTTGTAGGGTATGCTCATTAAATGTTCATTAACACTATTGTGTTAAACATTTTTTACGACTAGGAACTAGATTACTAAATCATCGTAATCACATCGCAACAAGAATTCCGGATATGCATATAAATTGTTTAAATATTGAAACATTTGAATACAATTTCCTGTCTTTTAATCTCAAATTTTTTTTACCAAACAACTCTGCTCTGACACATGCACTGTTTAAGATGCAAATTTCCTCAATATATTACTTTCTGATCGCAAACAATGCAGATTCTAGTTTTACGTTTAAACGTCACAAAAACAAGTGACGTTTTTATTCCCCCCAAGTTCATGTGCAAAGATGACCTCCATGTGGTTGTTAACTATTCAGTATGTTAAACCATGTCAGAGTCACAAAGAGAGGGACGCCGACAAAAGGTGTTAACGCCAAAACAGAAACAATTGGTGTGTTGCTTTATTTAATTTCGATCAATTCTCACAGGCCCGCGCGTTTTGCTTCAATACAGCTGCAATTCAGCTCGATTTGATTTCAACGATCTTTGATCGCCCAGTTCGATAACTTGCATCCTCTGGAGTGCTGGGATTTCGCAAAACTCTACCGGAATGGCAGAGTTCGGCATGTTTTGGCCATTGGTTGTTATTTGGTTTGTTACGCATGTTTGCCTGTACTTAACAGACAGAGCGCCGTTCGCATTCTGTTGGCCCATTGCGGCAGGCGTATGACAGCAGGAGCCTTTAGGACAGCTTGACGTTCGCTAGTTGTTTTAGTTGAGCCAAGAGAAGAAGATGATGCTCAGCGCGGAATTAAAATTGATATATGCGCACCTTAAAATATTCATGAAATTTGTGCTCAAATTTGTGTTTTCCGATCTTGGTTTAAAATCAGATTTTAGATTTTGTTGTCAATTGTTTGTTATTGTTGCTCAAACATGTGTTAAACACAATTGTAGAATCTGAAAATTATAAAAGTTACATTCCGTACTCCTTCTGTAAATTGCGCAGTCTGAGATCGAATTATTCACAGATATGTATTGGTGTAGTATGTAAGATCGATCTGTAGATATGACGATTGCTTCATTATCAGTAGCAGACTTTAAGGTTTTTAGTTTGGTCTTCTTGATACGACACGTTTATTAATTCTGGCAGAGAATATTAAAGTTGCTAACAAAATTTAGAGTTAAAGGTCTTATAAGACATGATTTATTTAATAAAAAATTTCATTAAATATAATAAAAATGTCGGCTGCAGCCTAGATTATTTAGAGCAGCGGTGCCCAAGAGTTTCTAATGAATGTGCAAGCAAATAAATGTGCTATACACATAAACTTTACTATTATAAAAATTAAATATTGTTTTCTTATAAATTATATTTTACCTTATCGGTGTTCAAAATCTATGCATAAAGAAAAATTTCTTTACGTTTTGACAACTTTTCAAAATCAAAAAGTTTACGTTCGATGTTGAAAAACATCGATGATGGCATCGACGTTGACATCGAAAGCTCATCGATTATCGATGTTTATCGAACAAAAAACTGCGATGTTTCCATCATCGTCATTAATACAGAAAACAATGTGGAATCTCGGGATTTATTTAGGACATGATCGTTAAGGTGGCTCGAGAATACATTTTTTTTTGTTCGACATTTACATATATTCGGAAAATTGTATTCAAGAAGATCCTACATCCTACAAAAGGTTTTCGGTTTTGATTTGAAAACAGTTTTCCGTCAAAAATTGTCCCGTTTTCGTCCATAACTTAAATTGGGAAATATCTACCCACACCTAGGTTGCAAATTAAAAGTCTCCAAACCTCTGAAGTGGTGGATTCCAAGTTTGGGGCTTCCGAGACCTTTAATTTGTACCCAAACTTTGGGAAGATATTTTGCGTTGATAAGAATTTACGGCGAAAAATGGAACATTTTTGAGGAAAAAATTTATTCTTCAAAATTCAAACCACTAAAAGACGTCAAACTGATTACAAAATACTTTACGATATACCTATAATACCTTCTCAAATACAGTTTCCACAATTTGTGTCGAAAAAATGTTCTCCCGCCTGAACAAAACCAACTTTATTAATGATCATATATAAAAAACATTTTGTAAAATCACATAATCACAATATTCCAAACTTTCATAGGGCCTTCTTTCAGATTAACTACCGGATTTTTGAGAAAATTTAGTGAAATTCTATAGCGTTCAAAAAAATTAAATTTAAAAACTATCGATAATTTTTCAAGACATGTAACTATGTTTGAGATATTAACATCAATGAACATATATCTTATCGATAGATATTAGATCCCAATAGATTAATTTTCACATTTTATCATATGGTTTTCTTTGATATGTTAAAATAAATTTTGATGAAATACTTCATTTGACTTCAAAAAATTAGTAAAGATATGCTTTACTTCAAAATACACGTAAGTGCGTTCCTCGAACCGTTTGATATTTTTTTTGAAAAACATTACAACATATATGTAGAATAACTTATGCAGTACACCATAACCCAGCAGACCACAAAAATTAATAAATATAAAAAATAGAGATTCCATGTAAAATGTGGATAGTACATATACGTTATCATTTGTAAAAATTTCATAAACGTTGCAATCGGTCATAGACGTAATCACCAATTAAGCCCTTTCAACACTATTAGATTTTCAGACAAGCTTCCGAAATCCATACGATGCTTGAAATCCTCTTAATAAGAGTCTCTTATCGCATATCGCGCCTAAACACATAGTTTTGCATGAACGCGCGAAGTTTATAAGCAGACAAGATCAGAACTTTTTTTATTTTTAATAGATAGTTATTCAAACATAGTAACGCCACACAGTGCTGCATGCATTTTTTTATAGTAGCGCTGACAGTGAAACTACCAACAAGATTAGCTTCTTGATAAGCCTACAGCTCAGCGTGGCAGGCATGCAGCATGCGTCAAACGAGGAGCGTTTCACACAGTTCCGAACCGCTTAAAACAATACCTCGACCAGGCTTAAAGTGCCGTAAATTAGATCAATAATGGCGAAATATGTTCGTATTTGTGTATGTTAAAAGCAAACTTCACGTTATCTATAATGGCGGCGGTGGGTTTGCTGTGCGCATTAATCTATGTACTCTGCAGCTAACAGTAGATTGCGTTATTCACCAAACGCTGTGGGCTTATCCTAAGATAAATCCATTGAAACTCTTTGTGTTGATCAACAAAGTTCTGCCAGTCCTTGTTACTAGCGTCTAACAGCAATTAAATTTTATGCCTGGCGCACTTAGTTATCGATAGATATTTTTCATGTCGATTACGTTTTTAACTAATAACACGAACTAATAAATTTTAAACTGTAAACTGCGTGTTTTCTACGAAATTTGCATTTGTCTACATGATTGTTAAAATATCGCTAGCAAATATAATTTGAGGAGCGCATTAGACTTTAAGATAAAAAAATTTAAAATAAATACAAAACTGATCTTAATCTCTCTTCTTTCAGGCCTATGAACTTTCGACACTTACCGGGACACAAGTTATGCTGTTGGTAGCTTCAGAAACCGGGCATGTGTATACATTTGCCACACGCAAGCTACAACCCATGATCACTTCGGAGGCTGGCAAACAGCTGATTCAAACATGTCTTAACTCACCGGATCCGCCAAGCGTGGGCGGAGGAGATCAACGTATGTCTGCAACAGGCTTCGAGGAAACAGAGCTGAGCTACAATATTGCCGACGAGGATTCAAAAGTAAGACAATTAATATATGGTCATCATGGTCACGCTCATCTGGGTCACCCACAAGCTCCACCCTCCCATTATGGACTCGAACAGAGCATAATGCAGTCGCCCTACAGCGGTGGTCAACCTTCACCGCTGTCCCATGCACAGGCTTATGCGCAACATGGTGGTCACTCACATCATTCCCATGTGCCTCACGTCCCCCACTCTACACATTCGCACATGACACATGCACATGTTCAGCGGTAGAATGTTCGGCAGAGTATTCCGATAACAGTAGTTAGTTAGAAAATACAATTAATTTATACTGTAAATATCCACTTAATTCACTACAATTACGCATTAGAGTCAAAAGATTAGCTAGGAACACATAATTTAAGCTATATTGTCGTTCCATCCAATTTATGGACCAAGTTAACGACATGACGAAATTAAATTTGAATATAAAATAGAATAATATGCAAGACGATCACTGATCTCGCTTCTAGATAATTATTTCGAATGGACAAAAGAGCGAACGTACTTTAATCCAAAGCGAATTTTTTTGCGATTTTAATATATAAAGAACTAGTCATCAGAAAGCAAAAACAAAAATGTAATTGTACTTTTACCGTGCCATAATCGCTTCTAAAGTAGACCAGAGCCATATTTAAACAATTTAATGTGCCTTAGAAACAGCTTGTTTTTATTTTCAATTTACAAAGTTGAATTCATACCTATTCCCAATAGTCACGTGTTGCTGACAACCAAGCCGCTGAATTTTTATGCTACCACAAGTGCCATCGTTTTGTCAGTTTTTGATAATACCTCTTTCCATATCCATGACTCTTATAAAATATGTGCAATTTATATAAATTAGTTAGTTAGTTGCAATCCAAACTGAAACAATGTGATGAGCGTGACCATATGTTGGGTTATATACAATAAGATTTAAAGAATAGAAAATCCATTTGATGTACGCTCAAGTGTTCAAAAGATATTTATAAATAAGCTACTGTTATTCCAAAATTATGGCCTATCTTGGTTCTTTTATAAAAACTGAAGCTCTAAAGATTTATGCTGCGAATTTGGTTGACCTCATATGTGACCGTATGATTATTAAATATAAAACAAGCCAGGCGGAAAGAAAAGTTTGTTTTCAAATTAACCTCTTAAAAATAATCAGCCTATTATGAATAATTTTCCTCTTGGTATTAGAAAAGGGAATTTCCGTTTTTAATATAAAGCTCAAGAACTTTCGGTATAATAAAAATAATGTGATTCCTTTATGTGTTATCTCAAAACTGAACAATCTTTTATCAAATTCCAAGGGAAAAATGATTCATGATAGTGCTGAATATCTTTTGATCGCTTAAATGAATTCATATATTTTAATATACAGCACCTAAATAAAGAATTTAAAGTTACATATGTATATTGCTTAATTAATAAAAATAAAACATGCTATGGCTGGAACTTGCACTCTAGACCTTTTTGTAATATAGTTCATTTATGTTTTAATTTACTTAAAAACGTAATAAAATTGATAATAAAAGTTCGAAGTAGTATTTTTTATGATTAATTTATGCATACATAGTTTAACAATAACAATAATCTAATTCAATTGCGAACTTTATTAAATCTCAACTTTGACTCAAAAATATATCTTTCAAGAATTTCGTAAACGAATTTGAGATTTATAAAAAAAAAAAAGTATACACCCGAAACCGTTCTCTCTCATTTTACGTGAGACTTTTTACATGAACTGGTTCCAAGGTTTTATATTGTTAACACTTTCGCAGCATCAATTTCCACAGCCACTTGACTTTAAAATGACAAAAACTGTCGTTTTTTCTATTGGGATTAGTTTGGCAAATTTATACGTTCATATAAGGTCAAAGACCCAAAAGCTTATCGAAACAGTTAAAGAATCTTAGATAATATTCATTTAAATGAGCACCCGATTTTAATAAAACTTTAGTTTTAAAAAACACTTGAATTGCCAGTGCTAACAGGCTGGATATCTCTTTGAAGTACCTTCCTTGAACATTATCAAACATTTTTTCATGTTTGGTGCATGACATCATCATCATTTATGCATTCGTTTTTGTACTCATATTAATATAAAAAAATAAATATATTTAAGCCGGTAGTTAATTTATAAAAAAATATTTTTAGTATATAGAAGAATTATAATTTCTGTTAAACAGAAAATGTTAACTTTACGTTATTATATAACTAGTTATACAACTTCTAGAAAAATGCATTAATAACAAAAATTTTAACGCAATAAGCAGATAATATGTTTAAAATGAAAAACAAAAATGTATTTAAAATTAAACGCACAAAAATCTTCTTTTTTTTTAAATTATATTTAAGTTATATATATATTTTACTTATCTTTAGTACACAAATAAAACAAAATCTAAATAAACAAATTTTATAGATAATAAATGAATTCCCTATTAAATGAGAATATAGCCCAATATTACGTAGCGTCCTACATTCAAGAAAGTAGGGCATTTCTTCTTTTTATATAAACATCTGTTCAACTGCGACCATCAGAATCTTTCTACTAGTTTTGTTATAAACAGTGTAACAAAGTCAATGCTTCGCTTAGCATCTCTATCAAGAGCAAGGTTACAATAACAAGCTTGTTTCATGGATCGTAGTTAAATTTCTGTTCCTCTTATAATCCTACATAAATTGCGACGAATGCAGCAGCTTGAACAAAAAGTTTGCCCACATTGTTTTTATATATAACTTGGCAGTATCTAGATACAATTCACTAAATAAATTCATTCACGGTTTAATTAAAAATAAAAAACTAAAATTTTAAAAAATAAAAGCTTCATCTATGTAGGTTTTCTATAGACTATAGCCGTCTGTTAGGCAATTGAAAGCAACTATTATGATATTGATTTGAGCTTGAACAAGCGTTTTACTGGGAGGCCCTGCTTCCGCTTCTCTTTTCAACCAGTCATCGAACCCACATACCGAGAGCGTCTTTGCTTTCAGTAAATTTTTGATTGCTGCCCACCATCATCTGGGGCAGCTCCAACAAGATCTTAAAAAACCAAAAGCAGTTTTTGGCAAATGACGTCACTTTAACTATTAACCCAACATGGCTCATAAATTGTCTACAGATGGATGAAACGCATTCCCAACTCAACGCTTGTCGAATCCAATGTCGTCAAGCTTGAGCAAATGCAAATCTGCTTCGCAACTCTAACGCAGCAAAATGTTTCTTGGTCGTTGGTCGCTGATCGAGTGGCGGCTACAGAAGTCATATCGATTGGAAACACGATTTTCGTTAGAAGCGCGTTCTCAGGCTCATGAGCACGCGCTCACATTAATTGACTTTTTTGACGTTTCTTCGCAAAGTCGACATGATTGCATAGCGAACGGAGCACCAGTGTAGGCTATGATGACGTATTCCATTTGCACACGCAAAGCCGCTGCAAAGGCGTTATCTACAAAAACAACATTACCAACAACGAAAACATGTTTGTTGCGTTGCCTCGAAATTGTGAATGAAACTCATTCGTATTGAGTGACAGAGTAAGGCAAACTCTGCCAATGCGCCATGTGGGTGTCTGTTTTCGTGCCAGCGCATGCGCGCCCGCACATCATACCATCCAAATACGTCATTTGTTTGCTGCCGCTTGTCGTTGACCAGGTTAATGAATGAAACCTCAAAATTTGTACATGCTTGCGCACAAAAAAACATTGAAATGCAAATGAATGAAATGGAAATCTTTAATGATTTGTGTTTTTATTTTTATTTTAATTTTATTAATACGTTGGCTGGTCCAACCGCGACCGAGTTCAAGTGCTGCTGTCCGCTGGCGACGAGCTGTCCTTTTCCTCAACTTGTTTTCAAGGTGATTGCTTAATGCGTTTTTTTTTTTTTTTAAATACATGCTAGTGGAACGCTATCGCTACCGCGTTCCCCAATGTAAAAAAGCATCGCGCTAAATAGATGTGGGTGGGTGGCTAACAAGTGTGGGCTAGATTTGTTAAATTTTGGTCTTGACAACTTCTTGAACGCTGCTGAGTTCAGTTCAACCAACTAGCTGTGATAATATTATGACGTATCAGCGGTTTAACTATGATATTAGCACGCTTTTACAAATTTGTGGCAACAATTCGATATTGGTCAACATTGAAATTAGATAAAATAAAGAAATCTGTTTTGTTTAACAGATTTTTCTTTAAAATGTGCCTATTTTTTGCAAAAAGTTGCAAATAATTAATTGAAAATATGTACAAGTTAATATTGATAAGATAAGTTCAACTAACGTGGACTACCTATCTTTTTTCGTACGTAATTTTCGAATAAAGTTGCTCAAATGGAATTTAACTCAAACCATTCTGTATACAGTTGAGTTGTATTGATGAGTTTCTATGTTTATGTATGTAAGAGTGCATTCACTTGTATGGAAAAATCTAACCCACAATTCTAGAACCAAAATTAAATAGTATTTTAACAATGCTTTCGATTGGAACACTTTTTTTTGGGCTGAACCAATTTTGGCGTTCGCCGTATTGCATTTTCGAGTCACTATTGCGCTCGTAAACTTTTGTTTGTTCTACTTTATAACACTTACAGCTCTAAAATGTACTTTACTTTTGCATTAAACAAGAATAATCCCAAATTTGAACGTATTTACCTTCATAAAAAAACAAACAATTATTAAAATTAAACATTCAGTGTTAATATTAACATATTTTTCGACTAATTAACCTTGTATTGTATGACGTTAAGACTTTGCAAATATTAAGATGAATGAAATGAGTATTGCGTTGTGTTTAAGTGTACTCCAAAAAATGAAGCATTCATTTTGCTTCAGTTGGTCACATCGAATACACTTGATAGTTGACTTCTATTAGAAGTTAGAATGGAATAGTAGTAAAACAACGTACATTATTAATTAATGTATAAGTGACTTTTATTTAATTATTTGAAAATAATTCACACATAAAAATAGCACAAATCGTGTTATTATTAGATTCATTTTAAATATTCGATATTGCTGTTTTATGCAATTACACACGCCTCTCTCCTTTTATATGTAAGAGAAAAGTTAAGAAATGTAGATGCTGCCTATTCCGTCACTCTTGGTACAAACTCAGGAACAAATACAATTTATTAAAAGCATTTCTTGGTTGTGGCCTCATGCTTTAATTTCCATGCTTCCATGCAGTATTTGGATTATTCAGTTGTAGGTCGCTATGCGTCTGTGCGAAATTGTTGTGGGTCACTGACAAGAACCACCATCCGCATTCGTGAACGCATGGGCGCGTGTGTCTTTAGCTAATTTAGCAAAATCCGTGCAGCCGGTCTTCGTTTGTTCACTGCCACAACACTCGGTCTCTTAATGCTTCCGTAGAGAATACAGCTTCTTCAGTATTAGTTCTGTTAACAGTTCAAAAAAGTCACTGTGCGCAAGCGTACAGCAGCGCATGTTGGAAGCGCGACGGGCACGCACCAAAGCACTAAAATGGACATTTATTTCGTTGTGCGTTGCTGTTTGGTTTTCTACATTGAATGTTTGCTGACCGCCGCCAAAGACAGTCACTCGCAGCGCAATTGCCGGAATTTGACAAGAATCTTTGTGAGCATTCCGAAGATTTCTTGTTTGCTACTTCGTCGTCGTTCAGTTCAGATTAGAAAAAGGTCCAATATTGTAGCGTGTGTTCCTCAATATAAGTCCTATACTAAGTCCTTCAAACATTGTTTCAGTTTCTTCCTATGGAATGCCCAGCTGCATTGATAAACATAAAGCGTCCATCCAGTTGTTGGTATCTTCTCTTTATTGCGTATGCTTGCTGCTGTTTTCTCCTCCTCCGCAATCTATGAAAATAAAGAAATTGATTATTTTTTATTTAAAAAACTTGAGGTTTTTAACTTTCTTGAATTAAAGCACATTGTTTTAGAAGAGCTTTTCATTACTTATTTTCTTCTAAGTTGAATTTGTATAATCAATAAATATGGTTAAAAATTGGCATGGTTAGTTTCCTAAAGAACTACATATACATTTAAATTTCTATATACATATATCAAACATGTTGTGTGCAGCATTTTCCGAATTAAACATTTCAATTTGTCTTTCTTTGTCTATCAACCTAGAAGGTTTTTAGTTCTGAACGAGCCAATTAATCTTTCTTAACTTCAATTTCACTGAGTGGTGGACCGATGATAAACATTCTTTTAAATGCAGGCGTCGGACAAAAAATACATTTGTACATTTGTGCTTATCCAGGATAATAAATGATAACAAGTCTTCGGCTTAGCTTAAGATAGCTTGGCTTTAAGTTTCAGCACTTAATGTTTTTCTTGTTTCTCGGTGAAATATTCCGCAAGGCTAAGTTGAATTATAATAACTTTATTTCTTATGTTTGCTAAAAACTCTGGTACCCTATTTAATAATCATACTTGAGCCAGGTAATTTATACGCGTGACCATCCTCTGACTTATTGTGTGTTTGTCCAATTAAAATGTAATCAACGTCGATTGTGTTCTTCGCTGAAACCCTTCATACAAGCCTGCTTTCGCCCTCGCTGAAAATCAACAAAAAAAAAAAAAACAAAGCAGAAAAGTTCCCTAAACAAGGATAAAATAAAAAATCAAAATTCCTGAACTCAAGACAAACGATCAAAGATTGTAAAACGGGTTTTGGTTCACCAATTCAAAACGCACAGTGGAGAAATATATATAATAACACTGGCAAAAATTCAACTTTATCATGGTATATAACCGAATTGTAATAGCTATGTTTTGAAGTGAGCTGAATTTATTTTCGCAATTTTAGGTACTACTAAACTTTAAAAATTAATTTTAAAGCAAATTTTTAAATATTTTTTCTCAACTGTTTTATCGGAACACAAGCTATATAATATTTTTCTGATAGAAAAAAAAAATGTTTTTTTTGTAAATTTTCATAATTTATATCTGGCGTCGGGGACAGGTTAAAATAAATAGTTTTCCAAGTCGGACATCTCAGGAATGACAAGTCTGACACAAGAAAATCAAAAACCATTTTATGTGGAAGAAAAAGAAAAACTTGGGAGTTTTTTGAGAACAAAAGTATAAAATGAAACCCGTTTTCAAATTTCTACCCTTCCTCATAAATTGTGCTAAAATGTTATGTAAACAAACAAAACACTATTTGATTTTTCAAAATCGGCACAGCCAATACGCAGATGTACTGTCCGTCGTTTAAAAAAATAGCTTTTCGTGATCATTCGCAAAATTCATTGAATATTTCAAAATTCTTTTAGGAGATGATTTTTAAAAGTACAACAAATAGAATTAAAAACAATTAAAAAATTTGGAGTTTTTAAGAATTCTAAAGTTTAATATTATTTTAATTAAAAAAACTGTTGCCAAACACAGAAACTAGTAAGGAATTACCTTCGACTTGGTCGAAATTAAAATACTCCCACAGCCGTGTTGAAGTATATTTGAAATATTTTAGGTTTTATTTTAGGCATAATTTTCATAAAATTTTTCCATATTTCAAACTCAGAGTACTTTTTAAATATTAAAACTAGTGTGGGAAATATTAAGTCAATAGGGGTATTCACACTCACTTGGGTAGTTGGGTATGGGTAGATTGAGTTCTTTTGACAACTGCGAGCACCCTTAATTGCAATTGAGTACTTTGTAGATTGATTTTGGGCAGTGCTAAATGTTTTTTTTATGTATTTCTTTTTAATTTATTTTAATTTACTTTAATTTACTTTGTTTTAATATTTTATCAATTCAAGTATTGGCTACTTTTGGAAAATATGGTGTTTACCCATGAAAAACGTACTTAATATGACAAGAAATCAATCTACCCAAACAAATCAGGGGATCAGCTAGAGTAGATTGGTAGATGGGTACAATGGCACTTTTACAAAATCAAAATGTACTAGATTTATCAATCTACCCAACTACCCACGGCAGTGTGAATACCCCTAATATATACGTTTTTTTTGGCATTTATGTAGGTTTCGATATTTTGATGACGTCAGTTTGGATGGTAGGTGGAAGTGGGTTTCATCAGATTCATTTTCAAACTCAGTATGCGTATTTGAAAGCACAGCTTATGCTCTAAATTTCAAGACGTAAGGAAAGTTTTATTTATATTCGTGATAAAGTCACTTCGTATGGAAGGCAATTTTTTATTTTTTTTTAATTAGTTGCATGAATATTGAACATAAAAAAAAACAAATTGGCCATTTCAGCCCTTGAAAGGACTTTGACCGAGCTTCTTATGATCAATTGTGTTGTGCATGTTGTTATGCACATACGTTGTATGTTGTGTTGTGCTTCATGTCTCAAGAAGCTTTAATAATTAACTCTCTGAGGTTTGTCATTGTCTGCAGAGAAGTTGTGAACGACCAAAAAAATTTTTTCATCGACTTTCGCCGCGACTGGGAATCGATCTCGGTCTCCGATCATGCTAAACCACACACTTGACCTGCATGCCAGGATCACCACAACATATGATATAAAGATAAATAAGATATAATTGATAAGATATATATTGAACATACGATAAAGTAAAAACTAATAATCTCAATATTTAAAATGCAATCTTCATCGAATGGAGTTAAAATTTGCTATTCGGAGGGTTCCAGGGTCGCTGTCTTAAAATACAATTAAAATCATCCAACCGACGGAGGGTAAAGTATTAGTACAATTTTCCCTAAGTGTACGTTTGCTATATTAAAATAAAAATAGTACAATACGACCCACAATGGTTAAAACTAGAAAGTTATATCTTCAGCTTTGCCAAAGTTTAAATACCCCTTCGAAGTTAATAAGGTAAAAATATTAAATTGCAGCTCTTTTGTATGCGATTTTACTTCTTTATAACGTAAAATACATACATACGTATCAATTCGTTTTCGTGAAACTTGAAAATAAGCCTTTTTATAGAGATCTCAATCTTGAAGTGGTTATGATGGCCAAGAATATATATTTTCTATACCAACCAAGCCTCCTTATAGGCATTACATATATACGTCATGACAAAATTAATATACCCCTTACGCAGTACTCCTGGGGGTATAAAACTAGTATAACTTTAGAGGCTTATATTTTTGTTACAGGGATAAAACCAAGTATGCATATGCTATTGTTACATCAAAACTAAAATGTGACCCACGATGGTAAAAATTTTTTAATATAAATACATACACAGTAGAGCTTCCGTAAAGCTTAGTATAACTTAAATCACTAATTTATAGCCATAGACTCCTAATAATACCTAGCTTTGTTTCATGGGTTTTTGAGATAAAAGCAAGTTTGAATTTTTTGCTTGAAAAAAACTATGGTTATTTTAGGTATTAATAATGACTTTTTTCTGAAATTTCTTTCTTTGCTATAACTTAGAAGTCTGAAAACTGATATTTGTCAATCGGTAATCTTGAGCCAACAAAATATGAATTTTTTCTTGTTTTTAAGTATATTCACGGAGTGAGGTGGGTGCTTAAAAGCCATGCCATTAAATTATAACTGTTGCTTAACATTTTTTTATTTTAATGTTTTAAAATGCGTATTAGTTGAATAGAAAATTTTTTTTTATTATTTTAATCACATATCTTGCTACAGGAATTTTTTTAAAAAATAATTTAAAAAATCTTGGCGGGCGTGATAAAACAAAAACTGCTCTACCGATCGTACTGAAATTTAAATATGTTGTTTTTCACTTGTCGATGCATGGAATGAACTACGGACAAAAAAATCGGTTCTATAGTTTTTGAGTTTTTGGCCAATATTGTCCAAAAAAACTTGTCATTTTCGAAAAAACGCCGCCATTTTGTTATTTTTCATTTCTTTTTTATTTTTTTTTATTTTTTTTTATTTTTCCGTTCTTTGTTTTTTTTTCCGATGTTCCAGTGAGTTGTAATCACGTCCGCCATGGTTTTTTGATGTTTTTTAAAATAATTCCAGTACCCTTATATGTTAATAAAAAAAAAAAAATTGTTTTGTGTAATTTTTTGTGTAATTTTTTTACTATAAAATATATATATATTAATTTTCAAAATGATATGTTGTTTTTTATTCAACTTATAGGCATTTTAAAACATTAAAAGAAACTTTTTTTGAAGGTGTCACAAAAAATGGTATTTTTTTGCCATGAGCATATCGTTTTTGTAAGAAACATACAACATGATCGTATTTAACATAATATGTTCTTACAATATTCGTGTTCGGTTTGCGTGTTTTGTTTGTATTTTGTTCGCTCACAGTTAGTGTGTTGGACTACGATAAGCGACGGTCCGCGTTCAAATCCCAGTGTTGGAAAATTGGTCATTTGTAACGATATGCAATTTTTCCATAAATTATTTGCTTGTATAAATATAAATTAAAAAAAAAATAAAATTAAAGCTCAGTTTGGCTGAGAATTGAACCTGAGATATTCAAATCAAATAAACAAGCGCTTAACCAACTGAACATTTATCACGAAATGAAAATTTTGCTCGCGCTCTAATTGTATAGTTAGCATACTATGAACTCAGTTGCCTCTCCCATTATGTTTGTTGTAAATATATTATTTTTCTGCATCCACCTAAAGAATAATAAAGGTGGAAGGACTTAGAGTCGGTCTAGTTTTTCCTTACTTTCCTTTCCTTACTTGCTTTCCTTACTTGTTTTATCTAAGTTTCCGTGGTAAGAGATTCAGCTATCTACCTAGCGAAGCTTCTTACAACCATCTTAATAAGAACTTCATCGAGTAAAAGGTATATTTCTAGAGCAGTGTTATTCAAAACACACAGACATATGCACAAAGATGTGTAAACAAAGAAAAATTTGGGCACGCTTCCCTATGCAATGAATAAAAGTGTTATGGTTTTTTAGCCATGACTTTAATTGTTCCCTAACCATTTCTGTTCTGCTTATTAAACAGTTGAACTTTTACTTAACCAGTAAAACTTTTAAAAAATGTACATATATGCTAACATATGGTTTCAAAACAAACATAACAATAGTCTTAAAAAATGTCATCCGTTTCTCGAAAATATTTTACTGTATTAAAGAGTTATTCAGCATAACATTGCATATGTTGACAAATAGTTTCAAGCAAAAATGTTGCTGGCAACGTGTTAAAATTCGCACGACGCTGAGTGGCTATTGTGGCTTAAACTGTTTTACAGTTATTCGAGTAATTTGTCACATGATAGTATTATTGTTGACTGCTTACAGCGAAAAGACTTTCCAAGTCGATTGTTTTGCCAGATTTCCGGTCAAAAATGAAATTAAATATACTCGACTTGGTTCTTGTGTGCTGAGCGCGTGTTTAAATCCAAATTGGTAATCAGTGGCTTGTTTTTTGGTTAATTAGTGGACTTGAACGAGCTGCGTTCACTGAGTTGCGTTTTTGTTCGACCCAAGTCATGCAGAGCATGTGCAAGGCAGGCGCAAAGTTGCCACTTATCTGGTTACAAAGACGTCCGTAGTCAACGATGACAACGCATAAAGTGAACAAGCTATGTATTTGTTATTGTTTCTTCGCGATGCAACGTCTTAAGAGTTTTGTGTCACAGGACACTAGTCAGAGTACGAAGGTATATGAATTTTTGAGTGATTTTATGTCATAACATTTACTTTCAGACAGTCAAGAGTGATTTTTGTTGCTGTATCTTTGTCATTGTCATAATGAATATATATTCGAAAACGATATTCTCGCTGCTATTCTTTGTGAATTTGAACGACCTCACTTTGACTGCAAGTAGCAGCAGCAGCAGAAACGCCACCAACTCTTCTACCGACTCCCCATGTAGACTTCGATTGATTGTAAGTTTTTCCGTTTAGCGCACGTTGCACCTTGATGTACGGGCCATATGTTGCTCTCGATTAATTTTGACAAGCAGCCCATCACATTTGAAGATATTCGTTGGCGGTATTTTATTGTTTGCGTTTTGAATCGAACAATGTGTGGAAACGCGATCGATTTGCGTAGCTCCAAAGCATAGATATGGCTTCCTTACGTCACATATGCAACCCTTATTTGGAAGCTTGAGTTGCTGTTGTTGTTGTTGATGATGTTGTTGTTGTTTGTGTCGTTGATAGGTCTTGCTAAAAAGCCGGTCAACTGGTTGTGTTACTGTTGCTTCAACAGGCATTGGAAGTGGGGTAATGCAGAGTCACTCACCGTAAATAGCTGGCTGCATTGCGTCGCGTCGCCACACAGGCTGATGACTGATGGTGGAGTCGAAGACGAGTATTCATTCAGTTGATGACGTGATCATCGTTGCTCGATATTCTTTTGATGTAAAAGTATCTACCATATGCACTGTCGATTAAATCTGCAATTGTGTGGATAATCGGTTTAATAAAATAAGTTTACTCATATGTGTTACCGGTACTATCTGGTGTTGCCTTCTAAGACGTTTAATGCAAATCATTATTGCATCGACTATTGGTGCAATTCTAAAATTGATTCTCACTCTACTTTCGCATTTAAATTCTGCAGTTGTTCTTACGAAATTATTTACCTATTGATCAATACAGCTATCTTTCTAAGCAATCTATAGAAATATTAATACCATCCATCATTGTAGCTACATATTTTAAAAATGAAATAAAGTGAAATTCATAGTTTTTAGCTTAATATCAAAGACAAATTGTTATTTATGGATAAACTTTAATTTAAGATTTAAATTCTAAAACAAAAATTAATAAGACATCAATATCAATTTCCTGCAAAAAAAGAGAAAAGATTGGCTTATTATTCGAATTTGTCGTAAATGTATACCATATCATGTCAAATATGTAACTTATTCTTAAATCACACAAATCCAATGCAACAACTTAGCGTTCAATTGCATTTCTACACAATTAAAGAGAGTAATTTGTCAATTTAGAGCAATATTTAGACAATTTACACTCCCCTGCCTTGTAAATTGGCGTATGGATTTGAATGTACAGGCTCCGTGAGGTGGTCTGTGTTTGAGCGTTTTCGTGAAGTTGCAAAGGTAGCTAGGATAGGCATTAAAATTCATTTAACCGAGGCAGAGATGAAAATGCAAATTATTCATTTTGATTGATTGTTAAAATCACAAATCTTTTGAGGGCAAAACAACAATACTTTTTTGCAACTACTCGTTATAATAAATAAGTGATTTAAATTTAACCATAAAAATGTATTTATGATGCATTAAATAAAGTATGTGTTTTAAAGAGTTAGGGACACTAATACTACTTGTACGCTAAATCTAATAAACTGTATCTATTATCTATCTATCACTAGGACAGCTCTCTAACCCCATTCCTATACCATTGCCCTGGTGCCCTATTAACCTTGGTATTTCAGGGATAATTTGTTCTTTGGTAGCACAGTAAAATTTGAAAAAATCTCCCTGCGCCTCTGTTTCCCGACGGTTAATGGGGGCATCCCCTGAGCGTTGGCTTAGTCTAAAAAAAAAATGTTTTGAATTTAGAAATCACACTTTCACATTCATATAAAGGAGGGACATAACATTCGCGGCAGAGAAAACAAACCTTTTTTTAAAAATTCATAACTTAGTCAAAAACAAACATTTTTCCAAAATGTATTTTTATTATTGTAGAGAATTGAACAAATTACAAGAATAAATTTAACCCGCTAGTGCCGCAACCAGTACGAAAAACATGATTTCGAGATAAGCGCGTTCAAAGTTTGTGAACAAAGAAAAATGCAAGGCAAAATAAAAATGCGCTCTCACTAATCCGGCTGTAACTTTTGAACCCGTAGGAATTTTTCAATGAAATTTTTTTTCTTAGAATCTTAAAAATATTTAGTAAAATACAAAATTGATTTAAAAAAGCGGCTAATGTCATGTCCCCGTTAAGAAGTTTGTGTCTTCAATATCTTTTCCATTTTTTTTTCAACTTTAAACACCATGTTTGCTAAACGGCACCACTTATCAAGAATCCAATCATTATACCCTAAACCTGAAAGGTCAGGGTATATTAACTTTGTGCAAACGTTTGTAACGCATAGAACGAAGCGAGTCCGGTATAGAAAAGTATATATATTCTTGATCAGCGTCACCACGTGAGTCGAGCTATCCATGTCCGTCCGTCCGTCCGTCCGTCCGTCCGTCCGTCCGTCCGTCCGTCCGTCCGTCCGTCTGTCCGTCTGTGTGTTGTCCGTATACACAGGATAAGAAGAAGGAGTTGAGATAATTAAATGAAACTTGGTACACATAGTCACATGGACCCAAGGATCTGCACTATTGAATATTTTTGGAATCCGCCCACAGACACGCCTACCTCCCATACAACGTAAAAATTGAAAACTGCATAACTCAGCTCATAATTAACCTACAACAATAAAATTTGGTATGTATGTGTTTTGTATCAACACAAAAATGTTTTTGAAAAATGGACATCATCCGCCCACGGACACGCCTACCTCCCATACAACCCGAAAATTGAAAACTGCATAACTCAGCTCATTTTTAGCCTACAACAATAAAATTTGATATGTATGTGTTTTATAAAAACACAAAGATGTCTTCGAAAAATGGACGTCATCCGTTCACGGGCACGCCCACCTCCCATACAACCCAAAAATTGAAAACGCAATAAATAAGCCTCTGTTTAACCTACAGAGCTAAAATTTGACACATATGTTTTTTATGATAAGACAAAGATGGTTTTGAAAAATGGACATCATCCGCCCACGCACACGCCTACCTCCCATACAACGCGAAAATTGAAAACTGCATAACTCAGCTCATATTTAGCCTACAACAATAAAATTTGATATGTATCTGTTTTATACAAACACAAAGATGTCTTCGAAAAATGGACGTCATCCGTTCACGGACACGCCCACCTCCCATACAACCCAAAAATTGAAAACGCAATAAATAAGCCTCTGTTTAACCTACAGAGCTAAAATTTGACACATATGTTTTTTATGACAAGACAAAGATGGTTTTGAAAAATGGACGTCATCCGCATACGGACACGCCTACCTCCCATACAACCCAAAAAGTTTAAAACTCAATAAATAAACTAAGGTGCGTTCAAAAATTGCGAGTAATCCGTCCATGAACACGCCCACCTCCCATAGCGAAAGCACAATAAAGGCATTAACTGTGAGCTACAGGAATAAAACTTGGTATGTGTAAATTTTTCATCACCATTTAAATGCAATTAAAATATAGGCTTCATCCGCCCACTACAATACAATAAAACGCCCATTTACAATAAAAATTTTTTATTTTTGAAAAGTGGGTTTAGGGTATTTCATAGTCGG
Source organism: Tetanocera ferruginea (assembly GCA_958299015.1). Classification (NCBI taxonomy): domain Eukaryota; kingdom Metazoa; phylum Arthropoda; class Insecta; order Diptera; family Sciomyzidae; genus Tetanocera; species Tetanocera ferruginea. The sequence continues at coordinate 171,947,089 of OY282640.1, forward strand.
CCTAGACCGACTTTAGACTTTCTTTACTTGTTTTTAGTTTATTAACACTTTTCTAATGATATAACAAGTGTTGCTGGATTAATGAGAACCTTACAGAAATGAATGTATAGATAACACTACGTAACAAAATGTGATAGTCTCTTAACTTGGATCATGACATCACTTATCATCACTTATAAATTCGTTGAAGACGCACAGCAGCATTGAAATTTGAAAAATAGACTTAAAGTTTTCTACAAAAATTGAAATATTTTTTTCTCTTTTATGCGAATTAAATGTTTCAGAAATTTGTGTGAGAATGCAAGGAAGCTCCATACACTAAACATCCTTGTTATTTTTGCAAAAGATTTGGTGTGGCCTCAAAATATGCTTCATAAAGCAGAAAAAAATATGATAAAAACTCCACTAGTTTCACTTGAAAAAATAATTTTTGGCACTACTTCAAAACAGGTTACTTGTCAATATACATAATTAACAATTAATTGACTTGTCAGCACATTTTTTTAAAAACTAAATGTTATTACGTTTCGGTATCTTGGAGGTGTCGTTCCCAGATTAAGCGAGGTAAAAATAAAATAAGTTAGATTTATCCAACCGGAACTCTAATTGCTTTGGAAAAAAATTTTGGAATACCGATGACACACATATGTATCATAGTACATTTTGTACTACATATCACTCTAGGATATTACGTAATGTCATTTCTTAACATTAGATTCTAAGTAAAAACTTTCAAGCAGTTCAGTTTGACCGAGGCGTTACAAAAGTTACCATGATTTTTAACAATTTTCATTCGTCAAAAAAATGCTTTTGATTAAGACCGTGATTTTTAACATCGCAATTTTGTTTCCTACTTTTATTTTCTAATCAAAATGTAATTTTTGCGGAATCACTGGTTAATTCGATAACATAAAACAATCTGGTATTTTGTACAGTGATTGGAGCTTTGCCAATTTTATATTCTAAAAATGCTTTGACCTAAAAAAACAATTTGAAGTTTAAAAGAATTTAACTCGGGATTTTCCGGCACACTATCTCTAGTTCTTAGCGAATATTGGTAAATGCTTATTCTGTCAAGTATATATAGGGTATCAAATATTATTTATCGAACGAATCTATTACTTATTAATGGGAATTTTTTTTGCACTTTTCCTTCATAGTTCAAACTAATTTCTACGTTGGTATATAAATAGTGAAAGAAACATGAAAATATTTTACAATTCAAAGACACTAAACTTTCTTAACACGTTGACGGACAGTTGCGTCTATAGCCGTCAAGTTCAAGTTCACTATGTGACATGACGGCAATAGCCGTCCAATACGAAACGGTCGTTTTTAGACACTGCGGCTGTAGCAGCACAAATGTGCATTTACCAGCGTACAAGTAGAAGCCTAGTGTCATGTTTTCGAAAAAAAATTTAGTATGCAATTTAGTATTTCGTGTAAAACTCCCAAAAATACTTTGTTGCTCACAAAAAATTGCTTATTTCAGTCATTAAACCTGTCATTTACGTTTTTAAATTTTTGCTGTTATAGCCGCCATCGTCCCATTACATAGTGTCTAGAGTCCGCTGGCGCCATGACGGTTGTAGCCGCAACCTAATTAAAGGTGCTGAATTAATCAAAATTAAGTGTATTTAAGCAGAAAGAGTAAAACTATACTTCTAATATTCTAAAAATTACAAAAACATATAGTGTCAATTTTCGAATTTCACTTGTTTCTACTGTCCGTCAACGTGTTAATCCAAAATTTTGGCATAAAAAGTTAAAGATACGCTGGGTATAAAATGTACGATAATGTTAAAAACAAAAGCAAAAAAATGTTTATTTTCTTAATAAAGTATCATAAAACCATTTACAATAAAAATTTTTCGTTGCTTTATGGTATTTTTAAAAATTTTTAAAAATGAAGTAGTTTTCGCGTAGATAAAAAGACAGCTATACACTTTTTGCTCTTTCTGTATTAAGAGAATTTCACTTAATAATAAAAAAAGTGCGCTAGTACAAGAAGCACTTGTCATAACTTCTGTAACTATATGTCAAAACATGACAGAACTGCCAATTACCGAATTAGATATTGTACAGTGTAAAACCTTGGATGGATTAACAGCTTGCTACTTGGTTGTTAACAAAACACCCGAACTTCCGTCGGCAACTTCTTGCAATAAAACTGAGAGTGTTGAGGACAACTTGAAGCTTGTGCGACACTCCAATTTATTGTATAAAAACATATTGCACCATTCATCGACAACTAAAATAAACGATCGAACAAACGCGCTTGTGAAAAACCACTCATGTGACCAGCCTTGGAACCACTGCAGTGAGTCACGAATAGCTGCTTACCTAGGGGAAGGTTGAGAAAATATGCTTTGTCAGTATGCAAAACCGTGCTGCAACTGGGTGCTGTCACTAACGTGCGTTCTTTTGACACTATCACAATGTTCGTTGCTACTGAACGTGGCGGTCCGTTTTGGTGTGTCCTCTGCGTGTCAATGGGTAATCCTGCAAATTGGCAGTAACAAATGAGGGCCGACAGACTGGCTGAGGTTCCACACTCGTTTCTGGCAGATAAAAAAATTATCACTTCATTGAAACGACGCTCAAGAAAAGGCGGTTTGTGTTTTCAATTGAGACTCGAATGCGAGCGCGCGCGCGCGAATGAGATAACATTCATAGACTGCTATACCATAGTAGCTGCCGCTGAGTGCTTGTCGACAATTGCAATGTTCCGGAACAAAAGCGGGGACACTTGGGCAGTTGATTACACATTGTGGGGCCATCAGTTACCTAAGAGCAAAACAAAGATCATTGCGGTGTATCTTTCGTTTGTCAAGCTTTTTGTAGCTATTGCATTCGGGCCGCTTAGATGGATCTTCAAATCGCTTGAGTCACTAGAGTCCTCGCAGCTTGTGTGTGGCATGTACATTCAATGCTTGTCGGAATATTTGTTGTTGCAAGTTTTTCCATTCTACTCAGCAGGCGATGCAACCGTTTAATTTGCTCTACAGCTACTGATTAATTATGTGTCCAATGTTTCTCGTTTCCCTCATCATTGTTGACATTGAGAAAAACAATGAAGGTGTTTGTTTAGACTTCAAATGTAACGTCCAAATAACAAAAAATCATTTAGTTAAAGTTTTCTTTACATTAAAAAGTAATAAAAAACATCATATGATAATTATTGAAATATCTAAAGGTTTGAATAAAGGAGACCAATAAAAACAATAAGGTATATCTTCGACTTGGCCGAAGTTAAAATACCCCACGGCTGATTCGTAATAGTACAAAATTTTAAATTGTAGCTCTTTTTGCATGAGATTTAAACAAAATTTTACTATTTTGTTGACGTCTAAAATATATTCATATCAAATTGTTTTCCTGCAAAGTAAATACAAGCCTCTTTATAAAGTTATCGATTTGTGGTTGAATGGGAGGTGAGCGTGTTTATGAGTTGTTGACGCCAGTTTTTCTAAGACGCCTCAGTTTTGATATAATATACACAAATACCCAATTTCAGTTCAGTAGCTTAAATATTAGCCTATTTATACAGTTGTCACTCTAATGGGTTGTATGGGAGGTGGGCGTGTTCATGGGTGGATGACGCCCATTTTTTTAACACGTCTTAATTTTGATATTAAATGAATTATTTATTCTTATTTTACTTTTTTAGCTTTGACAGAAGCCTATTTATATAGTTTTCAATTTTAGGGTTGTATGGGAGGTGGGCGTGTTCATTGGTGTATGACGGCACTTTTCGAACACGCTTTAGTTTTGATTTCAATTTTGGGGTTTAAATATAAACTAATACAACTGCGTGGGTGGGCGAGCAGGTGGGCGTGTTAGTGGGTGAATGACACCCATTTTAACACACCTCAGTTTTAACATAGATTACACAAGTACCGAATTTAAGTTTTGTAGCTTAAATATTTGCTTCTTTATGGAGTTTTCAATGTTGGGGTTGTATGGGAGGTAAGCGTGGTTTCATTCAAACATTTCTTCTTTAATTTACTTTCTTTTTTGAAGTTTTTCGAAGAACTCCAAAAATGATACCTTTTATAAATTATTGTTTAATCAGTTCAAATCGTTGGTGTTTTAAGTCTGTTTCCAGCTGTTTCCAGTGGAACAAGCTCACTAGGTTCAACACCTGTCTTTTTTCATGTACCCAACTGGTATTTTTAACATGGTAATGTCAGAGGAAAAACAATTGTTCTAAAATGAACACTTTAACGCTAGTTTACAATTTGTATGTTAATGACAGTTACCTGATTAGTTCGACTTTCAAGTACACAATTAGAGCGCGCGCAAAATTTTTATTTCGTGTTCAGTTGGCTAAGTGTTTGTTAATTTAATTTGAGTAACCCAAGGTCAATCCTCATCCAGATCGTATCGTTAATAGTTTTCCTATTATAATTTTCATACGCCCGATAGATTTTGTTTTGAATTCTGACAAAACTCAAAAAAAAAAAAAAATCTCAAACTGAAATATTTCAAATAAATAATTCTATAGCAACGTACGATGTATACGTATCGTAAAAACATTTTCGGCCGCATGTATTCGTTTAAATTGGGAAAGCTGATAAACTCGTTATATCAAATAATAGAATGCTAGCGAAAATAACTGTATTGAAAAATAAACATACATTTATAATTTTATATTTTGCCATTAACTTGATTCGAACCGCGGACCATCGCACAATAGTCGATCGTACTAACATCATGCCATTCTCTGATGATGTATGAGTGATATAAAATTCTAGCATCAGCTTAAAAAACAAAAAAAAAAAAAACAAAACCATAGAAACCAACGAACTTGAGAACATACATTTATACATTTATAATTTTATATTTTGCCATTAACTTGATTCGAACCGCGGACCATCGCACAATAGTCGATCGTACTAACATCATGCCATTCTCTGATGATGTATGAGTGATATAAAATTCTAGCATCAGCTTAAAAAACAAAAAAAAAAAACAAAACCATAGAAACCAACGAACTTGAGAACCTCCTCCTTTTTGAAGTCGATTAAAAAACAAAGCAACAAACACGAAACAGAACCGGTTTTCTATGCATAAAAAAATTACAACTTCGATTTCGGATTAGACAAATACTAGTCCGATTGTCTTGATAGTTAGTCTTTGCAAAGATGAGTCTTTAAACGCATAAACACATCCGTCGAAAAGAGCCTCTCTTAGCAAAGAAAAATTTATTGAAGGATCGCTTAGCGTTTGCCCTTTCGTAATTTTTCGTAAATCAGAAATAATGTTTTTACAAATAATAATGTTTGTTTAATGTTAAATGTTTGTACACAATTGATCAAGAACTGAACCTATGTACTTGTTTTATGCTGATTCCGAACGGCTAATGTTCATATTCTCAAGAAGCTTTACATGGAATCGTTTATATTCTGAGGATTATATTGAACGTTTGCCCGATTGAGCATTGAACTCTGGATTCATTGACACTCACTTCCACGGCCGCCTCGACCACCACTTTAAGAAAAAAGCTTTCTTATTCTAGAGTTTTTAACAGAAGAAGCACAGATCCTTAAAAATTATTCTAATTATTTAAATTAAATTTTATTCTCGGTCACCGAATGTGAAGCATCGACAGATTTCTTATAATTGTCAGCTTTTTTTTGGCCATTCATGACTCTTGACCTTGTCCAGCCATGGCTAGTTTGCTTTGGGAATTATGTACATAATGAGTATGAAACAAATTTCTGATAATAATTTGGTATCACTGTAATATAGTGGTACTAATAGTCGAAGATAGGGCAGTCAAATCTTACAGCCCTCAGTTTTGTCTATCAAAGTCGAAGCTGAGATGAATATAGAATACTATAAAGAAGTTGATAAAAGTTAGGAAATTGTAATGCAATTGTAATGTAAAGAATGAATTGTAATGCTTTATTTTAATTTTCACTTAACTTTTATATAGAAGACATGGATTGATTTCGAAAAAATATTTAACTTTATAGCTATTCAGGGTTAACGAGGGAAAATTTTCCAACGGTGCCTGGTCCTGTTTTTTCTTCAATTATGCACAATTTTTCGAAAAATTTTAAAAATTTTCTATAAAAAACTAGCTTAAGTTTTTATAACTACATAAAGTCCAATTATTTAAAACTTCACCCAGTTCTCCAATTATTTAAAACTGATATTGTGTGGTTTACTTATAGTAAATTGTTCTCGCATAACTTATAGGCCCTTATAAGCTTTTTTCCAAATCTTTTCGAAAATATGTAAATTTTTTAGAGGTTGATTCAAAAATATGTACTCGGATTCATCGACAATTATTGTAAAATTAAGACAAAAATAGTGAAAAATTTTATTCAAAATAGATCTTTGGGGATTTACTCACTGTTGCAAATCAAAATTTTGCATTAACAAAACATTTGTGAAAAATTCCTTGATTGCGGAAAATCCTGCTTTAAAAAAATTAATACACTGAGGGAAAAATGTGTTAAAATTAAATGAAATTGTGTTCATATCTAACGAATTTGTTTTTGAAATAGAGCTTGAAACAAATTCATTTAAATTAAACACAACTGTTTTTTAAGTTACATTCAAAACAAAAGTTTTTGTTTTTAAAACAATGTTTTTGTTATGAAAAACAAATATGAAACAAAAATTTTAAAATTCAAAACAAAGATTTCAACGCATATTTTTTCGGTGGCATTCTTTTATCTTTTCCGAATTCTTAGCATCAGAATCCCAACCAGCTACCTCCGGGACGCTCCGAATGCCAACTGTTAGCTCCATTCGATGAAGTTTCCATTGAAATAATTTAATAAATAATTAATCAGTTTTTATTTTATTATATGTTCGACATTTGTCAAACCAATTCAAAAAATTCAAAAATTTTCATTGTGTTGAAATTTTTGTTTATTTTTTCAAAGAATAATGAAAGAAAATTAAAAAAAAGAAAGAAGTTTATAAGCTGTTCAAAATAAAACACACATGTTTTAAATTTTGTTTTGTAGAAACGCAAAGGCGTTAAATTTCTATTTTAAAATTTTTTGTTTAATTTTAAAGTATGTTTTTTTTCTCAGTGTACATACTTCAAATTTGAAATTTAATGAAATTTTTTAAGTTTTGCGTAAGATACGAAATTACATATCTTTCAAATGATATCAAATATATTAATATCGATGAGATTATTTTAAAGTTTTGTCTATTGTAACCGAATTGTATAAACTATAAAAATAATTAAAATATTTATAAATTTATTTGCACTTTAACAAAGGAATGATAACAGTAAGCTATTATTTAAAAAACTTATATTAATTTCGTGGTATTTTTAAAACATTACTCTTTTGAGGTTTACTATAACCTTCTAAGGGGTGCACAATTTAGTTTCCGCCCCGGGTGCCACCAACCCTAGCTACGCCACTGTTCTAGAGGTTTGGCTTTAAACCAAAAAAATTAAAGTTTACTCCAGCAACAGCATGTTTTAAGGGTTATTGATGCAGATAATGTGGCGAAAATTTTAAAAAAATTGTGTTTCAGCAATAAAAATGGCCAAAAATCTAAGATTTTTCGTTGTGGTCGAAAATCTGACTTCACCATTTTAATCAGGGAAAAATTTTACTGAAAAATGAAATATTGCAAAAGCAAAAAATAAACGCAAAAATATTTAGATTTTTCGACGCATTAACGGCCTCAGCTGATGGACTTCCCTTTTTGTTCCCCATTTTTGTTCTAAACATCTTAAATCGGGCGCTACTAAATAGGACCCAGTAAAAAAAGCCACAATGAAGTAAGTCGAGCACGAGACGTGGAAGGTATAGAAAAGTATATATATTCTTGATCAGTATCACCACCTAAGTTGATTTAGCCATGTCCGTCTGGCTGTCCGTCTGTCTGTGTACACGATTACAGCCATAATTTTCAAGCTATCGTACTGAAAGTCGATACTTTAGCTTTTTTCTAAAAACAAAGATCAAGTTCGTAAATGTGCAAAATCGAATGAAAACCACGCGTACCACCCATACAACTCCAATAATGAAAACTCTCTAAAGAGGCTAATATTTCAGATACATAGCTGAAATTCGGTATTTGTAAGTTCTATGTCAGAATTGAGGTTAGAAAAATGGGCGTCATACACACACTAACACGCCTACCTCCCATACAATCCCAAAATTGAAAACTAGATAAAGCGGCTTCTCTCGAAGTTACATAAATAAAATTAGATATTTGTTTACTTTATATCAAAACTAAGGTTGCGTTTATAGTGGACGCGATTCAGACAGGCAGGCAGGCAGGCAGGCTGAAATCTGTGTGAAAAACGAGATGCAAATAGCTATCTATCTCACTTGTTCACATTGCCTGCCTGCCTGCCTGCCTGCCTGCCTGCCTGTCTGACTCGGCGTTCACTATAAACGCAACCTAAGGCGTGTTCGAAAAATGGGAGTCATCCACCAACGAACACCCCCATACAACCCACCATACAACCCCAAATAGTTGTACAAACATTTGAGTCAGTGAGTAACGAAAAAAGAATACATTCAATGAATGCAAAATTGATCCATGAATAAAATTGACATTCAATTTTAAAAAATTGATTTATTATTCATTTCTATTATTCATTTTTCATTATTCTGAATAACGCATTCATTTTTTTATTCAAATTAATCCTATTCATAAAGAAAACTATTAACAATAAATAAAATTCAGTAATAATCGTATAAAAAGTGAATATCGAACACAAAATGAAAAATAAATAAAAAATTAATTATAAATAACTAATGAATAATAAAACTTTCATATCAAATCAAAAATGATGAACTGGAAACCAAGCATAAGTGTTTTATTATCACTTGACAACGGTACTCCATACAATTCTCAAATTAAGAATACGATAACTCGCCACATGTACAAAAATAAACTGTTAAAATTGAGCTATTGAATTGAAATCTTGAATTATATTTTGAAAATCATAGTCGTTCAGCTTATATCACAGCAACATTTGTTTTTGTTTTTGTTACTCTCGAGTCTTACACAACTCTGCCTAATATATTCTTTGACCACTCTTTTCGTGAAGTTATTTGTTCTGTACCTTAAGAATGTCTTAGTTAGCTTCTTCTAAACACATGATAAGCATCACTTCAAACTCAGCTATCTGATTATCAAATGATCAGGCTTTTTACACGCGCAAATTCCTCTTTCATCGTAACATTCAGCTATATCTGGCGCTGGCATGTCTCCGTTTGTTCGTATCGTAACCAAACCACGTCGTTCCCGCAACTGCGATAAGGCAAAGAGTTTCCCACGTCTCATTTAAAATTTTCTAGCAAACACAATATATACAGTTTTATGTGTTTAATCGTTCTAATTACAAATTCGAAATCTTTCTCAAGTCTTTAGAATTTACTCTTAATTGTTTGTTTTTCTTTTACCTCTTGTTTTTGTCCTTCACAATTTCACCACAGACTGCGACATTTTTTCCTACAGTGCAAGAGTCATTTTTACGCAATTATTGAAGCCCATCGATGCCATCGATCATTATTGTGTTGACGCATGGTTGCTGTGCGAATCGGTGTTGTTGTTCTCAGCGTTTCTTGTCTTGAGCATTTTCACTGACTTAATCGATTAGTTTTATACGAATTTAATTAGCGAGCTGCATTGCTATCGTGCCTGCAGTGCATCCATTCGAATCATAGCCAGGCCATGGCGGGATCTTGTCTGCAACTTAAAGTTCTTCACCTCCTCATTTCGAATTCGGCTACTGGTATTGGAGTTTCTCTTTGTGTCGAATATCTGGACTTGAAATATTTATGCGCGTTTGTATCAGCAGGCATCCTCGGACGACGTGTAAATCGCATGTTTGCGTTTTTATGTATTTATGTTAGTTTTTTTTTTTTGGACACTCAATACTTTACGGTAAAATTTTTTCAAGTTGAAACAATAGGTACGGGCCGTTTAATAAATCTATTTTTCAAAACTTAATGGCTAGAGTTAAAAAGAAAATTGACAATTGGCAAAAATCAAGGTTTTCTCTCCGAAACTATTTTTTTGTCTCCCTCTCCTTCTCTAAAATGTACCCGGTTTGTAGTTCAGTCCAGCAGTCTAAAGCAGAAAATGTTATAAGCAGTGTTCACACGCTACTTGTTATGAATTTCTGTCACGAAATTTTCCAGTTTTTGTCATCATCGTCACAGGAACCGCTTAGTTTATGTTATTCTGAATTTTAAATTTACAACGCATTCCCAATGATTCTTCCTCTGTTCTCTCACGGTAGCTGCATACGTTGCGTTGTCTGTCCATTGGACATTGGAATTATGTTATCGAATATTATGTATCACCACAACAAGGTTGCTGCATCATTGTCGGATTTTTGTGTTTCGAGGATCGTACTATGGCAGCATGCCGTCTCAAGAAAGCGAGCCAGTTCACTAATTTGTTGTTCCTATTCTTGTTTTCTGTTGTTCTTGTTGGCTATGTAGCACACGTGGTTTGTATTTGCTTTATTAAAAAAATACATATCGTACGCTGAAAGTTCGATTACTCCATCCTATTAGAAAACGGTTATGAATACTGAAGGGCGTCTCGATAGCTCGCTACGACTAAGTGAGATAAATGAATAAACTAACACAGGTCCGCAAAGAAAGGAGCTTTTCGGATTCAAACCCCACTTATACGAAAGAGTAGACAAAAATCATTTAATAAAATCAAGTAAAATATAAAAAAAAGCTTTAAAATGTTCTAACTATTGAGCCTATTGAGTCACCTATAATTTTTATTTTCAATATTTTGACATATTTTAAAATTTTTGAAGTTTGAAGTATTTTTGACAATATTTTTGCTCAGATGAGACTAAAATAGGTTTCAAAGGTTTATTTAAGGTTTCATATTTGTGTGATTGTGTGTTTTCTTGTTTGTGAGAAAAGGAGAGAACGAAACACATCTAAAGTTCATATTATGAATGTCTAAATCTAGTTGTTTATCATTCTTGGGTTTCAACCATATTTTTAACAAGTAAAGAAAGTCTTAGTCGTGCCGTATAGCCTCAAATTTGCGAATAATTCTGCGTAACCCTGGTACACAAAAGAATTAAAAACACCTTGCAACAACAGCAACAGGGCAAGGAAGAAATATGTCTGTATCTTAGACTCAAATGACCTAGAAACTTACAAATGTCTGTTTCTGAAATTTGAAAAGCACTCAGCTACGTTATATCATGGATATTTAGACAATATTATGCTGAGAATATTGTCTGAATTCATAATTAAAAAAAAAATAAATCCGATGGATTCCCTTCATCATTTAAGACCCTGGATGGATTTTCTGACGATCCTGTCATAATCTGTGGCCTCTTAGCTACTCTTTTCAAAGAATTCTGCACCATGGTGTCTTTGAAATCCATATCCTTTAGCGCTGAGGATATTTTTAATTTTATTGATCGATAAAGATTTTAGCGCTGGACTCTATGGAATTCCAACCACTTTCTTTGTTGTTTAATAAATCTATAAGTGAAAGCCATTTTCATAAATTTTGGAAAAAAAACATAAGCCCCATTTATAAGAGTTGCGGGAATGATGTTACTAACTTTATAAGAGATTAAAAAATTTTTTTAATTTTTTTATATTTGAAATAAGTACTTTTTATATAAACTAGTAAGGTATATCTTCGACTCGGCCGAAGTAAAAATACCCCCACGGGCGATTCGTAATGGTACAATATCTTAAATTGAAGCCCATTTTGTATGAGATTTACAAAAATTTTACTATTTTGATGACTTCTAAAATACATTCATACCAAATTGTTTTCCTGCAAAGTAAAGACAAGCCTATTTTTTAAGTTTTCAATTAGGGGTTGCATGGGAAGTGGGCGTGTTCTTGAGTGGTTGATACTAATTTTTCTAACACGCCTCAGGTTTGATATAAAATACACAAATACCCAATTTCCGGTCTGTAGCTTAAATATTAGCCTATTTATAGAGTATAGAACACTTTTCAATTTTTATACAAAAATTATAAATAACTAATTTTACTTTTGTAGCTTCGACAGAAGCCTATTTACATAGTTTTCAATTTTGGGGTCGTATGGGAGGTGGGCGTGTTCGTGGGTGGATGACGCCCATTTTTCTATCGCGTCTTAACTTTTTATATGAAATGAATAAATATCTTATTTTACTTTTGTAGCTTTAACACAAGCCTCTATATATAGTTTTCAAGATTCGGGTTGTATGGGAGGTGGGCGTGTTCTTGGGTGGATGACGCCCATTTTTCTAACACGTCTTAATTTTTATATAGGAATAATAAATGTCTAATTTTACTTTTGTAGCTTGGACAGAAGCTTATTTATATTGTTTTCAATTTTGGGGTTGTATGGGAGGTGTGCGTGTACGTGGGTGGATGACGCCTATTTTTCTATCATGTCTTAATTTTTATATAAAACGCATAAATATCCAGTTTTACTTTTGTAGCTTCGACACGAGCCTCTATCAATAGTTTTCAATATTAGAGTTGTATGGGAGGTGGGCGTGTTAGTAAGTGGATCACGCCCATTTTTCGAACACACCTTAGTTTTGACATTAATTACACAAATACCGAATTTAAGTTTTGTAGCTTAAATATTTGCTTCTTTATGGAGTTTTCATTATTAGGGTTGTATGGGAGGTAGGCGTGGTTTTCATCCAATTTAGCCCATACTCGAACCCCCTCGCGTACTGCGTAAGGGGTATATTAATTTTGTCCCGACGAGTGTAACGCCCAAAAGAATGCGTGGTAGGTATAGAAAAGTAAATATATTCTTGATCAGCATCTGTTCATCCGTCTGTCTGTCGACACGATTACTTTAAGCTTTTTTTTAAAAACCAAAACTCAAGTTCGAAAATGGGCTAAATCGGATAAAAACCACGCCCACCTATACAACCCTAATAAAATGTATTTTAGACGTCATAAAAATAGTAAAATCTTTTAAAATCTCATACAAAAAAGCGCTCCAATTTAAGATATTTTACTCTTAAGAATCGGCCGTGGGGTATTTTAACTTCGGCCAAGTCGAATTTATACCTTACTAGTTTTTTCTCAATTTATTTTAAAAAACAATACCGTTAAGAATGTATCTTATCTGTATAAGAATTTTAACTCAATTTTCTTTTGAGTTATTTGAAGAAAAAAAAAAGGATTTTTTTTTTTTGTTTGTACTATTAAATCCATAAAATTCCACCAACAAAAATTAAAAAATTCAGTTTTTGTGATTGTTTAGTTTCCTCTTAAAATCCCCCAAATTTGGTCAAAATCTGAGACATGTTACTTTCTCTCGTCCGATCTGACGTGATTTGCCCCATATATACTTTTCTATACCGGACTCGCTTATTTTTGGGTGTTATAAACGTTTGCACAAAATACATACACTCTGACCTTACAGGTTTAGGGCATACAAATTATGTTCCGGCTTGTTCATGTTAAAAGCTGTGAATACGGTTTTTCTCAAGCAATTTCTAATTTTTTGTCTAATTATATACGAAGTTTAATTTGTTTAAAAAAATAGCAGCAGCTTCTTTGCTGCTGAGTTGTCCACATGCGCTACTCATTCTTTTTACTTTCATATATCGTCCCATGTATGCCAAAACAATGAATGTGAAAAAAATCGATTTTGGGTTTATTGCAGATTTTGATGCGTTTTTAAAGAAGGAACACTGTACCAAAACGTGAATTATGAATACAGATTAGTTCGTCAGTAATTCCTCAATTTCAATTCCATGAATGTGCATTTTTGATTTTTTGTGTATGCCAAAACAATGAATGTGGCACATTCATGTTTTTGGCGAAACAAATTTTAACAGATTCTAAAAATATCATTCAGAAGCATTTTAAATTTTCAATAAAAGTTGAAATAAACTTCAGGGATTTTTCTTAGCCATGATGATTTTTCTGTTAATGATAACAAAAGTTAAAGGATCTTCACAAGATGCGAAAAATCCAAACCCAAATAATAGCAAGATACTGAACTGTGATAAGAAAAGAATAAAAGCTAGTATGTTATTTCATCTATGTGTATTCATGGTTATTAATAGGGATGTAACGGAGTAACCTACATGTTTTTGGTGAAACAAATTTTAACAGATTCTAGAAATATCATTCAAAAGCATTTGAAAGTTTCAATAAAAGTTGAAATAAACTTCAGGGATTTTTCTTAGCCATGATGATATTTCTGAACAAAAGTTAAAGGATCTTCACAAGATGCGAAAAATCCAAACCCAAATAGTAGCAAGATACTGAACTGTTATAAGAAAAGAATAAAAGCTAGTATGTTATTTCATCTATGTGTTTCATCTATGGGTATTAATAGGGATGTAACGGAGTTACCCACTCCAAATTCGCCTACTATATTTTGAATTGGAGTAATAACGTAGATCGAATTTTAATTAATTATAAATCTTATTACTGATAAACTCTTTAGGAACACTTTGTAAAAAAAAACATCGAAAAAACTTTACATGTTCCAGTTGTACCGAGCATGCCGTACGAGTATTGATTAAAGATACTGAAAATTTGGATTTGAGGCTCAGCTTTACAGATTCTGTTTTCATAAATTTTTGTTGTAAAACTAATAAATAACCTTTATTAGGTTTTGGTCAAAAAACTTTATTTATGTTCTTGAAACATGATTCTTCCTATATATGAATGATTTAAAATTTTTTTTTGTGCGTATGCCAAAACAATGAATGTGTTTTTTTATTTAAGAGCAAGGAAGTTTGAATACTTAATTTTATTCAATAAATAATAATTTTGGTTTTTTACATATGACAATGTCCACAATTTTGCAAAAAAAAAATATCATAAAACTAGTATCCTTAATTTTTACACACATTCCAAGATATATTAGCAAGGAGCTCAATTGCATGAATGTGTAAAAATTTGGTTTTTACTGTATGCCAAAACAACGAATGTGTTTTTAAAGACGATAGGAGGCATGTAGGTCTACCAAATTTTTTTCTATAGTCGAAGAAATAAATGCCAAACTTTCTGCAAAAGAATTTCTTTAAAAGTTTTAAATCCCAAATTCTGAGAAGCATTCAAACCTTTAAACTCGTTTATCAAAAAATGATAAAAAAGCACATTCATGTTTTTGGCATACATGGGACGATATGTACTCATTTGTATTTAAAGAAAAAAAAGTTCTTTATTTTAAAAAATAATAATTTAAGTAAATAAATAAATAAATTAAGTCGGCCGTTACTCGACCACGGCTTTTCATGGCCACCTAAGTAAGTAAATGAATTATTAAAGTTTAATTTAAGATTTGAGTATAAAAGTCAAACTTCCACTTTTAAGTTCTATGCAGTTTTATTTTTACCATATTTGGACCTACTGTATATTCTTCGAAATAAGTCAAAATTCTCGCTCAATTAAGAGTTACGTTTTCGAGGCGATTCGTTTTTCTTACTTCTTTAATATTCTAGATTATCAATAGATACTTCTTTGGTATCAAGCAGATACAATAACTGTTACAGGTGACGATGACTCAAATTGAAGTGGCTGCATCTGACAGCAGAATATAAAGAAAATCGAATGGAATAAAACTTCAATATCATGACATAGGCTGACAATGAAAAGACCACACAATTGCCAATGTTTGAATAATTCAGATTTAAGTTTTTCATACATGTTGTTGTCAGTCAGTATGCTGGAGTTGACTCTGCATCTATCTCTTTCAAGAAATTTGCATAGAACAACTTTTCTGTCAATCTAATATGAAATTTGAATTTAAAGTAGTGGGAACGCTTTTCGTTAGTCTATTTAACTGGCTAGGATAAAATGTGTTGCACAGAAACGAAATAAAGGTGGAATGCTTATCATTCAATAACTAAAATTTCCGTTGGCTGAATTTTTTGTATATGAAGCGGATTGTGAAGCTTAAACAAAAATTGTTCGACGTCGTGTGTAAAAGAAATGTACTTCAGTTTTAGAACAAAATAATTTCGACAATTTCTTCCTATTCAATAGTTGCCGCCATTCGTTGAAGATTTAAAATGTAAATCGAATACAGCAATCATTTAAAGTGATTTATGTGTACAATTTCTTTATTGAATATTGTTTAAACAAGATGTTGCAGGCACTTGGCAAGCAGCGGGTAATTCTGATCTCTTGAGTTGCAGCATTTCTAATATCCACATCCCATGGCTGTGTAATCAATTTTTTGAATTTATTTTTATTGATTTTATGTCAAATTTAATGTAGTTGACATTTGACCTTCTGCCAAAGTTGTTAGAAAAATCTTCCTGGAAAATGGTTAAAACTTGTCCAAGCATCACATAAATCAGCTCAACACACACTTCTAGACAACTCTATTAAAGTGCCATAACTCTTATGGCCGATGCAAAACTTTCGCGCATGTGCTGTCGCACCGCGGAACATCAATTCTCGCACCGGCGCACTGTCTGCCCAAAGCGTATGTTTGAACTCTCGGTGCAAAAGTTGAGCAATGAGATTACAATGAAAGATTCTTAGTAATGATTAATGACTGAAATATAATCAATTTTACAGCAATAAAACCTTAAAAGGATATTTCGGTGCTGTTATTGTTGTGCATTAGTGTGTTATTTGAAGTTGGAAAAGACTGGTCAAAAATGTGCAAAGTAACCGTTTAGCTACAACGTGCATGAGTCTGACGAACGACACTGACGTGAATTCCAGAAGTATTTATAAAAAGTGATTACCTTGCACTAAACGTTGGGTAAACGTTTTTATTTGATTAATCTAGTAATTATTGCAAATACATAAGTTTTCGATTTATGAAACCATAGATAGTAAAATATAGAAAGTAAATATTTTGCAAATTAAAAAAAAATTAATGATGTTGATGTATTTTCTTTTTCTTTGGTAAATAAAACACTATTTAAAACAATCTTATTTTTATAAAGTAACCTCAAAAAAGTTTGGCTAACCCAAACAACATGTTTCTTGTGCCATCTAGTTCAGATACGAGATATGAATTAAAAAAAAAGAAATGACTTTAAATGTTGAACATTTCAAAATAAACCAGTCCAGTTTGCTTTTCGTTCCATATATTAGGTTCATTCATGAAATTTTCATCTCGACATGACCATAACGCTGCTTGTTGTCCACCTTTAATGGAATTTCTTTGAAAATGCGAAGTTATTTAATGCTGTCTTATGCTAGTTTGCGATATTGGCAACAATATGGTTTTCTCGTTTACTCAGTTGTAAATTTTACTTTCTCTCCAGTTAAATTGTACATTTACTCTTATAACTTTTTATCTTTGTTCAAATTCACAATATAATTTAGTCAAATTGCTGTTTATACCTTTTTCAAAAACATAGCGCGAACAAATTTAGCTACAAACATCTGTGAAAAGATGAATGAAAACTGAAAACATGGAATTTATGTACGTAGCGGAATGTCCAAAACTGTCTCTTACAATTTCCTACATGTTTGAAAAAAATTTTAGAGCAAATTGTACTTCATGTGATACATTATTAGTGGTCATTCATTTATTTCAATTTACAACTAAGCACGAATTAAAAAATTTCATGTTTAGTAGCAAAATTCAAATTTTATATATGAAAGCTCATATGAGAATTGTGTTATGGAGCCACCCCATAACCACCATCACCATAACCACCATAACTCACCTCTGGCAGAACATTTGTCGTCACCAATGGCAAACCTCGAAGAATAATTATTGCCATGTAAAGCTTCTTGAGAAAAATAACATGAGCATAAACATTAGTTCTGAACCGGCCTTAAACATATAGATTCAGTTCTCGATTAATGTCGTTATATAAGTAGCTGTTTAATAAGCCTAAATGTTTCTCAATTGTAATTATTAATTGGTTAATTATTAATTATGTACCAAATGTTATAGTTATAGGAAGTTAATTCTATTACTTCTACCTAATTTTTAAAGCAAACCACATCATAATTTTGTACATAAAGAGAAACCTTTAACAGAAAGGTCAAAACCTTTGAAAAACTTTTTGACCGAAAAGCGTCTATTAAAAATTGTTGCAGACACCGTAACGGCTTACTCGAAAATGTGTCCGTCATAGAGAATATTAGTTTGTGTCTATTATAACTTATAACTTATAAGAGCTTTTTTTGAGCCAAGGTTGTCAAACCTATTAAGTCAAGTCTGCCTTGGTTAGGACATTAGATGGTAGATAAAAATGAGAGTAGGTAAATCAAGAAAAACAAGAGTGTTGTATGTGTGGCAGATCGCTATATCAACATGCGAATTTGAACCTGAAGCAAGTGTTATGCCTTTACCTGAGTCAATTCGAGCTTTTAAGCAATCTTATTCCAAAAACATCTGCACCACCAAATACAACTTCCAAAGTCGTTTATATTGATGAATTTTTAATTTCAGTTGATGAGATCTGAAGAAAGAATTTAAGAAAGGTAAAAGCCTGACCGGGATTCGAACCAGGATCCTCTGTATTGGCAGTCAAGCACGCTTACCACTAATTTCTAATAAGTTAAGTAATATAGGGTGGGAAATTTAATAATCTAAATGCAAGACGAGTTATATCTTAATATTATTCATTGACGCTATTTTTGCAATTATAAGTTTGTGAAAAAAACCTTAATGAATTTTTATTAATTTTGTCACGACGAGTGCATCGCCCATAGGAAGGCGTGGTAGATATAGAAAAGTATATATTCTTGATCAGCATAACAACCTGAGTTCATTTAGACACAATTATAGCTGTTATTTTCAAGCTAACGTTATGAAATTTAATATTTGAGCTTCTTTCTAAATTGTAAAGATCAAGTTCAAAAATGGGCTAAATCGGATGAAAACCGGATGATTCAATATAAAAACTCTATAAAGAGGCTAATGTTTAACCCACAACAAAAAATTCCGTAATTATGTATTTGATATCAAAACTAAGGCGTATTCGGAAAATGGGCGTCATCCACCCACGAACACTCCCACCTCCCAAACAACCCCAAAATTTAAAACTTTATAAAAAGGCTAATTCTTAAGCTTCATGAATAAAATTCGGTATGTATGTAATTTATATCAAAACTCAATCGTTTTGGAAAAGTGGGCCTTTAAATCAAGGATGTCCGCATGCGGCCCAAGGCAAGTATCAACGCGCCCTAAAATATTCAAAGGGACTGAGTAGCATCATTTTTGCTACCAGTATTTTGCAAAGAGAATGCATAGAGTTGCAATCTGATATCCAACTTAAAGAGATATTTGATCACGTCTCTTCATTGAACTTTTATAAATTATACCTGTCCGATAGAGACAAATATCCCACACTGCACCGTTATGCACTCACTATTCACGGCATCATTGTTTAGAAGCACGTACATATACACACAGAACATTACTTATGTGAAAATATAAGAACTTTATTTTTTACGTTCTGTTTTTGCTCGTCAAAAAGGTTGGACACCCTTGCCTTAAATAAATAATAAAAAGTATAAAAATTTTATTTTATTATTTGCTCGAAGTGGCCGACATAGATATACCTTCTTAGTTTTATAATGATTATTACATAAAACTTATCTGAAAATTGTTGTTTAAAAATTTTCAAACTCTAAATGTTGCCCAATTTTGAGGAAGGGACCGCAGAAAACCCGACAAAACTGAGCCAAACTAAGAATGCGCTCAAAAGTATTTTGCTTAACCTCATATTCCAAACAAATTGTGAAAATTTTATAAACAAATGCATAACACGGAAAAATTCACGCATTGACAACATCATAATGTTGAGACAATATTATGAAAAAGCAACCATAAAAAGGTGGATCGCGCTTCTCTTTTGAAGGTTATAATAAGTATTAAGTTATAAGTAGTATAAATGTGCTGAATTTCACTTCAAGATTGCAGGTGACTATGTCATTGCAATATAATATGTCGTGCCCTAAATACTTGGTATCCCTGGCTAAAGGTGAAAATTTATGTCTTGAAATGGGAGCAGTCAACTTTTGCAAAAAATTTATCACCGAAAAAAATGGGTTAGTGAAGTTTACAAAACGATTTCTTCAGAACTCGAGAACTTCATCGTCGAGATGTAGAAAGTACTTATTTTCTTGATCAGCATCATCGCGTGCGTCGATTTAGCCCTGTCCATCTATTCGTTCATGCGTCCGTCTGTGTGTTGTCCGTAAACACATGATAAGAAGGAGTTGAGATAATTGGATGAAACTTGGTACACTTGTTAAAATGTAACCAAGAATCTGCACTATTGATTGTTTTTGGAATCCCAAAACGGTCACGCCTACCTCCCATACAATCACAAAATTGAAATCACTATATAGAGAGTTGTATTTAAGCTACATCTATTATAAGGTCTGTATTTAAGCTACTGGCCTAAACCTTGGTATGAGAGCATGTTACATTAAAAATTAAGGTGTGTAAAAAAATGGGAGTCATCCGCGGTTGATATCTGAGCTACAGGGATAAAACTTGGTATGTGAGTATGTTATATCAAAACTAATATGCCTATTACGGTTCACAGCAATAAACTGTTGTGTCTTCTATCGAGTAGACACAACAGTCAAGAAGACACAGCAGTTTTGAGCTATTATGGTTTACAGCAATACCTTGCTGTTATTTTTTATTGTGGAACGTATGTAGAATTTGGTGCTTTGACTGTTCGCTGTCAAAAAAAAATAAAAATAAACGAGCAATTTTTGTTTTAATTTCAAAAAGTTGCAAATAAATAGAATTCGTTGGACATTCTTTTTTGCATATTTATAATAATGTGACGTGAACAGGATGTGCCAACTGTTGTGTATCATAATAAGTGTATTGAAGACACAGTATTGTTGACACACAACAGTGGAATGTATTCGGTTGTATTGTTGCTTAGCCTCATAGCAATTTGCACATTGAAGACAGAAATTACTGTTGTGTTGTAATAAGGCCGTAATTTGTGCACAAAAATTAAGTTTCATTCACTCACGAAATTATTTCTATTTTGTTTAAGTATTTTGAAATATATTTAAATATTATAGGAGGTTTAGGGTATTCCATAGTCGGGCTACACCGACTTTAGCGTTTTGCTGCGTTATTAAAAAAAGCAATTAATATTTTCATACATTTATAACTCTCAGAAACTTTTAAACACATTTATTTTTCAAAATCCAGCAGGAAATGGATCGATCCGTCTTCGAAGACTTCTTCGAGACATGTCAGTTTCGTGCAAGACGAATCGATCCATTTCCATGGGTGTCTTTGAAGACATTTTCAAACAAAATTCCACTTTGGCTTGCAAGACATCGCACAATAAATACAAAACAGTCACAACTCAAAATTTTTAGACATCTAGGTTTTTCACAACTTGAAATACACAGTTGTATCGTTGTATTCGAAATCAAGTCGTATTAACATTGATGTTGTTTTCTATTTGAGAGAAAAAAAAAAACGTTTGTTGAGCTTATGTTTGTTTTTTCTTTCGAATAGAAAACAAAAACAATGTGAATACGACGAAAACATGAATACAACGATACAACTGCTTATTTCAAGTTGTGAAAAACCTAATCGACTTTTTGTTAAAAATCAATTTATAAAACACATATCTCACTATCTTTATCATTATTTTTTCCATTAATTGGAAGAATGAAGTTTGTGTTTGAATGAAAATTGCTTTTCTTCTGCAGTTTCACCAGTTTTATTTTTCACTTCTCCTGAAAAGTTATGTTTTTTGAGTTGTGACTGTTTTGTATTTAGTGTGCAACATGTTGTTGAAATGTCTTCAAGGACGGCATGCGTCCATATATTGCAGAACAGATGCATAGTATAAACAAAATCATACGCTCTCCGTACGTTGTTTTTGTGAGAGCAATTTCATTTGTTTGCTTATAATTTATTTATTTTTTTGTTGCTGATAACATAATGACGTGTCTTTCAGAACGTCAGTGTTCTCTCTGAGTATGCGTACTTGGCCTTCGAGACGGCTTTGAAGACTTCGTCTTTGAGGATTCATATTCCAACTGGGAACTATCGTTTTGAAATACGGTTCGCACTACGACCTTTAATGCATTTTATTTTCTTGGAGAAAGATTTTTTTGAAATATATTGAATACTTTTGCTTGTCAATAGTGAGACAAAATTTTTGAGGTTTAATTTAATATTAATTAATAATATTAATATTAATATTAATAATATTAATAATATTAATTTAATAAATTAGTTTTAAAAACCATTTTTATTTTTCTAATTGTTTGCTTTACCTAACGTTCAGCTGATTGAAGAATTTTAAATGTATATTGCTTGTATTTAGGTGGTTCTCCAACTCTTTTTTTTTTAAATAAAGTCAGATAAACAATAAAAAATTAAACAACCCACATAAAGTAATACTATGTTCACACTGAGATCAAATTAGGTAATTTCGTGAGATAATTTCGAAATTGTTCAAAAGTGTTCACACTAGGCTTGGATAGTTTCGTTTGACGTTTGATTTATTTTTTGTCAAGTCATTATTGGCCACATTCAGCACACTCAACAGTTCCCAACTTAAATGTTCAATTAAAAATAGAAAATTCTTATTTAAAGTAAGTACGCAAAATTATTTCGCACATATTCATACATCTTATCAATTGTACAACTTTAATTCATTGAAAACAGCGCTCACCTAAGTTTCACTGAATGGGTTGCTAACCGAAGGGTCAAAAAAGCTTAGTATTTGAATGTGACCATTATCATGTGTCATGTATAATTTTGGCGGTTCAGCTGAAATGGATAACAAGATTGTTTATACGTCACAAAAAGGCTGTGTTTAATCCACACTATATTCAGATTTCAGGGTTGCAAGTGCTTTTTTGCCTAATTTCGTGAGTAATTTAAACGAAATTACCTTGTTTGACGAAATTTCCAAATCAACAAATTGTATGGGAAATTACCATAGTTTTTAGATAATTTCAGTCGAAATTACACAAAAGCTCGAAAGTACCTAATTTGATCTCAGTGTGAACATAGTATAAAACTTTTCTTATTTTTTTAAATGACATCTAAAAGTCCTTTGTTTTATTTTTAACCACCCACGTCTAATTATATCGTGATGAAATACGGTTGTTTATAAAGCATTTGGAATACCAATAAAAAAAAAGCGGTAAAGTTTTTTGAATGTTCATAGCTATTGTCCTAAAATTTCCAAATAAAAATTGTAACCACTAGATATCAGGTCTAGCTCAAGATATGCTTTATGTGCAGGGCTTTATAATATTATTCATACACTATTAAAATATTGTAATAATAATAATCTTAAAATATTTAAATAAAAAAAAAAGTATGTTTTAATTATTTTATTAAACTTACATGTTAATTCTTGAAAGTAATATTTATCTGTGTGTTGGTGGTAGAACATCTTATGAACATCTGTAGTTGTCTTGTTTAAATGTCACAATCACTTTATGCCATATGTTCTTTCAATTTAAGTTATGATTAAGAATTGTTGGCGTTGTTCAATTGAAAAAACTACTGCTTAAAATTCACACTAAAAATTAAACGGTTATGCACTTTCCCACTTCCTTTTCCGGTAGTTGTAAAATATTCCGTTAACACGTACATATCTGATTGTCACAAGATAAATAATATGCATAACTGAATAACGCAAAAGAAAAAAGAAATATCATCGCGACGGCTAATCAACCGTTTCACGAATTGCTTGAAGTGAACTCTGTCTAGGAACTGAAAGTACGAGTAAAGCTTCAATCGCTTGGGAGCGTTAAAGCCAAGTTAGTACAAAGTCTGGTTTTCTTGTTGGTGCTTGCTTTGCGTTTCTGTTTTTTCTCTTGTCTCACATTTTTCTTTAAAGTTCTCTCATCCAAGTGCTATTCAGACATGACTTGTAAACATCTCTTTCTTACTAGTTGATCGTGGTCACTGTAAAAAATAATTACTTGCATTCAAAAGATTGAATTAAAATGAAGAGAATTTAAGAGAAAATAAACAAAGTCTAAAATTGCGTTCTCTTCTTAAACCGCTATACCGTGAGGGCGTGACTATAGAAATTTTCTCATTTGTCATACGATCTCACATAACTGAACCCATTATCTTATGTGCTACTCTTCACACCGACACCATTTGCTTTTCTGATCTGGTATTTAAACAATAAATTTAATAATTTATTTATTTTTCATCAACCTTTTCATCGTCGCTTATTAATTTTTGATGTAAGTCAATTATATAATTTTATCCATATATAAATATATATATTTATAACTTTACTGCGGCTCAACTCAATTTTTGTAAATAATTTTCTTTTGTAATACCATTGTCGACTAACAATTAAATTATATCGAAAACCTTTGTCAAAAATTATTTGTTCTCATATCTCTTCAGGCTGAATGAATATTTGTATTCCACAATATTTTAAGGTATTCTTTGCGTGAAAACGGTGTGCATTTACCGTCGAAAAAGTTTGTATTTGCAACATTTCGACGGTAAATACACACTTTTCGACAGTAATACACATACATACTAAACACCAACTTTTATTTGTAATATTGTGTATTATACACAAAAAAGGTTAAAAAAACTAATGAGGAAAAAAATGTTAAGAATAAGCCAACAATTCTATTCCTTGTCCGTCATATATAGAGCAGAGCAACAAAATCCTCTTCTGAAAATATTCTGGATTGAGCGAAAGATTCCGGTTGTTCAGAAATAATCATTATCAGAAATAATGAAAAATGAATCGATAATTCAATTAAATAATTAATAATTAAATAAAGCTTACACGTTTTTACACCATGTTTTGGTCTTTCTTTGAGGAAATCCAATAATTTTTCGTCGGTGACCTTGGCGAAACCTTCAAATTCAATATCAACGCGTTTCAGCCCTTCGTTGTTAAGTCGATCGGATCATTCCCTCAACAACACAAGCAGCGTGTTCCGAAATTTTATTGAATTTTTAGTTGCTTTATAGCAAAACATATATTATTTTTATCACTAATTGTAGGAGAATGTACAAATGTACGTCTGCACACTACAATGGCATACTCAAAGTTAGCTCCTATTGATAACCAAAAAACAAAATATTCGGTTGCCAGATATATCACTTGTGAAAACAAAAATGGCGGGTGGCCCACTTCTCACGGTGGCCTACTTCTGTCGATGCTACTAAATAAAGTAAAAAGTTAATGTATACACTCAAACCTGAATATAGTTATTGCTATTTTTGAATTTCAATTAGTTTTTAAAATTTTTTGTTTTACATCTTATATTAACAATTTGGAGATTTTCGATTGTTCACTGTTAAATATAATTAAAATGTAAGATTCATAATGTCAGAGTTACTTAGATACTCGTATGATTTGTTTCCTAAATAAAGTTTTGGGATCTTTTAAAAAATATTCTCGTTAAGCAGTAAATGTTCTTTCTAAAGGAGTTAATAAGTCAATCGGTAAAAAATTCAAGTCAATCGTTATCAAGAACCGGTTTGAATTAAAATTAATTTTATACAAAATTTTGATTTTTTGTTGAAATATATTAAAGTCAACAGTTCATTTTATCAAAATGTAGCTTAAACATAAAGCTTTGTAGAAAATAATATAAAAAACCAAATATAATAACCATTACAAAAATTATGCCATTGTTTTCAAACTTCATGGACAAGGCATATGGGCATCTCCCAAAAAAGGTCCACCAAAAGTGAAGAAAAACATTAAAATAAAGCACTCTAACAGCTTTTAACTTTATTTTTTTTTTATTTTGATTATTATTTCTGCTATGTAACTGGAATTCAACTTATTATGATGTATTTTTATTAAAATTTATAATGAACATCTTTACTGTATATTAAAACCGTGCGAATGTCGCGTCCGTGCCACTGGGAGATGCCCATATGCTTTTTGAATTTCCAACGAGACAAATAACCAAATAACGATATGACAGAAAATCTTTAGGTAACAAAGATTTATAGGTCAAAAAGCCGAATGATACCAAGATAATGTCAAATTATCTTCCATTTTCTAAGGTTATCATTGCTTAAATTAAAGCTTTGTTACATAAATTTGTTATTTTAATTTCATTGTTTTTTCATAAAAAATAAAATATATAAAAAAAACAAAAAATATATTTTATTTATTAAATCTTTACAATGAGAAAATAAAATTTCAGAGTCTCCGAGAGATCTCCATATAAATCAGATGTTGAAAATAACTAAT
This sequence comes from Tetanocera ferruginea, assembly GCA_958299015.1. Lineage (NCBI taxonomy): Eukaryota > Metazoa > Arthropoda > Insecta > Diptera > Sciomyzidae > Tetanocera > Tetanocera ferruginea. Next base: position 171,973,190 of record OY282640.1, read on the forward strand.
TGAACAAAATAAATTGCAATCAAATAAATCCACCAAGTCCTTAAATAAGTATGTATTAGCCGATTTACTCAGAGTTTTTTATTGAAACTTCCTTCAACTGACCTGCTGGTGTTCTCTGCTTTTTCTATTGCTATTTAATTCTGATTAAATTATTTACTCTATAATAAGTTGTACTAAAAAAGTAAACTTCATACATATCTAATTTTGATTAAACGTTATTTTAGTTCATTTATGAAAAGTTAAAACTTGTGAGAGTTTGCTTTTATTCAACCTGTCTTCCATTGACCAAGTTCACTCATAATTTACTTACATAAAAAAATCACATATTGGAACTCGATATTTTGTTCCATGCTTAATTTTGAAGTGCTTTAAAAGCTTCCTTCTAAATATGGCAGTTTTATTCATGCACCCACCTGATCAAGTTCAAATTTATGGCCTAGTGAAATCGATGCTCATCTCTCTCTGTAAGTTTCTGGCACCAAGCAACTTAACTTTCATGTTATAATTAAAAATTTTGTTCAAAATTGGTCAGAAATCACTAGTTTAAAAATAGACCAGACAGTGTCTTCAAAAATTTACGCCCGCAACAGACCTTAATTACTAATTTAAACATTTCATATAAAATGCATGAAGAGCGCGCTGTCATCACTAACCAGCTTTAAAACAGTTGACACGGAAAGGTGTGCGACACAGTCCTATCTTCAACTAGAGTGAGTGCCAAACAGAGTAGTGCAAGGTGCAAGAAGGTAGAGAGCACCTAGCGTGAAGAATTGATGGAAGTACGACAACTGTTGTTGTCTCTGTTCTGTATTCTGATGATGTTTCCCAACTCTCGTCCATAAATAGCATTGGCTATCGCTCCATAAAAGGTGTTTTGTTGGCTTAAGTTTGAAGCTTAGTGTTAGCTCTTGTCTGGTTGGCAGCTTGAATACTTCATACTTATAATTAGCAACATTCTGAAAAACAACAAATAAGTTTTGTTTAGTAATAAGCAAGAAGAAGCAGTAGGCCGAGCATAGACTACCAAGTCGCGCTCTTAAACTATGACGCAATTTAAAATTAGCTTCTTGATAATGTAAAAAATTATAAAAATTGTATGGATTGTTATTAAATAAATTATCCTTTTTGATTTAGCGATATTAATTAGTGATAAGCGTATTTTACTAATTTCTTAAGACTTGTAATGCACGCAGTGCAGTTCAGATAAAATTATATCAATGTATTAACTTATTCTATCTGAACAGAAAATCTTTTGGTTACTCTCATTTGCAATCAGTGCCGGACGTATCCATAATGTTAATGAATTAACATTAATGTATTTTAGTGGTTTAACATCATCATTTAAAATTCAAAATAATAACTAGAAAAAACAAAAAAAAAATAGGATAACTAGGGATATTCAAGGGTGAAAGCGAATTGCAGGAATAAGAAAATGCAAGAGATTTTGGAGAATTTGGACTTGGAGAATACACCGAAAAAAATATTTCAGTAAAACTAATAAAAAACTTATGTTAGTTTACAAAAGCACTTTGACACTTTGGTGCCTGTTAATTTCTTGTGTAACTCAAAAAATTATATTTGTTGATCTATCGCATTTTTTGTAAGTGATAAATTTTCGATATATTAAGTAACTTGTAATTTAGTTGGATAAAAATTTTAAAAACTAGTTTTATGTTTGCAAATTTTCAAGGAATCCACTTTATTTATTCTATTAGTTTTAAACCTTTAAAAAAATAACATATAATACTCACTAAGAAAACTTTCCCAATTCAGAATTCGAACTAACCAGCTAACCATTAGATCAAAGCAATCGTTTAGTTTACTAAACTTGGTTTGCTTTATAATAACTATGGGGTCGTACTATAAGGTATTTCTTCGATTTAGTTGGACAATATTCAATTTTGTCAAACGCCGATTTAAAAAAAATATATATATTTTTAATTTGTTAAATAGTGTAAGAATAACGGACAATGAATATTTTTTACCTTGCCTTGCGCAAACATTTTTTTTTAGTTCTCTGAACTTTGTTATTTTTAGTTGAACTTTTCTTTAGGTTGCTAGCTGTTAGAGGAGTGCACTTAAAAATTCATATATTTTTTACAATTTTTCTAAGAAGTTAAAATAAATTAATTTTACTGAAGCAGATATGTTAAAATAAATGTAAAATGGTTTGGATGTTATTGTATTTATTAAAAATTAGTGATTGTATTTTAAAAATGGGTGTTTTTTGAGGATTCTTTTTTTCTAATTTTTGAATATCCGAACGGTTATGTTATATGCGGCTGTCTGCGGCTGTACCTTTTTCTTCAAAAACTTTACACTACAGGTGTTTACATCATTAAAAGTATAAACTTGTTGTCCGCTTTGTTCCGAAAAGTAATGAATTTTTTAAAAACCGTTTAAACCCAAAAAACTTGTAATACCTTCATAAAACCCAAAGTTTTCATGATATCGCCATGAAACTTGGTACAAGTTTATCTCTTCTATTTTATTGTTAGGTTTCAGAATGAAAAAAATGTAAATGTAATGAAGGTTGCAAATTTGTTACAATAACGCAATTAAAGTAACTTCATATCCGAATAGTCCTAAATCTTTATTGTTTGTAGTAGACAGTAGTGCGTGTCTGTTAAATGCCACAAATTGAATTGTTCATGTCAAGGTAATCAGGACTGCCGTGATAGTTTTATAGGAGCACAACACATCTGTACTTTTTTAGCCGCTTCTGCAACTTGCTCATTACATTATTTCATTCAAATGTCGTCGTAGGTTCAATGATTAAACGTTCACAAACAGAAACCGAGAAAAATTTTGTGTCTGCCAGAACCTCAACAGTATTCATGTATCTGTCTGTGGTAAGTCTTCTTTTGTTTCCGCAACGAGTCTTTAATTCCTTTGTATCAATTTCGAGCAGTGTTCCTACTTCATGTTTATCCAAAGATATCAGAATGTTTTCATGTGCGCGACAAAACAATGCGAGAATAATTTTCAAAATAAATTATTGTGTAGCTTTGCAATCCACAAATGCAGAGGCGAGTGCTGGTAGCTCAAGAAATCTTTCTGCTTCTTGTCGGTTTGGATTCGCAAAAGATCGAACGCATAGTACTCCTACATCAAGTCCTGAAATTTTTTTTTTACTGAAACAATGGAGCCTCTGTTGCGGCAGCTTTGGTTTCTACTCAAAATCAAGTGTATATAAACAGAATGCAGCTTAGCACCATGACGCTGGTTGTAGTGTACTAAATAACATTTTCTATTTATAAATTAGTTTAATACATACTTGTGGACTCTTCGTCATTACGTACGACGTACCTTAACAGTCATCCCATGTTCAAAGAAGTTTAAGTATGAACCTGTTAGTTTTATTTTCACTAGTTGACAATTAATTTGAAATGCAAAACAATTTAGCAATCATAAATTATCGAAATAGTTAGCTTCTGTTGGTCCTTGCCTACAAAAGTAAGCATTTCCTCTTACCGACACTGACCGCAACTGACCACCAAAGCCACTTGAATGTTGACATCAGCTGCCTAGGTTGCTATCACATGCGTTGCATCGTCATCGCACACAGTGCAAGTACACGCTGCGCTACGACAAGATGCAGGATGCATTTTACTAGGCTGCAAAAGCTAAGACCGCATATGATGCCATGCCTGCAACAACTGGCGTCAGCCACTATTACACTCGTAAGAGCTTCCAACGACAATTGTTTTTAAGATTTGCATCGCATCTTCAGCACTGGACCACCATTAGCAATGCGAAACTTTCCCCGTTTTATTCACTATTGCATCCAAATAATTGTTTGGAACAGCGGAACAACCAAGCTACAACTGCTATTCTTGTCCAGGCATAATATTCTAATACGCAGTAATAACAATAATCGCTGTCAATTGTATTTTGTGGTATTGTTAGTTACCTCGATTATTTTTCGATGCGATGTTTTGAACTCTCAACGTGGTTGGGCTGTGGTCTAAGAAGTTGTGCTCTTGAAGTCATGTTAACTTCAGAGTTTACATGTTCGATCTATGCTAAGATATTGGTTTGAGGTTTAATTAGGTCTGTGATGAAGCAATGCAAACTGTTATGCTTTAATGTAGAAACCAAAATTAGACGACATTAACACTTATGAAAAGTGTCTTCTATGTTAGTAAACATGTTGTTGTTAACTTAGCTGGCATTTTAAGTAGGCTGCATTTTAAGTAGGTGCAAACCACACTAGAGGGCAAATATTAGACCCAACTTTGGTTAAAACTAAATAAGGGTCTTTATTGTTGAAGTGTTGAGTACAGTTCAAAAATATTATCAGAGCTATACTTAACAAAATGGCGGATTCCCAGCCGCATAAAAAAAAAAACAAAATAAAAAATCGTACGTAGTGTCGAATAGAAAGAATTTTTGAATACACTGTAGAATTTTCAAGTCAATCGAACAAGAACTGGACGAGTTTTCGGTACCAAATAAAAATTTGTTGTTTTTAGAAAAACGCGTTTAAAGTTTAAATTATGTAATTAGGTATGCAGATAACAGTGAAAGACAGTTCCTCTGTTCAAAATTGGAGCTCTAACGCTCCAAAAAAATTCCAAACTGCCGAAATTTCAGTGGTCATTTCTTTTATTCACACCATGAAAAAATGTGCGATGGGAATATTTTAACAACACCCCAATTCATTTACAAAAATTATAAAAGACAACAACTACTCATATTTGTTATTGCAATCAGTAACTTCATAACTAATGACTAAAGGTAAATTTAGAAAAATATAATTTGTAATATTAATAGCCGGCCGCTGTTATTTCAAAACACTGTTAGATTGAACGATTTGCGTTCAAGTCAACAGTTTTGTTTGTTGAATGATGGTTTCAAAGTACCTGCTTGTCTCTAAGCAAGCCATAAAACATTCAAATTTTTAAAAATAAACAACAAAAATTATTGTTGCAACTGTTTCATCTGTTGAAAAAACTGAAAATTGTATCAACTGACAACCAACTGTTGATTTAAAAGTTTCATTTGTTGTCTGGTATTTAACAGTGAAATCTGTTATTTCAACCCATGGTTTGTTTGATGTAACAGCATTTTTTTCCCTTAGAGTAGACGATCGATGGATTTTTTTTTAAAAAAGTCGAAATAAAATATCTCAAAAATGTGCTCAACAAGTTCTCATAAGTCGATAAACTGCTCATTTTACGAGAGATGCCGCATTGAAAAACTCTCACGCATTATACTTTAAATGCGCTTTTCTCGAAACAGTGTTTTTCTAAATTGTTTTATAAAAAACTCAAAAAGATCTGAACCGGTTTTGGTACAATTTTGATGGCAGTTTTATAGCTTCTACTTATACTTATACGTTTTCGGTATTATAATCCACTCAAAGTGATTTTTTTATTAAATTGAATGCTAAGAAATCGGTGTTTTTTTCAAATAAATCTTCATTTTATTATATAATACCTTTATACTTATAATAAGTGTGGAAACTCTTTCGTTCTTTCTTTGCCTGTTTCTTTTATGAAGACATGAAGGCGTGTGTAGTATTTTCAGATTTTTTGCTGTTCTAAGGATTCGTGTGAAGATATTATGAACATATAATTTTAATTATTTTAAACCTTAAAACAACCATGTTAATTGATATTTTATATAATTTTAATCAATTTTTTCGAAATTAGAATTTTGTGACTTATCACCTTCCATGTCTTCAATTGCTTGCCTCTTATTTTCAAGTATTAAATATTATTCGCTGTGAATCGACTTCTGCTCTGCTTCCGTATATCACAAAATTGATAATGTATAAAAACGTGTTCACCGTCACCGTTTAAAAGAACGTTTAATCGTTTGGACAAAGTTATTTTTTATGGAAGGTAGGTGTGGTTTTCATCGGACTTGGCTCATTTTTGAACTTGATCCTTATTTTTACGATTAAAGTTTAAATATCGAATTAATTATGAGTGCTCCAATATTACGACTCCAATCGTGCCGACAAACATACATGACTAAATCTAATTAGAAAATGATGCGGACCAAAAATATATCAACTTTTCTTTACCAATTACGCAGTATGCGTGAGGGTTTACAAATATTTGCAAACATTGGCGCCTTACTACCATTACGAGATACGAACGACGTAACATGAACGTTCTTCATTTGTTCGTAAAAATATTCGAGCACAATTTATTTTTTGAGGGAATGATGTTGTGAACAATCTTATCATAATCGTTCTACACACCCTTTATTTACTTATATTAATGACATCAGATTCATGTTATAGGAATAACATTTCTCATCAAGTGGAAATTGGCTTGCCCACTTGAAGTTGTTCTCAGTTTTAGAATTATTTTGGAGAGTCTGGATTGCAAGTTTTTTTTTAAAGTTAGGCCTTGTCAACAGAATATTTCATTTATTTTTCTAGAGCCCGTAATTTGAATTTTTTTTTTTGTATAAGTGTTTGATATTATATTTTTTGGAACTGTATAAATACTAGTGTCCGACCGAATATTCGGTTTCGGTTTCGGTTTCGGCCAGTTTCGGCCCTTTTAATCAGTTTCGGCTATTCGGCATCAATATGGCCGAAACCGAAACCGAATATTTGATCGGACACTACTAATTCGCTTTTTACATATACCTATTTCAATGGTAGATGTGAGTTCGGTTTCATCAAAATTTTTAATGGTGTTAAGTAGAACAAAAACGTGAAATTTAGTCATTTGATTGACTGTGTGGGTTGAGTCCAGCACAAAACGATAAATGTAGTTTTTTTTAGATTCTAATATTAAGTTATTTAACTTTAAATACTAAAAAGTTCCTTAAAGTGGTATTAAAATGATCTCAATATTTATTATTTTAAAGTTGAACATTAATATTCAAACGGTCATATTCATAAAAATATCTTGAAATAGATTTAAAGTGCTCAATAGTCAAAAAGCTTTTTAGAGATAAATTTTTTTAAAAATTTTGTTATTCATACAAATATTGTCTCAGCTTATTTGTTAAAATAGGAATACTCTCAATTTGAAATGGGAACAGTGTCAAGAATGGTTCGTGAATTTGATGAATTCAATACTTTTTAGTTTATTTGTCACAATTTTATCAATACTTTGACATGCAAACAGTCAAAAAATTGTTTAATCTATGTTCTTTTGTGAAAAAATTGTCACTTATAATTTTTGTTTTTAATATTTTGAAATGTTTTGCCATGTTTTCATATTTTTTGAAACAGTTTGAAGTATTTTTGACAATATTTGTGCTCACATTAGAGTTAAAATTTTAAAAAGGCTTTATCAAGGGTTTATTGAAGGTTACTCATTTAAGAAGCCTTTATAAGAGATTTTTGTCGTTATTGGACGTTTATGGGTACTGTTTTTGAAAATTTTTTTTGTTAAGGCTTTATAAGAGGTTCGTAAATTTTTATGAATAAAGGCAAAATAATATTTATCGAATATATACGTTATTATAATCTGTTTCAATTGTTATGTTTTTGAAAGCTTTTAACTAAAAAATTAAAAAAATAATTTGTTTTTTAAAACAATTTTCAAGTAGACATTCAGTTTCGGTTTCGGTTTCGGTTTCGGCCGAATATTACAAAAATGGCCGAAATTCGGTTTCGGTTTCGGCCAAAATTTTGGTTTCGGTCGGACACTAATAAATACACCTAATGTTGTCATTAGTTCAATCCTATAAAACAGACACTGGCTGACCTTTAGCAAGAATAAGAATTCAAGTTTAAAACCACCCTCGGCTTTGGCACATATAAGCAGAGTAGGAAGCTCGTGTAATGCACGTTTAGAAAACAACAACATTACATTTACAAGTTTTAAACAAATGCTGAATTCACAATGTATAAATGTTTCGATCGGCTTTCGCGCATGCACAGTTTATTTATTTCTGAGTCGGCATCTTTTAGGTCCTTCTCGTTCTTCTAAACTCGCATGTGCAATAAACACAAATGGTCAAATGGAAGCGCAATCCGCGCTTTGGTTGTGCTGATCAATCGCCTCCACCACCGCAAATCGTGCAATTGTGCGTTAGATTTGTGCGCTTGAGCAGCTTAATTTGCATTTTTATTTTTATGTTTTCATTGAAAGCGCCGTCATCAATGGAGCAACAAGCTACATAGCTGTTGGTGTAGCGTGGCCAATATCAACGTCGGCAGATGCATAGAGCATACGGGCTGGCAGTCGCTTCATATTCAGAGCTACAATACGACTACGTTAGCATTTCGGCACTATTGTAACTGATGCAATTGCTTTCATATAAAAAAAAGTGCAACGACGGAAGCCAAGTAAGGCTATATTTTTTTCTTTGACGTTTTGACCGCATATTAGAATTGCAACTCGTGTCACCTATGAACCATTCGTTGTCATCACCGAGGAGGCGGAGGCGTACAGTCTCATGCTATCGTGATGGCTAAAACGACAGTTTTGCAGGTGGCTGTTTGAGTGACGGGCTTTGCAAACAACTCGAAAAAAAATGTCAAAAACAAATTCTTTATATTGTTGCCAAGTAAATCAATTGTAAATATCAAATCAATCAATTAAAAAAGCTAACAGATAAAATCAATCAATCATATGCTCTCTAGGTCAAAATGGCACCTATCAAAGTGACAGCAATGATAGTGATATTGATGTGCTTTAAACATCAAGTTTAAAACTTAAAAACAAAAGTGTTCATTTTATTGATACCAGTATTTGTATCAATAATATATACCCACAGACATATTTCACAAGATTAAATTGCTAGTGATGCAAATTTTTGTTATATATTAATTTCATTTCGTTCAAAAATGTTTTAGATGTTTAATAAACACACAAACTACATTTTTGTTTTTTGTTTTCAACAATTCAAATATAAATTCAAGATGTATTCCTTAAAGGGAGACCTTTTCAAACCAGCTTAAAATGAAAAGAAAGCCACAAAAATGGTTTTTTTCCCGTCGCTATTTTAGAGCTTATTTTTTCAAAAATTCAAACAAACCTGTATTTTGCTGTAGTTTTCGGATCTTTTTCGAAAAAATTCGAGGTATATTCTCTGGAGTTGAGGACTTCCAAAAATTTTAAAACAAAATTAACCCTGGATCACTAACCTATGGCTGAGTTGCGTCACAACTAACTCTGGGTGTTTTCCACACACATAAGAAGTTCGCGGTTATGAGCATACAATTGCTTAAACCTAAGAAAAGTGTTGGTTTTAAATAAATTTAAGATTATTTTTACCATTTTAAAATATTTTTTATTACAAAAATTATTTTTTTTTTGCTATGTAGGTAAATTCCACCCTCAGTTTAGTGATGGAGGGTTAAAGCTAAAAACACATTGTCAGATTTGAAATCAGAAAAAATTAGAATGACATTTTTTTTTCTTCTTTGTTTTGAAATCATAGAAACTTAAAGAACTGAACGACTTTTAATTGTTGAGAACTGTTCAAGTCAAACTGAGTAAGCAACATTTTAATAGATTAAGTTGAAACTTGAATCTTTGAAGAAAAATGGTTTATGTTCAGAAATCTAAGTTACCTTAAGACACTGACAAATACTTTAATACTTTTCAAGGTGTTTTACAATATGTACTAGTTTCAATTTTTACTTCTTTATATGATGTCTCTAACATTGATCTAATTTCAAGTGGCCGATATTTGAATACAGGAACACTTAAAATCATGGAGACATTCATGGAATTATTGTTTAAAGCGATATTATGTCTATTTGATTTTTTTTAACTTACATATCCAGAATTTATATTGAAAGGTTTTACTTATCATAGCATTCAATTTTATTGTAAAACTTATTCAATCGTTTTTTTGCAGTATTGAATACTTTCAAAGTTGAAAAATTCAACAAACGCCCTTCTTTGTAACCATGCATGTAGATTAAAAATGTCAAAAATGTTGATTGTTATATTTTTCTGTTTTTTTTTATAATTTCGCCTTAGACTACTGGCCACCACGATAAATCACTCATCTTCAGTGGCATCATCGTCCATTTTGTTTTCGAAGGGAATCATTTAAGCAAAAAAAAAAAAACAATAAAAATAAAAATGATATAACTACTTGTGCGTATGTTTCTCTGATAAAAATTGTTTTGTCAGTTCGCCAGACGAATGCTGGCAGTTAAAAATAACCTGGAATGTGATTTACCCGACGGACTCTGGCGACATGCACGCATGCGTATGTTGCTGTAATTGTGGCTAATGTGGCTGGAATTCTTTAAACTTTTGTCTTGAAACTAACTCAAGGAATTGTCTGAAAATGGACACAGAACTGTGCTGTGACTCCTTCCTTGAATTGTTATTGATTTATTTAAACAGTTTTCATCGTTATATTGCTATCGCGTGGCATATTGCTGGAACAATGCAGCATTCTTTGAAAGATTCTCAAATGCAAGTCCATAGAAATCAATATATAAATACGAGTACATACATAAGTCAGAATCTCTGCAAGTATTATGCATTTAATTGCTTTTTATCTGTGCAACTGTTGTACAATTCATTTAATAAGGCACGCTCAGGAAAACTGCACGACTTAGAACTTGCAAATATTAGCATTAAAAGAGTTGAATGATCTCCTGTTCTTTTCGTTTTAATTGATTGCATTGAACAAATTCTTTTAACACTGAGTTCATGTCAATGTTTAAATAGCGTTCTCTACTAACGTTTGAAGCACAGTATTCATTCGTTGTATCCCAAAAGGAAAATAGAAAATTCCTATACAAACCATCTTAAAATAGACAAAAATCATAAGATCCTACAGTTGACTTTTTGATGAGTTCCTAATCGTAGTAAGTGTGTATTTATTCGAAGCATAACCTTAGTCACTTAGCTTTGCGTTAAACTTGAACGATTGCAAACGGGCCGGATCCACTTACTGCGGGTGATGCCAGTTGCAAACGGAGAACCTCTCTCTTTCATGATATTCTTATGTATTGCCAAATCGTTTGATTGGTATTGCAAGCAGCGAAGGAATTCGCACAAATTGCCATTTATCGCAAATGAAAAAATGCTGACTGTTGGCTTCAGAAGAACACGCTCCAAAACTTGTCGTTACACAAGCTGAATACTGAGTAACTGTCGTCAAAGAGATTCTGCTACCACTGCGAGTCGTTTTTTTTTAAGGCATTTATATGTATGTTGTTCATTATCTCCTATGGTTTGTTTGTGTTTAGATTGCAATGTATAGACTTCAAAAACGTATTGATTTTCATCCCAAAATGGTGTGCCAATTGCTGATCCACCTTGAACACAGGCCTTGTTCATGCCCAAAGTGGAAACGTCTAAATCATCGATCCCAAAGAACAAGCAGGCCAACAATCAAGAGCCTATATCATATACAAACGGCTGTAGACAGATTGTGATTTTTAACAATACAATAAATATATGTTGGCCTTTGCTTGAATGTAAGTAAGTTGGGATCCCTTGAAGTACATTCTTATTTCAAAAAAAGATGTTAATATTGTTTAATATTTGCAACCAATTTACAACATGTACTGACTAAGTTAAAAAGAAAATATTGATGTATGATGATAGTTAAAACCGATAAATTCAATTATATATTAGAATAATATAAAAAATATTATTTAGTTTTGGTTGGTAAAAAGCACATCATTGTATTGTATTGCACATGCATGCAAACAACTATTAAGACATCTATTAACATATTTGCACACATGTTTAACACCTTAATTAGTTTTAAATATTTATTGTTTCACAACTAATTCAGCATGGTTGCAACCAGACTGATATACATTAGATAAGTGAAGGGCTCCATATATTTTATTATTAAACAAGCGGATGTAACCCGGTGTTACTCGCGGTTGTGCCTCGAGCACAGAAAAAGGACGATTTTCAAAACGTCTCTCATTTTAACATTTTTCAAATTATCAATTCAATTTTAACATTTTTTAAATAACCGTTTTTTGGGGTTTTGCCCCCTCTTTCCGTCGAAAGTGTTTGGTCAAATTTGCGTAAAACTGTATCTGCCAGATATGATTAAAAAAAATGACATCTTCAACGTCTCGATCTGAAGTCTGGTTTCTGAGGAAAATGGTCACTCACACTCAAAAAGAAACACATATCTCTTTCCGGTGAAAAATTTTTCTATTTTCGATAATAGCAATTTTCACTTTTTCAAATAAAATGTTCTTTGATTAGAATAAATTTTCACATTTTCGAAGAAGTATTTCTTCACTTCTAAAAAATGGAAATATTTCAATGTCTCTTATAATGATAATTATTTTACTCGCACAAAAAAATTCTCATTTATAGAGAACAATTTACTGAAAATGAAAAATTTTTTCTATTTTTTGATAAAAAATTCACTATGAGAAGTATTTTCTTCTTAGTATAATAAAAACATATGTTTTCTCAAAAAAAAAGTCTTTTTCTCTAAAATCGATATATTTTTATATATTTCTCTATTTCATAGAAGCTTTTTATCATTTTTAGGATCGCATTTACAGAAAGGCTTGCTCTGGAGCAAAGCAAAGTCTAAACCATTTTTCTCTTAATATTATGCCTTTTTTATCAAATTCCGAGAAACTTTTTTCTGAGTGCAGTTTGAAAAGTCATTTCGAGAAAAATGCGCAAAAATGCAAAGAAATTCGAATTTTAAAAAATCCTATAAGCACCGATTCGATTTTTGGATTGGCTTCGTTCAACTTCGGTTTTGGTCGATACTGTTCGGTTGATGTTTTTCATCTTGATAAAGCTTCTGCTCGTGTTCGTTTAACTTTTTTTTTCGTTCGTCTTTGGTTCTTGACTTCGTTTGCCTACGGCTCATTCCTTGATTTTTGTCGAAAGAACTTTTAAAAGCATAGGATCTATTTAAGAAACAGATACAAATGACTACCAAATTTTATCAAAATCGGTTCATCCGCTTTGACGTGAATGAGCCAAACATAGTTGATTGAATAAAGTGCCCTTTCACGTAAGTGAACTTTCACGTAACTGAAATTGAAGTAGCCTAAATTCTGTTGCAGGGTCAAGCTATTTCACGTGCCAAATTTTAGTAAAATCGGTGAAGTCATTTAAGAGTTATTGAGTCTTAACAATTATCTTGGGTGCAGTTGAACGTTCATACCAAATTTCATTGAAATCGGTTCAGGCGTTTAGGAGTAATTAGTAATACTAAGTAATACTACAGTAATACTACTTAAAGAGCCCTCTTACGGAAATCTTTGGAATTTTGCTTAGCCTATGTTATCTTGGGCGCAGTCGAACCATCATTCCGAATTTAATTGAAATAGGTCCAGGTGTTTAGGAGTTGTTGTAGAGTGCCACGCCCACTTTTTTATCTATGCTTTATATTGGGTGCAGTTGAACCTCCATAAAAAATTTCATTGAAAGCGGTCCAGGTGTTTAGGAATTATTATGTCTTTAAAACGCACTACTTAAAGCGCCCTCTAGCGGAAGTTTTTGTAATTTTTTATTGCCTTTGTTTTATTTTGGGAGCAGTTGAACCTCCATACCAAATTTCATTGAAATCGGTTCAAGCGTTTAGAAGTTATTACATAGTGCCACGCCCACATACTTCCGCCCACTTTTTACCTATGCTTTATCTTGGGTGTAGTTGAACCTTCATACCAAATTTCATTGAAATCGGTCCAGGAGGTTAGGAGTTATTGAGTCTTAAGAACGGACTTCATAAAGCTCCCTCTTGCGGAAGTCTTTGTAATTTTTTATAGCCTATCTTTTATTTTGGGAGCAGTTGAACCTCCATACCAAATTTCATTGAAATCGGTTCAGGAGTTTAGAAGTTATTATAGAGTGCCACGCCCACATACTTCCGCCCACTTTTTTACACCCCCTATGTTCTTTCTCTCTATAAAAAGTACTTGGTGTCCAAATTTCAGCTCAATCGGATAAACGGTGCGCGAGCCTATACGGAACAGACAGACAGACAGACAGACAGACAGGAGGACAAACATTTGATTTTATATATAAGATTTCAGAAACTCTCTCTCTGGGTGAATATGAAATCTGGATTTCATAGATATGTGTGAGTAAAAACAAACAGTAGCGTGATTTTAACGAATTTATTTCTTATTTATTGTTTTACATTGAACATTTTTATAAACTAATGCTTAAATAAATATACTTTTTAAAAGTAAAAAAATTCACTATGCTATGTAACCTCAAATAAAGACAAAATAGTGTATTTTGCATTATACGGTTAGGATATATCAAACGGATTCGGATTCATCGCATCAAAAAACTTTAAAAAGTACACTGAGGGAAAAAGTGTTTAAATTAAATGAAATTGTGTTCAAAATAATGTATTTTGCATTTTACGGTTAGGATATCTCAAAATAATTTGAATTCATCGTATCAAAAACCTTTGGAAAAGTACACTGAGAGAATTATTTGCTAAAATTAAATGAAATTGTGTTCATATCAAACGAATTGGTTTTGAAAAAGAGCTTGAAACAATTTCATTTAATTTAAACAGAACTGTTTTTAAAGTAAAATTCTAAACAAAAGTTTTTGTTTTTAAAGCAATGTTTTTAAAAACAAATTTAAAACAGAAATTTTAAAAATTAAAACAAATATTTTGAAGCATCATTTTTGTCATTTCCATTTTTTAAGCTTTGCCGAGTTTTTGGCGTCGGAATCATAATCATAATCATACCCTCGGGACCCTCCGCATACCAAATGTTAACTTCTTTCGATGAAGTTTGCATTTTAAATATTGAAATATATGATCGATGATCGATATTTGTCAAACCAATTCATAAACTTTAAACATTGTCATTGTATTCACATAACTAATTTGTTTCATAGTTGAAATAGTTTTTTTATGGTTGAAAATTAAACACACTTGTTTTAAATTTTGTATTGTAGAAACGCAAAGGTGATAAATTTTTATTTAAAAATATTTTGTTTAATTTTAAAGTATGTTTTTTTCTCAGTGTATGATTTGGTTTCTGCTTAAGCAAGTTGATCAAATTTTGGCGACCAGTGTATTCAGGCCTGAAATTGTTTCAAATGAAGAGCAGTGGCGACTTAATCATTTCTGTCAAAATCAAACATACATACTATCTTAAAAAATTGTAGCAGATCAAAATCTTAAGCACATTTTTGATCTTAGGTTTACAATATGTGTCGGCATAAAAAATTACATCCAGATCTTAAAAAAAACCAAAATAATTTTATGAGTATTTCTAAACTCTTCAGATGGATTGTGTCAAAACTAGTTTGTGTCAAAACACAACTTTATTGTGAAAGTAATGTAGTTACCTCAGAAAAGTTACTCTAGAAAATCAAAATAAAAAAGGTAAAAATAATTAAGCCATAACCATTTTTTGCTTAGGTATGTTTAATACGATATTTATTTGAACATTCGTATATTCTTGTTCTGCAAGTTGTTCTTCTATATCGCTTTTAAGAGATGCTGGACAAAAAAGTTTGTGCCGTTTCGCAGTATCGGAAATTTTCCTTAAATTATTTTCCTGAAATGTTGTACTTGCTGAGCTTAGCTTGCTTAGTAATTCACATGAATAAAAAAGGAATGCGAAAAATAAACAAGAAGAAATTTTTAGAATTCCCTGCAGATATGCTGCAGTACGCATGAGTATCAGAAGACACTTTGGCGTCTGATCGATGAACAGCAATCACCAGACGTAAGATGATTGCGTCGTGCAGTTTGTTGGCTGAAGATGATCATGATTTTCAACGTCAGTTCGAAAGACAAGAAGTCTGGTTGAGTTACGCGCAAATTACCACTTATGGCATGTTGTAATGTGTGGAGTTCGCTTGGCCGTTGTATCAAGTAGACTAGACCAACGGTAGCCATAAGTCGAAGAAACTAGAAAGGAAAATAAGAGACACAAAGACGTCGAAAGAAACACTGATGTTTCTTTAGTTGACAGTCTTACAATACATAAAATACTTTATCAGACAAGATCTAAGAATGCTTGAAAAATATAAAAAAATATGAAAATGCCGAAGTCAAATAACACCTTTCTTCTCTGTTCAAAAAATCTAAAGCCAGCTTATTAATGAAAAATTTGAATCCTGTAATTATCAACTTAAAGTTTAACTGTCAAGTATTTCCCCTTATTTTTAGATTTTATACAAAGAAATATTCTCATATTGAGCTAGATGGAAGAAAGAAGCATCAGAAGAGTAGCTTTATTTCTACTACAATATAAGGGCATCTTCTAAACGGAACAAGTATCTATTAACTAGTTACGTGTTTCTGCTTTGGCTGCAATTCTGATTAAAAAAAAGATAGAATATTTATGCAACATCGCTAAAAACAAAAATAAAAAAATTATTGATTCGTGCAGTGATAGCTCAGTATGAGATGACGAATGTGGAATCAAAATTCTCTATTGGTACATAATTAGTGAGATGTTGTGATGCGGTTGGGTGGGGGGCGGTTACGTCTAGTCCAGGAATTCGTTTTCTAATTAGGATTCCAAGCATGATTTTAATGATGATACCTGTATCGCAACTGAAAATGTTTTATTTCTTGATGTTGGTGTATCTTTGCATTTTAGTCACATTCAATTCGCATTGTTCCGAAGCACCATAAAAACCATTTATTTGTTATAATCTTTTTATTAAATGAATAAGTCGCATTCCTCTAAGCACAACATATTTTTAACAGATTTTCTTGTTAATTTATAGGACGAGCGCTCATCACTATCATCACCCAACGAGTCTGATGAATCCTCCGACGTTGATTCCCCATTGGTGGATGCTTCGCAAATTGGTAATACTTTTAAAGTGTCTGGGTCAAATTTAACAAAGCCAGCAACAACAACATCTATACTTAATGGCCAGACTCAGCAGTGTACTATACAAAAACAGTTTCAACCAGATGCCACAACAAAATCGACTGCATTGTCAAACCAAATAGACGTTGGCAACACTGCGTTAAAACCTCCTACAATTGCACCAAGACCCAGTGTACCAGCTACGGAAGTTTCAAACCTGAACAACGTTATGTATGCATCGTCTTCGCTATCAAGCATACCGCAAGAAGTACTTCTTCAACTTATACAATCGGGTCACTTGCAACTGCACACAGAAGATGGTAAGTACCCCCACAATTTCTTAATTTGTTTAAGTTTTTGAAATTAGTTCTGGAGTCAATGTAACACATTGATTTTAAGCAATAATTTTGTAATAATTTTTAAAATTCCTCCAAAGCGTTTCATTCACTTGTTTAGTATTTTTTTCTAATCATGGTTTTATCATTATAATATTATTTGTTTTTTGTAACTGTAAAATATATTGATGACAGTAATACTAAGACTTAGACGATGCACATTTATTATTATTGCAGACGGAAGTGGACATCAATACATTACAATACCTTTGCCGATGCCCTCCTCTGCAACATCGACAACGCCAGGATATCGAACTGTCGCCAACAATGTCCTTGCCACGAACGCATCGTTTGACTATAATGACGTATCTTCAAAAACAACAATTCTAACCGAAGGAGGTACAACTACTCCACAAAGTACTGGTACGAGTACATTAACTGGCGATTTAAACATAAAGCAGGAGCTTATGGATTAGATGCGTAAAAACGAAAGAGAGAAAATTAACTAACAATAGTACTGTTCCTATCTCCGTACAACGTGTTTTATGTTTTGTTGTTTACAGTTTTTAATATTGATTAGAATTAATATTTAAGTGTTCAAGTGTTCTCGGATAGAGTATGGATGAATTGAATAATCAACCTTTATCATTTCAAATTCCCTGAGTAGCAATTTATAATCCCAAATTTAAAGAAACATAAAGAAATATGTGGACTAACGATTGGAAAAAGGATTCCCCTGGAACTTGGGTTCTAATTTTCTAACAGTCCTTTCTTCCCTTTTAAATTCAACAAAATAAGTTTTTTATTATTTCAATACTTCAAAGATAATGTTTAGATTATTCGTTCTTTAATAACTTCGGAAATAATTATTTCCCTATGTTATCTGTTCATATTATATCATAATTATTTGTGCCTTTAGTTTTAATTTGTCTGTCGGAACTATGATGAACATAGTAACAAAGGAAATATTCATTTTATTAAAAACTAACTTATTGCTAAGAAATATTTTTTTTGAACGCTAGTCAAAGTTCTTGCCCCAGTAAAGTTGATCGAAACTCAATTAAAATCATGTATAGATTAACACATGCTCCTATGCTAAACAAACGACATGTTGCATATTCATACACACATATTTTCATATGAATTTGTGGTTTTTTTCCCCCATATCTTATTATTGTATTTATCTTTGAAAGTAATTTGAAATCATTAAAAAAATAAAATTTTTTACATAATATAAAAATAAAAGTGTCCGTGTCTTAACTAATCGTTGCTGCAAAGTAAAAATAATTCATTAACGCAATTAATGGACGTTCAATGAACCCATTCAATGAACCGATTGATGGATGGTTCGTATTGATAGTGCTCGTTCAGACTTGGTTTGGTACTCGTTCGGTACTGCTTTCATGTTAATTTCACCGTTTCTTACCGATTTATAACATTTTTAGTTTGATCGTACCTGTCATTAAGATTTTGGAATTTCTTTGATTTTCTAAGTGTGATTTTGTATGCACACATAGAAATTTGAAAGTTTAAAAATTTACTCAGAACGGAACTATATTTTGAACACCACAAGGGTGTTAAAAATAGACGCAAAGGTTCATTAAGGTCATATACATTTGCTTGAAATACAAATTTTACGAGTAAATTTTTTGAAAATAAGGTCAAACATTCTCCGAATTTTTTGAAAATAAGATAAAACATTATATAGCGTTTTATAAAAGCGTTTGTATAAAATTAAATTAACAGAATTAATTAGTAAAATTTAACAAAGTTAAATTAACCCCACGGCCGATTCTTAAAGGTAAAAGATCTTAAATTGGAGAGCTTTTTGTATGAGATTTTGAGAGATTTTATTATTTTTATGTGCCTAAAATACATACATATCAAATTGTTTTCCTGCAGATTAAATTTAAGCCTCTTAAAAAGTTTTTAATTTTGGGGTTGTATGGGACGTCAATTTTTCTAACACATCTCAGGTTTGACATACAATACACGAATACCTAGTTTCCGTTTTGTACCTTTAATAATAACCTCTTTAAAGAGTTTCCAATTTTGGGGTTGTATGGGAGGTGGGTGTGTTATTGGGTGAATGACACCCATTTTTCTAACACATCTCAATTTTGACATAGAACACACAAATACCGAATTTGTCGAATTTCAATTTTGGGGTTGTATGGGAGGTAGGCGTGGTTTTCAGCCGATTCAGCCCATTATCAAACTTGATCTTAGTTTTTTAGAAAAAAGCTTAAATATCGAATTTCAGCACGATAGCTTCAAAATTATGGCTGTAATCGTGTCGACAGACAGACGGACATGGCTTTATCAACTCAGGTGGTGATGCCGAGCAAGAATATATATACTTTTCTACACCTACCACGCCTCCTTATGGGCGTTACACACGTCATAACAAAATAAATATACCCCTTACGCAGTAAGCGTGGGGGTATAAATATATTAGTACCTGGGCGTCGGAGCTCTGCTCAGATTCCTACCGTATATTCAAATGTTTTACGGTTTTTAATGTATCTAAGAAACAACATATATGATCATATTTTTCAATAAACTTGAAATGCATTTTTATTTTATGATAACTTCGTTTTTCAACTAAACGAAATTTGTTATGGTTTTTTATCCCTTCACAAATACTAAATTATTTCGATAGTTTACTTATGCTTAACTTATGCCGGCCATTCCCAGCCTAAGCAAATTTTTTTTTCTCAAAATTTACCTCATACTCCTTTTCCACTTACAAGAATATAAGTTATTTTTTTATGTCGCAATTTTTTCTAAAGTTATGGAGACAGCAATTTTTGATCAAAGTAAAAATCTCGAAAATGGAGTCATTTTCAATAAATCATATCTCTGTTATTCGTTACCCCTATTTTTATAAATGAAGTATCGTTAGAAAGCAATTGAAAAGCAATTTTTAATAAAAAATAAAATACTTCCTACTTTTTCTAAAAAAAGTAAGCTGTTCATATCTCAAAAATGCATTTTCGGTTTGTTTTTACGTAGAATTATCTTACAGCGCGGATTGTATGGAGTCGTTTTAACAAATTTTGTTAAGGTCATACCTACAGCTTTTAATACTCGTCGTTCAAACATAATATATATACTCAAGTATCAGATATATCCTGCGCTAAACGAATACCTAATTTTGGATTTTGTTACTAAAAGTCACAAAATAGCAAAAGCTAAGAAGAATAATCTAGATTTTTATATAAGAAAATCAATCATAAGCTGCTTGCATGTTGTGTCTGCTGCTTTCTTTTTTTTTTGTTTTGTTGTTTTTGCATGTGTTGGTTTTGTTTTGAACGAACTGATTCGCAGCATTGGTGCTCTACCCCAATAGGCAATTAAACCTGCGCTCTTCATACGAAGGCCTGCATTGACTGCTACTTTTGAAGACTAAACACATCCGTTCCTCGCTGCTCTTATGAGCACTTCTTGAAGGCCTTCCTTTTCTGCACAAAAGGCAGCACAACAAATTTGTTTTCCCTACAAAGACTGACTTTTCATATACTTCAGGGCAACTTTTTCGTTAAAAGTTAGAATATATCAGTTTAAAAATATGACGCAATAATGGCCCTTCTTACTGCTATATCAAAGATTATAGATTGAAATTAATCTAACTTAAAAAAACATAGGAGAGAAGATAAAATCATAAAATATATAAATAAATAGAAAAAGGTGTAAAAGAAAAAAATATTTTTTCAACACTTATTGTTTACCCCTACTTTTAGCCATTCTAAAGAAGTGCTTCTATCAGGGCTCTTTTGAGCTATCAGAGCGGAAGGCCTGCGAAATTTTCCCACTTCATACAAAAAAGAAAGTGTAATTGTATATGAGTGCGGCAGTACTACAAAATCCACAGGAAGGCCTGCTAGCAGCGATGTTATTGTCTACTGGGACTCTACGTTAAGAGGGTGTTCCAAGTTAAGAGGGTGTTCCGATTAGATTTAACACTTATGAAAAAAACTATTGGCATTATATTTCGTTGTAAGCTATTACCCAATAGATGTCGCTTTCTATTCACTTTATATGATCTTTGCATCTAACACAGCAACCGGTTGTTATTTGGTTGAGCATTAAGCAGCAGATCCGTGGCTCAGTCGATTAATTTGATGTTGAATTGATATTTTGAATCAAAGAAGCCTGGTTCGATCCTCAGCCTGATTTTTAAGTATAGTTTTTTTTTATTTTATATTATTATAATCTTATTTTATTAATTATTTAAGGTAACAATTGCATACTACAATAGTTTTATTTTTTGTCACATCCTGTTGCTTGCGATAGCATGAACAAAATGTAAGCAAAATACAGCTTTTACTACTCTTTTAGTTATTTTGTATTCAATTTTTAATCTAAGGTACTAAATTAAAATTGTATTCCCAATTTCTTAAATTTACGTACAGCGTTGACTAAGAACATGTCTAGTATTTTTAATCGTATCAATTCTAAAAAAAAGGATTAAAATATCGTCACCTCAGTATTGGCCTGATCTAAACGCATTTTTTGTGTTTTTGAGTTAGGAATGCTATCCCACTTAAAAAAATGCGCTCTTTCGATTGGTGAATTTTAATTTAACGTATCTCAAACCGTTTAAAAGATATGAGTGTTTGATGTGATACATATGCATTTTTTGACTGAAGAAATTATAAGTGAAGTTAATATTTTGAGTGTGACAAGTGATACATACAATACATTTTCGACCAAAACGAAAAAATTTTGTGCCCTATATGCATTTTCGTAAAAATTGGATTCAATATAAATAAAAAACTACAGGATCAGCTAAAATAAATTTAACAATGCAGAAAAAGGTTGTTTCAAATATTAATATGTTGAAGTTTTTAAGCGGATAGCTTATAAGATGTATGTTTTATTCAAATTTGAAACTTAAAACGCTGTTTTCTCCACTTGCGTTTTTGTCGTTTAGATCAGGCTAATACTGAGGTGACGATATGTATTAGTCCAATATATTGTTTAAAAATAACTCTAAGATATTTGACCGTAAAGTTGTTGCACTATGTGGTCTGTTCACAATAAGTTCACACTTTAAGATATGTACAAAATGTGAATTTGTCACTTCATATGCCCCAGACGGCCGATTGAAAAATGTTTAAACTGTTAGACCGATTCAAAAATTCTTAGAGTAAATTTGATTTTAATTTATTTCGAATTTTTATAAGGCATTTAAAATTTTGTAAACTTACTGCAAATAAAAAAGAAGGAACTAAAAATTTTGTTCCAGCTTTTTACAGTTTTGGTCCAAGATTCCTTTATTATATACAAAATAATTATTTAACCTAATAAGAAAAACATTTTTGCTCCAGATTTTAAAACAATATCTCAAACGGTATAGATTAAGTGAAATGTATATCAGAAAAAAATTGAGATTACGAAAAGCATATCATTTGGCCATTATAATTTTATTTTGGTGGAAACTTAATTTGTTTCTTAAAATTACAAAAAAAAGTGCACTTTTTGAGATGTGAGCAAATTAGATTTTTGAAATTACTGTATTCGTAAGATTTCTTTTTATATCAAAAATTGGTACATCAACACTGTACTAAAAAAGTTTCTAAAAGAAAAAAATAAATGAAAAATATAATAAATTCACCAAATCACTGTTTGGTGATTATAATAAAAACAATAAAATTAATGAGCGCGGCGGGATTTGAACTCACAATCTTGATATTGTTGGACAGAAGCTCTATTCCCTGAGCTATCACTGCTGTATCAACATTAGCAAACTTAACATTACATATTCGGCAGGAAAATTAACGTATTTATTAAATGCGCGAAAACTCGGAAAAACAGCATTTCCCAGAGATGAGACCTAGCTGGATCGATTTTTCAGCCCCCTCTTCATATATATAGTAAATTTCATCGATCTCGTTAGAGCCGTTTTCGAGAACGCCATTGCAAATATATATACAAATACTGCTCGTTTAATAGAATAAGATAGGGTTTGATTTATTTGAAAAAAGCGAGTTTTTGTATTTATTAATAATAATATCTGTGGCAATATATTATAACATCTTAAGTCGAATATTTTTTTTGCTTATTAATACTATGAAATTTTTATTGTTTTAAATAATTTGAACTGAAAGCTGTATATTCTTAATTTAATTTGTTTTGCTAAAGAATCAAAAATATAAACATCCATCTTATCTCCATTTACTTACTCGTTTCAATTTTAGCATAAGCTCTTATGTCCACTTATTAATTTTTAAACTCTGGTCTCTCTTTCGTTACAAAATCTTAAGTCTAATTAAGGTATCCTTTTTTCTTTTAATTTAGTTTACATAATATCTTAAATACAAAACAACGAAAAAAACAAACTTCCAAACGAAGTATTTTTTAAAATCAGTCTACTTTGTCTTTAACATTAGTGAAACTTCTTCCTCGGTTAAAAATATTTACTAAAACTCCAATACGATAGATTTTACACAAAATCGTTAATATCTCCAAACACGTTTTTAAGACTTAAGATGTTATGATAAAACGACACAGATATATAATAATAATATTCCATTATTTTTAATTTTTTTTGTAAATTTTTAACAAAACAAGTGCTTCAATGAATATACGTGTATCTGAAATCCATCATCCAAGACAATTTTTCCACAAAAAATTTTTAAAATGGGTAAAGATAAGCTTTTTTAACAAAATAAAGTTATTCCCAAATTTTTCTTTGCGCTAAATTTCATTCCCATGCCTAAGGATTAGAGAAATATTTTTAAGGGTTTTGAATATTTAATTTACATAAGGGCATATTTTCGCCGCTTTTTTTTAAAAGAAACAGTAAATCTTTAAAACGTTTTTTCGTTTGAA
The DNA here is from genome assembly GCA_958299015.1 of Tetanocera ferruginea. Lineage (NCBI taxonomy): Eukaryota > Metazoa > Arthropoda > Insecta > Diptera > Sciomyzidae > Tetanocera > Tetanocera ferruginea. Next base: position 171,997,055 of record OY282640.1, read on the forward strand.
AAAATTGAAAAAAAGGAAAAATAAGTGAGCATTAACATATATTTTTGTAAATTCTTTCGTAGATGATGCAACGACTTTGTTTTTGGAAAAAAACTTATGAAATGAGATCATTTTACAAAAGGAAAAAAACATATTCTTATAAACCCAAGGCATCTAGTTATTCAACTAGTGTCAATATTACGTTTCTTAATATTCAGATTGATTTTTAATTAAGGGTGGGTAAAACTGAACAATCTTCCACCTGTACTTGTTTTCCAATACAATGGGTGATTCGAGGAGAGCTAACTAAATGATAACATGCTCCTAGATCCAGAATAGTATGTATATATATATATACCATATTGTGAAATGGTTGTTTGTAGAACGACATGTTTATTTAATTGCACTAACAACATTCTAAGTAATAACATGAAATTGTGCTTGATTAGGGTGTGGAGGGTAAAAACTAGCCGGAAAATGTATTTGCAGCCATTCAGCCTGATTCGTACATGAAGGACTGAAGTCTGCCTACATCATGACAGTTATTAACGTGTTCTTGGATTGGCGGCGGGGAATTCCGCACATTATTGACATTTATATTTTTAATCGTAGATTAGCTGAGGGAGATATCGGACACACGACACACGACAACACAAATGGTCGCATGCATTAAAAAACGAAAGGAAAGCAAAAATTTAATGTTAATAAATATCTTGCAGCAGCTACGTCCTAGTTTAGTTTTACTCACACGAACGGAAGTGCGACACATACATATGACCACAATTGAGTTCGCTCAACATAGTAGAATACTAGTTTTACAGAAGGTTGCCAATTATTACCTTCCCATTATTTTAGTCGATTGACTGTTCATCTCATTTTACTAAAAAATTTGCGATAGAACTTAATTTTCCGTTTTCTTTTACTCGTAATTCTAAGTTCTTGCCTCTTACTGCTGGTTGACGGAAATTAAGACTCAGCAAAACGCTTAACAGGATTCCAACATTAACGTGTGTTAAACGTAACGGAAAGAATCCTTGTTAACCGGTTGAATCAAATCGAAATAGACGGCGGTAACTGTCGTATGTCCTCTTACAGGATGTCATCCTGGAAATTCGATTATCAGTTGACTCGTTGTAACATTATTTTGTAGGCACTTACACTAGAACATAACTAATTCAAAAAAATAATTAATACAAATGGGCTGTTCTGCGTCAAAGAATGCAGTTGAATCTATAGATACGAATATGCAAAAAACAAATTCAGCAACAGCTTCAATTAGAAGTACGGTGGATAATTTGGAACACAACTCAAGAAAAAGTAGTCCCAATGTAAGATATCGTAAGTGACAAAAGACTTTTTTTTCTTATTTAATCACATCATTTTTAATATTTGCACACATTTTAAAATCGCATTTATATTTTATTTAATGCCATCAGCCCCAGCCGAAGCGTTTGTAATTCCACTAAACGACATTGACGAAGAAGGGTCATGTAATGATACGTTTCCTGGAGAAGACTCTACAAATAATATAAAGCAACCCCCTAAACGCTTGCAACTACTAATGATACAGGCATCAACTACAAGTTCTCCGAAAAAAATCGAAGATCTACAGCAAAAACTAGAAAGAGCTGACGCGAGGCGTCAACAATATTTGCAACATAAACTGGACAGTATTCAGAAGACAACTCAAATGATAGTTAAAAACTCTGAACTAAAGATCGGAGAAGAAGCTACATCAATCACTGAACTTAATTCAACTAAAAACACAAGTGATATTATAAGCACATCTCTAGATGATGACAGTAAACATGCTTTACTTAAATCTAGTTAGGAATGAACAACTTGATTTGTAGTTTCATTAAAAGTTATGTAGTTATATATTTTTCCAATTTTTGTTCTTGATCTCTATTTAATTAACTATGTATGTGCATCTGTATACCTGTGTATGGTCGCGATAATAGCTGTTGTTTCGGAGGAGCCATCGTTATGAAGTATCGAACTAATTTGAAAATTAACGAATTCGAATGAAAAATGTCCGCATTCATATCCTACAAGTGGTTTTTTATCAAAATTGTGAAATCTTTGAAAAATTCACAAAAATTTCTCTTATGATTAATTTTAAATAATATAAAATTAAAAATATCGAACATAAATATTTTAATACGGCTTTGGGTGTTTGAAGTGTTTGGGTAGAAGTGAAGAATTATTATGGTAGATTTAGAAAATTTGCTTGGATAAAAAATGTAAAAGGTTAAAATAAGAAAATTCCAGTTTTTGATACCGCTTTTAAAACAATCACTTTTTTATATTGTGTATTTTACAAGAAATTTTTGAGAATATGTGCGTCGAAATTGAGCTAAATAATGTTATTAAAAAAATTGTCAGAAAAGTATTCAAGTATTTATAGCTTGAAAAGCTATCTAGTTTTTAATATTATTAAGCCTTCAACTTGCGTTTCCTTTAAATAAATAATCCTTGAAATAAACGAATTTTCATAAAAATTTTCATTATATGCTTTTATTTACTTGTATATACATCCATTAATAATATACATCCATATTCTTACATAATAAAATCTCAATTTTTCTCAGTAGTTCATATAAATAAATATTTTAATACATACAAACATTTAATTTAGTATTGCGTTTCGGTGATAAACATATCTTGTCTTTTGTAACCTGCATCTACAACTATATAATTTTAATATTAATTTGGTTATATTTGAACAACGAATATGTTTTAAATTTACCATTTATACTATCAGTGAATTTTTTTCAAACGAACACCTTTGGTTTACAGTACGTACGTATGTATTTACCAAAAAGTGTTTGTGCTACCTTTAAAGTATATACATATAGTATATTAAAAAAATCGCTCTTATCTACTTTTTAAGAGTTTTGCTTACTAAAAAATGCATTTACCCGTGTTACGTAATTTAATAAAGATTTTCAGCACTTCTATATCCATATATAATGCTTTAATCAACATCAGTACGAATTACAATAATCAGATCTCGTGTAATATTATTTTAAAACCATACAAAATATTTATAAAAAAATCTTAAATAACAACCTCTATTCAAAGTGAAGTCGACGAAATTAAAGACAGTTAGAAGTGTCTTTAATGCTAACGATAATTGAAATCCGTGCAATGAAGTATTATAAAAGTTTTAAATAAAACACAGAAATACGAGTATAGCATGTTATTGTCATTGAATTTTTAATAAAGTTTTATGCAACTCAATAATTTTGAAGCGACTAAATTAATGTGCAAAAATTTTAATAAAAAAATATAAAAAATATTCAAAACGTTAAAAAATTGTTGGCTTTTCTATAATTTTCCACACAATAGGTACATATTTCGTCAAAAAATTCTTTGCTCTAAACAGTGTCTTATGTTCAATGAAGGAAGACGTTAAAGAAAGTTTCAAGTAGATCAAATGAGGTCAAAATACATATCATATCGGATCCATTGGAAGTTCACTCACCTGACAATTTAATAACACATCAACTAAAAAATCAAAAGCGTAGATCGTTTCTAATTTCATTAAAATCGAAAATACGTCTTGTCAAAATGCAATTCCTTAATAACAATATCATTTTAATATCAAACAAATATTTAATAGCTACAATTCATTGCCGGTTTAGTTGAAAATGAGAATTTTACACGTCAATTATCGTAAGTACTGCGCCACTCAACATTTTTTCATTGAATTTTTGTAACAATTATTTATTGTTCTTACTAAAGCTAGGCATACGCAAACCTTACTAGTTTTGTAAAATATGAATAAGGTTTTAATACCTATCTTAATTACTTAAGTAAATTTAATTTAAATAATTACAATTTTTATATTATTATTCATTAATATTTAAATACAACAATATGTGACAATTACAATTTAACTAAATTATAAATAACTCGTATTTACACTCATATGTGCCGATATTAAAATTAGTTAAAGCTTTGTTTTTTATTTTGATTATTTAGCATTTTCTTACTTTCTGAAATTGTCGAATGCTAAAACTTTAAAAGAAACTGTTGCGATCAAATAAAAGCAGCGATATATTAATAATTTTCGGTGTAAGTTTTCAGTCAAACCAAAATTAAATTCATATGACCAGTGTTGCACTGGATTTGGATCAATAATATCAGCATCCATCATATTTTATTAGTATCTTGATCTTGATTTAAACCCATAAGACAGTAGGGCGATAATTAACCCTAAAAACTAAGGTCTAAATTTCCAAGAACAAGAGCAATTCTTCGGCGGGGCCTATTTTCAGACAGAATTAGAAAATATTATTATTTTATTCTTTGTCTAACCATGTGTTCAATGTTTAGAAAAATCTTAAAGCGAGCCGTAAAAAGTTATAGATTATGTCTTTGGGGAATGTGCTCTTTTTTAAAAAATATATATGTATCCTCACTCAAAAGATATGATTGGTGTATTCATACATTGGTGTTATAGCGTTATATAGTGTAGTTTATTGTGAATAGCTTAACCCTCGAGAATTAGTTCTAACCCGTACAGCAGCCATCGGTGTGATCAAATGAGTTTTGTTTTTTAACTTAATAGTTTTAAACTCTTTTGGCAGCTGAACAAAAAACTATACTCAAAACATAGTTCCAAGTTGACAGATTGCAATTTATTTTTGGCAGAATATTCGTATTTAGTAAAAATAGAAAAAGAGAAATAAGAAATATATTTTTAAGAGTTGAATTTAAGTGATAATTGTTTGGAAATCAAAACATAAAATTCCATAATTTATTTCTTTTGGTGGCTAATAGTTTTTCATTGTAATATTAACAATTTGTATGCATAATTTTGCATTTGTGAAAAGGCCGTTCACTTTTTACATAGCAGTTACACTCTTAAACGAATTAAGAATCAACCTGAAAGTCAGAGTTTTCTGGCTTTACCATTAACCAGAAATTAATATCGTTTATTCTATCATATTGCTTCTTTCACATTATTACAATCTTTCGAGTCAGAGGACTAGTCAGTTTTCTATGATTCTTAAAAACTTAATCATATCTGCTTTTTGTTTTCATCCACATTCTTGCATTGACCTACAACATATAACTCGAACGTTAAACATAAAATTCAACTGCTTTTTTCTGATCACAATTACAAGTCCTTAATATTATTTAGGCAAGCATACCTTCAACCTTATTAATTTTTTTAATATTTAATATTATACTCGATGTATTAAAAATAAAGAGTCTCACAATAATTTCAATAAATGTTGTATAATGGTTTCTCATAAAATTTAATTCTTTTTTTTTTTTGAGTTAACTTCAATAAATTGAGTTTTGGTAAAGGGGCTGGGGAGTATCATGGCTTTCATTTATCATTCATTGGCAAAAACATTTAATAACATTGTGTTTCGTACGAATAAAACCAATTCCATAATTGCATTTGTGTAGAGCATCCACTCTAAACTCACTTGTTTGTCACTTGTAAAGGTTATAAAGTGCTATTATTAAAAACGATTTTATATTGATAACTTTATGTAAAATTAAAATTAAATATTAATGCATTTCATGCTTTAAATAACCTATTAACCTTTATTTATTAAGTAACCGCATCTCTGACGTAAAGAGCTGTTATTTAAGTATTTATTTTTATATAGATTCAAACTTCAAGTTTAACTCCTCCCAAAGGAATTTCTTGCGTATCAAAAATTTGTTAATAAACTTAGAATTGCATTCAGATTTACGGAAGTAAAAATATCGCGTAAATTGTTATTACCTTGGTCTTAAGAACTTGATAACATTCTTCACTTTTGCATTCAGCATGTTGTTCTTACTTTGTCAAAACATATAAGAAGAAATATTTTGTCAAAAAGGAGTTTTATCTGCATTGTAACATAGCCGTTGCAAAGTATTTTCTTATTTTGTAAAATCTTGTGTTTATAATTTAATTAATTTCATTATTTAATTTTATGATTCTCAACTAACTGCCTTTAATAAAATATCCAAAGATTAAAGAACTCGGACTTCATGTTAACTTCAAAGTAGGGATGACCAACTCAGCTCTGTATTAAGCGATCTTGGTTCCTTTAAGATTCACGTGAACTTCAAAAGTTCAATTTAAAATCCAATAATAACATAAATTACCAGAGCCCTTATGAAAACTTGTTCAGTTCGCTGCTTTTGCTGTACTTGATTTTCCCTTATTTGGATTATTTAAAAAAGGATTCTTTGTTAACATTTACTTCTCTCCCTAAATCTCTTTATTTTATATCATACTGAATGAAAAACTGATGCGACTTTTCCAAATACAAATACAATTCAACTTTTCAAAGTCAAAAAACTTTTAACAAACATTTTGAATTCAACATTTCATTTCAAACTTTTTTCATTTTAAATTTGAATCTTTTACACTTTAAATTAATTCTTTACCAAAATCGTTTTTTTAAATCAAGTAAACCGAAAATGAAGATATAAAAAAATATATTTCCAAAACCGAATGGAATGCTTTAATGGGGTTTTTCTGTAAAAAGTTGTGATTTTAATCTTCGTTTTATTTATTTTTTATTATTTATTAAAGTAGATGCACATAAAAATATGTAGCAATTTATTATGAACAATTTTGATAAAAACCCAGAAGAAAACGTCTCAATGGCTAAAGTTGAATATGTTAAAAGTTTTTTAAACTGTTTTATGTTTATTTTAGTTTTTGCTGTAAAAAGTTGAATTGAAGTGCAAAACGTTAAAATTGATTGGTTAATAGTTTGCATTTGAAGTGTTTGATGAAAGATTGTTTGGATTTTGTGTGAAAAACCTCAGAAAGTTTCAGAAATTGTAACTCTAGGAAGACAAACTGACTAGACTGGTGACAAACAGCTGGTGGAAAGATTTCAAAATATTGGAAATGTTATCCAAACTTATAATAAATAATTTTTAAATTTCCGATAAGCGATTGTCTAGGCATCTTGATAATGTGTAAAAAATATAATCGTAAGAAGTATCAATAATTTAATGCTGTTAAAAATACACAGCAATATTTTTTGGTTTATTATAGAGAAGGACACTTCAAAGTAGAGCAAATCCATCAGTAATTGTTGATGCATTTTCATAGATACCGAATTATTCGTACATACTTTTAAATAGCCTCAACCACGAAAATGTCACAAATATGTTATGCCTCAGAAATAGCCATTTGGTCGTTGCGTTGCCGGCCCCAGTTGCCAAGCTCAGTTATACACTCCCCGCACCATACCTTCTCTGTTTCGTGTATGCCATTTGCAAGTGAGAATTCTAATGTACGTCCTGCGGAAGGATGCATTACAAAGTGCATAACAAACAGGATTAATCGTAGAGTTAATGTAGCAAAGGGCATAAAAAAAGTCCCAAAGCTCGTTGGGAATGCAGTCAGAACATGTGGTGAGTGGTTTGATCAGTACAAGGATATTGTATGGAGTCCAAGTGATAATAAAGCTAAGCAAAATAGCAGACAGTGTTTTTGCTGCTTTAGACTCCTGACGCTTTTCTTGTGATTTTTTTTTCTTTTTTTGCTGGCGAGTCGCTAATGCATGCGTTGTTTTACCAAGTTGCTTTGGTATAATTTTCGCATTTAGTGGTATGCGTATGTCAGGTGCTGCATGCGACATGCGGCGCCCTAGCGGTAGGCTATATTCAGAGTCTCGTGTTTGCAGAGGTCGACGTTGTGGAACCGTCATTACAGGTGGTGGAACATCGTCGTGTATCATTTTGATTGATGGTACGGGATCACCTCCGCTGCTGGTTCCAGCGCTGTCCGATGGTAAACGAATAAGAATTGTGTACACTGAATCCTGACTCACAGAGCGTGAGCCCAAACGATTGCTATTTGGCAGAGATCGAGAATCTCGTGGTCCCGAGTTGGAGGATATTTCTTGTAATTGTGAAAGTGGTGTTAGAGTTGGTCGTAATGGTGTTGGAGAAACGTCTGGTATTATCGAGTTCGTTTGACGTAGGCCTCCAACGCTACCAGCAGAGTATGGATCGCGCATGACATTCATTGAAGTGCATCTGTAAAATTTTAAAAATAATGCATTGCAAAATTAATAAATTTATAATTAACATTCATTTCTTATGTTAAGGAAAATAATCTAGTCATTGTCTTATGCTAGACATAGAAAACCAGATAGATATATCGACACAAAAACTAAGTCATGATTTGAAAAACAAACCGAGTTGAAATTATTTAGTACTTCGTGGCATCATTAACATCGCAAGATAATTTTACACAAAACTATTATTTTTTTTTACACTATTGCCTCTTTGAGTCTATGCATCTTTAGCAAATCAAGCGTTGAATCTTAACATCAAACTGTGCAATTAGTCTACTGTGGTCATATAAGTACAATCAATCCAAAGAATTTATACTATAATAAGCGTATATATCAATTTTATCCTTCATGAGCTCCATCTTATTGATTTTCATGACAAGTTACTTCATGCATGAACATTACTATCAGCCTATATTAGAGCTCCATACAACGTTATTCAACATTACATTCCGGTGCATTAGAACAAAAACTTATATTTATTAACAAACTTAAGAAAAACTTAACTAAATGAAACGTGATACTCAATATATCAAATTGAGTTATGAAACTCAATAAAATAAATAAAATTTTGAAATTCCAAATTATTTTGAAAATATAAACTGACTTCAAATTCATTTGATGATGAGTTTAAAATGGACACATGAACAAAATGTACAAAAAGAATATCGTTTTTAAAATAATGTTGATTAACTTTGACTTTTACTACCTGGAGACGGAGCTTTGTAAAGGAGTTTCTATGGTTACAGGTGTTGCATACCCTAAATCCGATGGCTCGTCCTGATCGTATACAAAATCATCAGAGTCTTCGCGACCTGAATGCCACCACGCAATGCACCATTCCTTTATACCGCCAAAACAATTTTTTGACTTCTTGGTGGTATTTGTACTCTTGATCTGGAAAAAAATAGATAATTAGATTGGTTCATATAAAAAATTGGCACATTTTTAGGTATTTATAATTATGTGTGTCATTTCATATGGTTTTTTGCATTAATGAGTAATCAAAACATTTGTTTATTATTAAAAATAAGAGTTTAAAAATTAAAACATTAAATCAGCAAAAAAGTGAATAAGAAAAATACAAATGCATTCATAAATGACTTAATAAGAAACATAAACTTACACTTGACTTCCTAGAATGCATCCCATGGTATCCAGAATCTAAAGCGGTATTGGTCATGTAAACACTTTCTGCATCTGCTGACGATTCAGATCGTGGTCTCCGCCAAGTTTCATGATCAGCTTGTCCCCCACCGACGTGTGATATTGATAACATTCCTCCGTGGTTAACAGCAGTATTTTCGTCACTTCATAATAACAAGTAAACATAATTAATAAAGTAGGGACGTATGAAACTAGCTAAACCAATTCAGTCTATTTATAGTTTTTACTAAATTACAGTACGTGGAAGTGTTTGTTTTTTTTACTAAAAATTGATATGGGCCATTAATGTCTGTGATAACGTTGTTTTAAAATAATTTTTTCGTAATCTCTTCTCAACCCATATTTTCGAAGATTTATGCTAACTATGAATCTTAACTTAGAATATGTTCATTCATATTTACTAAACGATTTCTTGAAAATTATAGGCCATTGAACAGAAAGGAGAGAATCGTGTATTGGACTAATTGTATTTCGAAGTGATTTCAAATGATTCTAAATGAAACTATGTAAATTTGTTGGATTTGTGTTTACTCACCTTGAGTTCGATCGCTTCGATGAGTCTTTTTTTCCTGCCTGTAAATTTGGAAGATCTTTTTGACGCTTTTTAGTTTCCCTCCAAATACGATAATATAAGAAACACATTATAGTAACAGGAAAATAAAAGGCCGCAAGTGCTGTTCCAAAGGTAATGTACTGATTTGTTTCAATAAACTGGATATAACACTCATCTTGAGGCACAGTTCTTTTACCCTCAATGTATGGCCAACTGTAGATCCATGGTGGCCATAGCAGAAGACTTATTCCCCAAGCTGCACTTATCATAACCGCAGCCCTGCTAGTGGTGCGTTTGGCGCGATATGTCAACGGTCTTGTAACGCTGAAAAATCTGTCAAAACTTATAATTAACAAGTTCAAAACAGAAGCGTTTGAAGCTAAGTAATCGAGAGCAAGCCAAGTGTCGCAAATATGTGGTCCCAATGGCCAATATCCAAGTATAGTCGATAGTGCGAATAACGGCATCGAAATCAAGCCAATTGCAAAATCAGCTATAGCCAGTGAAAAAAGGAAATAGTTGCTGATGGTCTGGAGTTGTTTATCAATCTTAAACGATATCATGACCATCACATTACCAGCAACTGTTAGTATACTCAATAGGGCAGCTATGATACCCATTAACACCATCGAGGAAATGGAATAACGAGGTCCGCGTTGCTTGAAAAAATCGGTACCATTTGTTTGATTGGTGGTGTCGTCGAAGATTATAGCAGATGTTACGTTTTCCAGAAACTCGGTAATATGCATTGATGGTGTATGTGTCGTTGAAGTAGTCGTGGTCGTTGTTGTAGATTTGAATGATGGTGATAGGGGTGCGAGAATACTTGGTGGCGCCTGAGCGGTCAGCGATAAGCTTCTGTATGCATCCATTGTAAAATAGTTGTGCTAAACGTGGCAGTGGGGATGATCGCCAAAATGTTTGATATGTTGGTGGTTGAAGAATGGATTGGTTCTTGCTAGTATTTGGCACTAATATTGCTGTGGCACATCTGGGCCTTACCCTTAATTTTAAACTGGAACGGAACAAATAATTTGTGTGTTTATTATGAAGGTAAAAACATAATAATTTTAATTTTACATTTCATTTTATTTATATAAATTGAGTTATAGCTGTTTCTGACACCCTAAAATACTACGTTAAATCATGGGATTCAAGTTCAAAAATTAATTTAATATTATCTAAGCAATTCTTACAATGAATCCCGTACTTCTGTTGTATGAATTTCAAAATTTCCTTTTACCTGTCAATGTACAGAGATAAAAATTAAGAAATATATTTGTAACTACGTGTATGTATTACGTATGTGATTATATTTTTCCACCATTATTCTATAAAAATTTTATTTTTAAATAATAGTATTAAAGAACAAATCCTGTGTCGAAAATGGTCACCAGCCAAACCAAAACCATCGATCAAGAATCATGGTTTAAAAATGATTAAATTAATCATGGTTAATTTCAAATTTAAAGATTTCAAACGAAAATTTTAATTGTGGGTGCATTTCATAAGACCCTCTCTCAATAGGTCGATTTTTTTAAGGTCGAGTCTTTAAAATGTGACCCAAAATTCGCTCCCTGCTCAATCTGCCTGTTCATATTTCCATCCCATTATACGAATCAAAAAACTTTCCAATTCAGTACTAAACTTAAAAACTTTTCTACTGAATAGTTGTCAAGATATTGCTTGTGAATTCTGTCATTCGTTACTTAAACTTTCCAATACATTCATCTGTTCTATCTCTTGACAATTGCTGCTGTTTCACATCCTTCCTGATAACAATTGGTGTGAAGGATGTAAAATATTTGAGCGACAATGCTATTCACAGCAATGTTGGTGCATTCACACATATTATTGAAATGGCACATAACTACAGTTTAATGATATCTTTATAAACGACAGCAGCCTTAAATCAAAATCTTGACAGAAGTACACACATTGTTGAAACTTTTCATATGAAACCGGATATTTGAAATGTTTTTTTTTTATAATTTGGCTGATGCTACTGCTCAAAAAGATTTTGGGTTAAATATGTTAGGGACTGAATTATTATCAATACTGTTTAAGGTTGCAATTCAAAGTTCATTTATACATTCTGAATTAAAAACTCAATTAAGTTTGAGAATCTTCAACCATATCTTCAAAGGATTGTTTAAAATTCCATAACTGCTATCGTTTGTGTATGAGAAAGTCAAACTAATAGTTGGCAGAGTATGAATAAATATTTGTGAATACTTTTGATTTCTTTACTAAAGTTAACACACGGTTTGTAATATAGCATTAATTAGTGCATCTGTGCCGAAATATTAACATTGAATAATGGTATTTTTCTTTTTGTTATTTAAATATGTATGCATATGTATAAAGATTTTAGCATTGGAATAATTTTTAACTTTGAAACTGAAGTACTGCTTGTAAAGTATGTAAAGGTTAAATTAAAGTAAATACGCAACGGTATACGCAAAAGTTTGGGAAAAAGTTAAGTGAAAAAGTCACGACTCAATGTTTTAGTTAGCATAAACTTTTGCAACTCCTTTTTATTCACTGTCTTATTTAATAGAGTCTTATTTAATAGCGTTTTCTGAGTACACTTTAATTGGGATATTGTGTTCTCACTTTAAGGGATTAAAAGTAGATCATATTTACTTAAGATTAAATTCCAACTTAAAGCAATTATCTCCGCTTGAAGTGACTTAACACATTAGAAACACGCAACTGATTTGTCAACACATGCAATTTTAGGATTAACATTTATTTAAGTTTTAACATTTGTAGATTAAGCTTTAGACTAGAATAAGAATTTAAAAAAAAAAATGCCGCTTAAATTTCAATGTATTTAATCTAGAAGATTTCTACATCAAATTATAAACATTGTGAGTTTTATTAATTAATAAACCCTACCTTTTTCGCGTTTAATAACCTTCACTAGCTTCAACACCCTTTAGAATGTTTTTTAATTTTTATTTTTTTTTTTTTCTCTACTCCCTATATGTGCCATTTTTCATTTTAACATATTCTATTATACACAACATCCAGAGAAGAATACATACAAACTGTTTAATACATTGGCTTGACTGCCTGCACATTGGACCATCCTTCAGAAAGTTTGTACCATTCTTATTGAACAAAGAAATGATTTAATTTCTTAATTAAATTAAATAAAACTTTCATTTTAATATATATTTTCCAATTGTGAACTATTTTCTTTTTATTTTTCCAAACTTTTTAGAAATTTTGTCCAACATCAACATATAACTACACTTTTGAAAGGTATTTTATTACAACTTAAGAATAAATTGATACTCCTTTAAATAAAACACATATATTTGACATATTTATCCCGAGATGAAGAAGTTAACGTTGCCAAATCTTGTCCCGGACTGAATTTAAAATGGACAAATTGACGAAACTTTCTTGAGCGGAGAGCGGTATGTGTCTGTGCTAAAATTTGGTCCAATTCGATTCTTATCTATTCTCTATACAGGAAAAACTATGTTAAGAGGATGTCTCTTACACTCTCGCAGTATCTCTGACACTCTCTCCGCTACTAAAGCTCTATATATTAACGATGTGTTGTATCCTTATGTTTACGAATTGATTTGTACAAATTTAATTCATGAATGAAGTTCTCAAAGTTCTACACTCAACTGTTACACAAATGTTGCCACACAATATATAAGCACAAAAATTAAAGCCAATCTAGAATTAAAATATGTCTTTGGCTCTAACGGGAATGGTTAACTTGATACAAAACATTAATAAAATAAATTAAAATAATAATAAAGAAAATCCTCTAAAGCTGAATTACGAGTTTAACACACTGCTTTTATATTCATCTTATTTGGTTTCGCTGCAATGGGTGGCATCATTTTGCATAATCTCTATAAATTGAATCACAAAAAATGTAGCACATGTCCTTTTTTACTTTTGTTTCTTGCTTATTATATTCCAGCGAAATTCCTTGTACTAACATCTTAATTTCTTGAACAAATAAAACACTCTCGCTGTACTTAAGATAAAGGATTTGGACCGATTAACATAATCATTTTTATAAGTATTTGTATTTCTTTTTCACATGCGACAATTAATGTATTTGGTCATGTAACTTATATTTTATCTGCTTGGTTCAATTTCAAATGTTAATAATTTAAACACAATAAACTATAAATCCTTTGCATTTAAGTTTAAACATTGAATAAATTGTTGTACTTTGGTACAAGTACAACATACTTATTTTGTGTGTTCCATATTCATTTAGGAGGATTACTATATGTAGTACGGGTGCGGCAGGCATGCGCTCTGAATATAAACAAGAGAGAGAGTAAAATACTGTAACCACCAATGCTGTTAAAAGCAACATATCTTTAAAACTTACGATTTCGCTCATAAATGAAGACAGATTTGTACCATGTTTTATTGCTTTTAAGGGTTTGGTGACTGCAAATTAAAAACTGCTGTCAAACCAAACTATATAAAAGCAAACAGAATTGAACTGTCAACGCTGTGGTCAGAGGTTGAAATCATGCTATGAATTTGAAACATTTATGATCTAATTAATTATGATCTAGAATATGTCAAGAATATATATTTAAAAATTTTCACTTACAAAAAAATTATACAAGCCCAGCAACCCAGATCACGGTGGTTAAATTTTTTGATACAATTTCGATATCGAAACATTTGTTTAATATGAAAAAAATTCGAAATATTTTCAATACTTTATAGTTTTAAGATTATAAGCCGTATGCAGTACAATATTACATGCTAATTTAATAAGATATCATTTAAAAAATCATGCTTAGCTGTAAGCATTGCTTTCATTAAAATATTTTTACCTTTTACCACTTTACCAATTTTATCAAAGCAAAAATTAGAAAGAGCGTGACGCCATGGACTATTCACTCTTCCAGCCAAGGAAAAAGTCTTTCTACTGATGCGGATTTAATTTCTGTAATCATATATATAATAAAGTAATTGTATAGTAATTGTAATTGTATAGTAATTATAATTACAGGCACTGATCCACGGGGGGAGATGTAATTTCCCCCCGCACTTTTAGCTAGAAAAGAAATTTTGTCAGTTTGAATTAGCTCTGTATCCGTACTCGATTGTAGTAACTTGCAAGCTACTACAAAGTGTTTCCCTACTTTTTCTAGATGAAGACAAGCATTAAATCGCTCTCTCGAGATCGAAGTTAGTCCGAAGTATCCTGGAAAAATATCTTCCAGCATTATTAGAACAAGCATGCAGAAGAAGCAAACTTCAAATTGAAATTTCTAAGATGTGATATGGTTATGTTGTGCGGTTGAAAAAAAATTTACAAATAGTGATATTCAATTAATAAGTTCCTAGAGAATAATTTACTGGAAGTTATTTCTTCCTTTCATTTTTGACTAACGCTTTCCATGCTTCAATAAAAAATTCATAAATCTAAATTGGCACTGTTTATGTTTTACAGGTAAACAGCTGTTTTGTGCTTGAAACTAGCTAAAGTTGTTTCTATACTTTTGACACTTTTTTCAAATTTCATTTTACCTCTTGGCTTGAACTTTACACGACTTTTACTCGACATTGTGTACGGAAACACACTTATTAGATCTGTTTCCGTACGCACTTCAAGTAAAGTTCGAGTAATAGAGAGTTATTTGGTTATTTGTCAAAATGAGAACATTTATCAAAAAGTATGGAAACGGTTACAACCAAGTTTCATATATTCGTGTATTTATTTAGTATTTATTGATAATTGGAATCAGTATAGTAAGAACTATGTTCTTTTCAAGTACAAAGCTTTAATATGATGAAGTTATATAATTTGAGATTTAACATTGTAACTCAGGAAAAAATTATAAATAATGTTACTATTAAAATAAGTTAAAACTTATCAATTGGATTTACATAAGTAAAACTTATAGATAATTAAAAAGCTAATGTTTAATAATAAAGAAATTTTATAATTAAAGATTTAACAACTGCAACTCAAAAAAGTGTGAAAGTTTGAAATATAATAAGTTAAAACTAATTGTTTGAATTATTACACATAAAATTTATAAAGAATAAGATTTGAAAACTGAGTTAGTTGTAAAAATTAGAGAACATTATTAAGAAAGGGGTAAAGAAAAGATTCATTAAAGAGATAGATATAAGAGCAAGTAAACTGATAAATTACATTATGTTCTGAGCGGAATACTCAATTATGGCATTCTTAAAACGGTCATTTTCAACAATTGATTTTAAGTTAGTTGGTATTGCGTTCCATAACCTTCCATCAGTTAATAAATTAAAACTTTTTAACAAAAACAAAAACCTACTTCAAAATCACTACAAAGTTAAAAATAATTTTAAATTACTTTTCCTATTCCTCGTGGTAAAATCTGATAATTTATTAATTTTGTTTTATCAACTTATAAAGAAAAATTCAATTTCTGGCATTAAGTTACCTCAATTATATCACAACCAAGCAAACAATTCCTGAATTGAGCCAAGTGATCGAATTTTCGAAATCCATAAACGTAACGGGTAGAATGATTAAATGCAATTTCTAATTTAAGCCGAGATCGTGAGTCCAGCTAACTATGCACATGTTCAGAGTACGTGATCACGGGAAGGACAAGTTGAATTGCCAGTTTTCTCCTTCTATCAATAGGGGTATTCTCAGCCGAAATTCTTAGATTACGCAATACATAATAAACTTTACGAACGACGCTGTTTATGTGGTCAGTACATGTGAGAGTACAATTAATGTTGAAACCTAGGTTACAAGTGAGAGTGAGGTTGACAATTGAGAAAATGATGATATTTTATTGTAACCCCACCCGTACTTCGTAAATGGTTATTTACTTTATTTACTCTTGCCAACAGGTGTTACTTTGGGCTCAGAAGGCAATTGAGAAGCAGAGCTCTCTCTTGACGAACAAAACTGACGCTCTATAAGTCAATAATCATGCCCGTCCTACTATACGCATCACAAACCTGGACGTTGAGCAGCTCTGATGAAAGGACTTTGGGAGCGTTCGAGAGAAAAATCTTTCGCAAGATCTATGGTCCAATCTGCGTCAATGGCGAGTACCGAATACGATGGAACCACGATCTGTATGAGCTATATGCCGACATCGATATATTCAAGCGTATTAAAATAGAGCGGCTTCGCTGGCTAGGTCATGTCGAGAGAATGAACGACGAAGCTCCAGCGAAAAAAATTATTGGATTCGGTACCCAGCTGTGGCCAACGCAGACAAGGAAGACTGCATTTCCGTTTTAAAGACCAGGCATTGGATAACCTGACAACGTTTGGAGTTTCCAACTGGCGCCAGCAAGCGCACTGCAAAAAAGGCTGGCGCAAATTCTTAGACGATGCCAAAACCGACCAACGGGGTTGTAAGCGGCATCTAAGTAAGTATGTAAGTAATTAATTTAGAGCTTTATGCTCTAGTCTTTAGAGACTAGTCTGCTCGGTTGTTCTGCAAAGAGCTTTGTTGTTGTAGCAAGCCTGTTACTTTATGAATTATTTGGCATAAAGCTCTAAACAATTTTTTTCGGTCCCCTCAGACCATTCTGTGGAAATTCCCATATATATTATGCTTAAACGATGAGCATTAAAGGCTGTTGGTATACCCTAAAGTATTGGTAACGTTTCATGGCCTTGAAAAAATTTGTTAAAACGACCCCATACAAACCGCGCTGTTAGACGTTATTCTATGTCAAAAAAAATAAATTTTGTCTTGGATGGGAAATAATTTGCTCTCCCTCATTTACTTTAGCTAGCTTTACTTAATTGCTATTGTTTTGATTACAAGAAGGCGTTTATGAAAAAAGTTTGGAAAACGTGTACATTCGAGAACGGAACTTATATCTGGCAATACCATCTCTCTCTTGCAATACCATATCTAACAGCTGTCTAGCAAGTGTATTAAAGATAAATGGATGTAAAAGTTTTCATGAGCGATTTTGAATTCTTGTGTCATTTTATGGACATATTAAACATTAATTAAAGTTAATGTTAATAAAAGAAAATAAGAACTTTATAATACATTTTTATACAGCGAGGTGAAGCAAATGTTAAAGTTACTATTCGAGAAGGGAGAAATCGAAATCAGAAGATGCGCTGATGATTTCGTATGAATGAATTTATGAATTTGATTAAAATATATATAATTTTTGAAAACATTAGTTAACAAAAATATATTTAATCCATTCAATTAATAAAAAAAATCTGAATAGCAAATAAAAAAATTAATAAATTTAAAATTGTTTTGGTTTTGAGTTTGTGTGCGCTCCTCTTCACTCAGCAAATTTTTTCCTCTGAAATTGAGAAACTATTGTTTTAAAAATGTTTTGTTTCAGTCCGCACTGCAAGTGCGTATATTTTTGGAGGTAAAAGAGGAAGTCTAGTTCAGAAAAAAATCGTATGGAAGGGTTAATTAGCATTTCATGACTTTGATTCACATTATTGTTTCTTGTAGAAAAACGAACTGATTGAGAACTTATTTTAATAACTTATTTTAAAGGTAATGAAATTACCTTACTAACGGTATATAATAACGATCCCTTTTAAATTATCCGTTGTCGAGCTGTGATCGTGAGAAGATGAAATTGAAGGGCTTATTGCAAAAACATGATATGCCACATAAAAATTATTTCGAAATAATCGACCGTAAAGTGTTATAAAAATGAATATTTGTATGTAGTCATTGAATTGCTTTTAAGAACTATTACGTATAGGCCCAAAATTGATCAGGTGATGGTCACAATATTTTCAGTGGATATTGATAACATATCAATAACGTAATGAACATAAAATATGATATTTTAATTCAGTGTGGCTTATCATGTTTTTGCAATATGCCCTTCAATTATTCTTTAAGGAATATTTAGTTTCGACATTAAGCTCAATTTCCATTTGTTTGTTATTTAATTTCCCTTCTAATGACATTAAAATCATAAGCACCTCCTAAAAATAAAAAAGTAAGTAGTACTTCAAAAGTTCAAGTAACAACAAAAAACATTCAAAATACATTCATACAAAAAGTATTAGCTTGATGGGTTTTAATTTTAGTTAAACTTTTGAAGTACTACTAACTTTTTGATTAAGTCGACTGAATTTAATAAATAATCATTTATCATCATTTTAGATAAACTTTCTATGAAAAAAAAACCATTTTAGTCCTTGAAAGGACTTTCACCGAACTTCTAATGATCAATGGTGTTGTGTGTGTTATTAAATGTTTGCACACAATTGAACGAGAACTGGACATGTTTTCATAAAACACTTACATGTTTTACAAGTTCATGTTCGCAAGAAGCGTTACATGACATTATTTACTCTCGGTTTGCCATTGTCTGCAGAGAGGTGACGGACGAACAGAAAAATGTATTTCTTTTGAAAAAAACTTTTGCCCGAGGTGAGGTTTGAACTTGAGATCTGTTGGTTAGCACGCCACATACTTAGCACGCACGACAACGGCCGCCACAATATTTCTATAGCCTTTTAAATATGAAATAATGTTCAACGACACAATTAATTAAAAGACAGGAAATGAAATTATGTAGATTTTATTTTAATAACTTTAAGTTAATATAAAAATATATTTTTACAATGTTTTTGCTGCTCTTACTTCTAGGACCTAATAAGCAAATACTTACATATATATATATATATATATAAATATATATTTATATATTTATTTATTATTATATGTGTATATTATTCCGCCAAATGGAAAAAACTTTTGTCGAATCTATGTCTATACTTAGTGTGTTCCAGTACAGTCATAATCGGAACACCCTTGCCACCGTCATTAAAAAAATGTAAGAGAAACTTATAACTAAGAAAATTGTTTTCATTCATATATAGAATTAATAAGTTGATTATTGAATTATAAGAAGAAAATTAAAGTAAAGAAAAACTAATAAGAAAATTAATAAGTTCAAACAAGAGAAAATTTCTTGAAATGATTAATATACGAAGGCATGCACTTGACATTAACAATTTAAATAATAATATAACATTTATCTCTAGTTCATCGATCTTTACATTATTAACAATCTTTTGAATTTATTAAATTTTTGCCGGCATGTCTAATCCGATGACGTTTAATTAGAGCATTTTCAATTTTGGTCTTTTTTATTCAAATCAATAAATTTAAAGAAATAATTTGTGTTTTGCTTTGAGTTGGAATTTTATACCAAAACATATTCCACATGACTGTTTTCGATTTTGAAAAAGTTTCTATTTTAAAATTTTCTAATTTCAATTACAATCTTAAAAGATCTTTATTTTATGGTAAAATACTACAAAAAAAATATTTATATATATTTTGATACTTCTTCCGTCGATATATTCTTAAACATAACATTATTTTGTAAGCATTTATTATGTAACATAAAACTTTTACAAATAAATTTAATACATATTACAGTAAGAAGAGGCCAATATAAATAAATCCATAACTGGTCCATAACAATGACTTGTTTTAAATACGAAAAAGACATTAACAATGCTCTACAATTTTTTTATTTTTTTGTTATCTTTTTAATGTTTCATTTTTGGGCTCTGTTTTACGGATGGCTCTCTTCACCCGATTCCTTAACATTTTTAGCTTTCTAACTCTCCTTTATTATACAGTGAGTATAATTTCAACCTTCGGAATATGAAGACAAACTGCTCCGAGTTGATCCGGTGAAATGATCTCGCTGTAATGTCTCTGATGGTATAGAAACTATTAGAGTCCCCCCATACATAGATTCCATTTCATCCATTTGCTGTAAAAATGTTTCTTCCAAACGCTATTTAGTAAAAAGAAAAAGTTATTTAAAACCATAAAAAAAATATTTGAGTAAAAAGCAGATAATATTAATAAAACAGTAACCAAACTAAGAAAATCAACATGCATTTTTTTTATTATTTAAAAACAATTTTCGAAGCGAGGTTTTGAAGATTTTTAAACTATAATTTGTGAATCTAAATTATATTTTCAAAATTAATTTAAGATGCATTAAATATTTCATCTAATCCAGCTCGATCGAGCTAACTGTTGTCGATCTCACAAAAAGTTAAAGATAATATTGATTTCGTTATCGCTAGTTGTGCGTTCACAGTCTATATGAAATAATTTTGATTATTCAAGACAAACTTTACTCCACATAATTCCGTCAATCTACTGTACCGCATGAAATAACTAAAAGAAAATAAAGCTTTTTTAAAGAAGATTTAAATGATTTTAAATCTTTAGCTTAAAAAAAAGAGTATTTTTCGCTTTAATACCAAAAATCACCCTTAGAAATCAGTTTATAAATTTTGTCTCAATCTGTACATAAATATGAATAAGTTATTTTAAAGAAAACGTGAACAAAGATTCATTAGTTCTAGTTCACCTGCTTTGAAAAGCAAACGCAAAATGTACCTTTTTAGCCCTTGAAAGGACTTTGACCGAGCTCTTTATGATCAGTTGTGTTGTACATGTTATTAAATGTTTGCACACAATTGATCGACAACTGGACCTAAATGTAAAGCATGCCGACCACGAACGGCTAAAGTTCATGTTCTCAAGAAGCTTTACATGGCATTATTAACACTATAAGCTTTGCCATTGTCTGCAGAGAGGTGACGGCCGGACAAAAATTTGTTTCTATCTAAAAAAGAGCAACTGCTTTGTAATAATTAAAAAAGCGGTTTTTCCTTTTCCTTCACCTTTCTTCAATTTTAGCTATGAAAATGGGAAACATTTTGATTAGGCGCAAAAATTAATAAAATATGCAACACTACACAATAATTATTCTTCTCAATTATCACAGAAAATAGGTATAAAACAATTTTATTCAGTTCGTAGAAGATTAAGCCAATGCTGACGTACTTTTAAGCCAATAACGACATAATGGTGCTGAACTGGAACGACTGAAAACTTTAAGTTTTTATACAGAATTCTACAAATCATTGTCATTTAACCACCACTAGTATCTGTTAAGACAATAGTTGAAATATGTATGAAGTACTGATTTAAAAACCTTATAATATTCTTAATAAATTCACATTTCTGCACAGACTATTATTTGTCGTAAATTGCATCATAAACCAACTGTCTTTAAATAAAACAGCATTTGAAAAACCTTGCAGATCTCGCTGTCATTAACAAATAAACATTTTTAAAAGTGTTATTTCAAGTAATAAAGTACTAATACTATAAAGAATATTATTTTTAATATTTTGACTAACCCTTTATCCAGAGGCAAAGATACAGAATGCACCCGCAAGTAAATTCGTTTGAAAATTATTCAAACACGAAGATAAGCAAATTTAGCAAATGGAATATAGGGCATAGGAATACAGTTAAGTGGGTTAATTAAGAAAGATAGTTAAACAGAAAATAAATATGCAGATGAAATAAGATGAAAATTAACCAACAATTTTACGATTCAAACAGTTTTAAAAGCAGACCAAATTTTAATTTATTAACGAGAATTAAACATGATTATTGCATACAAAATGAAAGTTTTGCATTTTTAAAATTATTGAAAAGCACATTGTTGAAATTTAAGAAGCTATTTCAATTATTTCGAACTTACAATAAAATACAAATAGTAAATTAACGCTCATATTAACCAGTGAGACAAAATCATCAAGTTGTTCAGAAATAAAAATCTTCATGTAAAGGAATTAAAATATTGTTTTTACTATGTTGAACGAAGATTACTATTTTATCATTTGCATTTATTAACAAATTTACACGCAATCGATAAGTTTGCAAAGAATTGAATGAAACAAACCCTATAGCAATGAGTTGTTATCACAGTAAGCATGCTTTCAAGCAAGCACACCCGAAATAGCTAAAACTTCACTTATCTACGTACTTAAACTAATATAATGGTTACCTCAACTTTTGGCAATAATATTTTAAAACAAAATATGGCGCAATTATTTCATAATGTTCAATTATTTGTTAAAATTTGGAAGCTATAGAATCACATACAATCAACTACTTAGTGTTTGGTCAACAATGCAAGATTACAAAAACAGAACAACAGAAATAAACAAAAGTAATGATAACAGTTAATGGAAATGCCTGGAAGGAAATGGAAACGCAAGGATGCTAGGATAAGGAAAGCTATGCTGCAGAATCGAATTCGAAATCATCAGTATCCCTTTTGTCTTTCTTGAACACACCAGCTTCTCCAACGGGCTCCAGCGAAACTCTCGGAATAGTATATGACGATAATACATTTGAAGGCACACCATCTGCAAAGCTTTGCGATCCACGCACAACACCCCAGCTACTCGAAGCACGCAGTGGCTGTACATTTTCAAGAATGGACGCAGCTGCAGCCATTGTTGTCGCTGTCGAATTAACGTTTTTATCATAACTATTATCAAAGTATGTAGATACTTCATGTATATTGTGCAAGGATTGCGCCGAATTTAGCGATTCTCTGTGTCGTTCTAAGAGAGAAGGTCTCTTTATGGCGAATGAATTTGAATGGAGAAGCGAGTGTGCTTGTGGTTGCAGTGCAAATGCAGTTGGGGAAGATGCTGGTAAAGTTTTTTTGAAACGATCTACCACAACATCGACATTTGTAATATAACTCTGTCGGTTTGGTGGGTGTGGCGCAGGTTGTGTGCTTCGAAATGTTTTCAGCTCTGGCTGCGTATCTAACAGTTGTTTATTTGTAGCATTTGTTGAAATTCGCACGTTGGTTATGACATTTTCAGCGCGGGAATGCTTCTTGTTTGGTAAGGTTGATGACAATCTTGGTAGTAAAGCTCCTTGATTACGACGCAGCTCAACGAGTTCCTCAATTGCTCCGTAAGGCGGTGGTGCCTCACCCGTTTGCGAAGGTGGAGGTGGTATAAATACGCCACAATCGCTGTTTAAGTTTCTAGTGTCCGCTTTAACTAAAGTTTCCTCTAGCACCGATTCCACAGATGTTGTCGGGTTTATCATTTTAACGCGCTGCTGTTTATGGAAAATTGGCGTGTTCGGTACACTCTGTGTTAAATCCGGTGCGGACCCGCGGAAATATATCTTTGAATAATCGGTGGAAGGTGTAAGGAATGTACGTGAACGTGTCATTTGAAAGCTGCTTAAGAACCCACCACGTGAAAGAGGACGCGTGCCTCCGTTACCATTACGTAAGTGTGAGGGCACTACTATATCTTCTACCTCAAATTGCCAGCGATCTGGCACTGTACCATATATTTTCTCATGTTGATTAAGCATTTGATTGAGTTGATCTAACAATATCTGGTGTTATCGTTAAGTACCAATTATACCAAATCAGCAAAGCAGTAGATATGATTCAAATATTTAATATAAGTTAGTAGATTAAAGTAGTAGTTTTGTAGTAGTAGTAGTAGGTTTAATTTTCCAAAAATTTGGCCAAAGTATAGATGCATTTGCAATAAGTGGAAGAAAGGAAAAAAATATTATGTAATATTTATACATTGCACCTACTTTATGGTAGTTTTATTATTTAAATACTGCACCATAATATAATATAATAAAAATAACACCAGTGCCCAGCATCTTCATGCAGATTGTTAAAATATAAGTATACTTAAACTCCATTACAACGAAGCATACCTGTTTGCGTGGAACTAATTGCTCCTTCCACTCTCGCAATTCTGCTTTAAGTCGTTCATCAATCTCAGATAATTTAGCATGTTCATGCTCCACTAGAGCCTTACGTTTTTCATTTTGCAATTGTTCTAGTTCCCTGAGGATAAAATTTTTAAAAAATAAGCATATGTTAATACAATATATTAATTTTGTTTATGAAAATGTAAAAATACCAGCCTTTAGAAAATATTCAAAACTTGTTAAAACCATGATAGTAACCCAACGCACTTTAGCTAAATCTCTATAAACATACAAGCAGGTGACAGTGGGCCACGGCTTTTCCATAGGAGCAAAAAATATGGAAACCATCCACATAGTGAAAACTCCAGAGGTTTATATTTCAACTACAGAAATAAAACTTGGTGTGTGTGTGTATGTCAAAACTAATTTGCATACAAAAAAAAGGTGTCATACCCCAAAAAGAAACATTGTCGATAGTATCGTAAGTGTAGCCGTGGAATTCCGTTTAAGTAGCAACCTTTTCTACTTTGCCTTTTTGATCCGATTGTTTTTGCCATTTTTCACATGTTTTTAATTAATCTTCTGAAGATTAACAAATAAATTAATGACACGATTTTGTACTTTTAATCGAGATCAAAACACAGAAAAAAATAAGCATGATAAATAAAGCAAGCAAAAAGAAACAAGCAAAATATCAAATTCTGACAGTTTGAGTTAACTGACTGAGTTAAAAAGAGGTCTGAGCGAATGCGCTTATATTGGTGCCAATTTGGTCTCTATCCGATGTATAGTTTGCGAGCACACATAATAGTAGAGACCCAATGCTACCAAAAACAACGAAAGCAGCAGTTAACAACATTAACAGCTAATGATTGATTTTCCCTTGTGAAAATTTTAATTTTTCTTTTTTCTTTTGCTAATTTGTGACTGTAATAAATTAATAATAAATAAAATAGTGACGAAATCCAAAAAAAAGATATTCGTTATGAGTATTAAGGTACAACTACAATGTGTAAAAAATAAAAAATTATTTTATTTTTTTTTTTAGAATATTGTTCTTTAAGGTTTTAAGAAAACGTATACAAATAACAAATATACTAGGAAAAAATATCAAATAGAAAAAGAAATTATAACATATATTATATTCGTCGTTCATTTAAAAAATTGTCGTTCATAGAAGAAAATTTTCATAGTTTTGAAAAACGTTTTGTAAATACGACCCAATACAAACCGCGCTGTAAGACGAATTCTACCTCAAAACACGCCCACCTCCCATACAATTTACAGAAGTTATACATTTGTACAAGAATATCAGAAACTATATTAAAGATCTTTCTGTCCGTTATATTAAAAAAAAAAATATATTAAAAATATAACGAAATGAACTTGGCAGCGACAAACGAATAAAATACATTTTTTTAGGTCAAAATGCTAGATTAGAAATTTTTAAATTATACTTAAAATATTATTATTACCTTATAGCGCCCTCACGTGTTGCCCTCAGCTCCTCTAATTGTTTTTGATGTTTAACTTCAAACCGCCGTTCCTCTTGAGTGTATCGCTTCTTTTCTTGCTCTTGGAACTAAATCAATATTGCTTGTCAGAATTCAAGTAATATAACAAGTTTCAACTTACTTTTTTGAGCCTCTCTCTTTCAACTTCGGGATCCAAGTTTGTCGATATACGCAACGACTCTCTGAACATTAGATCACGAGCTTTTCGTTCGGCTCGTATCCGCTTGGGCAACGCTCTTTTTTCTAAAGTCTGTTTTTTAAGAAGATCTTCTTCCTTGCGTTGCAACATTCGTTTAACCTGATCCAACTCCTTCTCATGACGAACTATCATCTGATGACGCTGCATAAAGCATATCTCTTTAACATGGCGCTTCGAAAGCTGGTGCCGTTCATGTAATTGCTTTTCTTCCAATTCCCAAAGAAGAGCTTCGCGTGTGCGCATTGCATTCTGTTTTTGTTGCAAAAAATTTCTATTAATCGTGGAAAGATGGTCCCGGTGTTTTTCGCTAATGCGTCTAAGTAACATCTCATGTCTCTCTTTAAGGGAATCCAAAAAGGCACGTTCTTTTTCTTCATGGTCAAGTTCCATAGCGGCACGTCTCTTTTTAAATTCGTCCTTTCTTTTCTCTTTTGGGAGAAGGTCAATTTCTTGTTTTAGTAAACGAATCTCTTGCTTGAGGTTTTCGCGAAAAATTTTCAACTCTTGTTCTTGCTCTGAACGAATTCTTTTAGAGGATGAACGAAGTTCGTGCTCTTGAGACTGCTCTGTTTTTTCAATCAATTGCTTTTGTTGACGTGTCAGTGTATCCATGTCTGATTCATATGTTTTTTCCAAAGATATTCGCTCCTGTTCAAAACGACGTTCCTGTTGCTCTTTGGCTATTTGTTCTTTAAGCTGAAGATCATTTTGTTGCTTTTTTTCTTGTTTTTGAAGCATTTTTAGCTCTCTCAGTTCCTGTTTGCGTAACGCATGATCATCATATATACGTCCGGTTTCTTCGTCACCATAGATAACGCGACTTGTAGTGGTCGTTACTTGAACGCCATCAATTTCAAATTTTCGAGTTCGTTTGCGAGTTTTCTTGCGTAGATTACGCAACTCAATTTCTTCCTTTGTAGGTCCGGGGACTGTTTTAACGCTCTTCTGTATAGCAGGAATTGGCTTTTGACGAATGATCACTTCCTCCTCTATAGCAACATTTGCGTTAGTATTAGTTTCCCCCTCATTGTGACTATCGTGACTAGTTGTAGTTGTAACACTTTCCGAGTCACTACGATCAGTTGCGGGAACTTTCATTCCTATGCCGCGTATTGGTGTTCCTCCCATAGATCGCACGGAATCGCAATCGCTTTGCGTTCGCGAATTCAATGAGCCAACACTGTTGTCAGGAGAAGTACGTATTTCAGCACCAGCGTTGGGTTGCACTGGAGATGTTTGAGCTTTCTTTCTATTAACTATGATGTTAACATCTTCATGCGACTCTTGTAAAGACTGTTGACCATTATTATTGTTGCTTCTTGTTGGAGAGTGGTTATTCTGGAATTCTTCGCAGGATTCAGTTGGCAAAGCGCTACCACCTACTGATGATATATTGCTGTTTGCATCTATGGATCCGATATGGCTGCTGTCTTTAACTTTAATTTCTTCACCAACAGTAACAACTGACACGTGACTAGTGTCAAGGATGCGATCTTCGTGTTCATGCCCAACGGAAGCAGTGTTGTACGCAGAGTCATTATCAACAAATGAAGGGCTTATGATAAGTACCTCACTCTCGTCAAGCTTTCGCGGAGTTGTTGTTGTTGTCTCTGCCGGTATCCGCTGTCGACTATTGACATTCCTTGGAATACCACGATCTGTTTCTTCCTCATCAAGTTCATTTATTGTGACAATCATTGACGACTGTTTTCTTGGAGGTGTACTATAATCCAAACTATCATCTAATATGGGATAATCTCCATCCGTTGATGATTCTTTAACGTGTGTCGTTTTATTTAGTTCGTTTGAAACAATTATAACTTCACTTTGATGAAGTGCCGTGTGAGAGGCTGAGTTATCGATTATAACTGGTGGATGCATGCTAGTTACTACCGTTATTTGACTAACATTAGCGGCTAAGCTATTAGGTAAAACAACATTATTTTGAACTCTCTGCCGTTGATCGTCTAATGGAGGTGTATGATTTGGCGATCGGGCGATATCGCTGTTTATTGTAATTAACGATGCATTTGAACTGGAAGTCGCTGGACCAGCACTCTTTACAGATGATAAATCAGAGGTGACTGATATAACAGAATATGATGATGGCGATGGTGGCTGTTTAGTTTCCATTTCAGTTGATGAACTGCGACTGATAGGAATCTTCGTTACCAAATCTTCTTCGGTCGGTTTTTGTTTAAATTCCACAGTTATTATCTCTTCAGTTTGAATATTTTCTTCAAATTCCGGCGGCGGCTTTATGATATTATCTTCGGGTACTGTCTTTATTTGTTGCTGTGAAATAATATTTGGGGAAATTTGTGTTTCTACATTCGGTGGTTGAGGCGCTTTGCCCTTTTCTTTTTTGATGATCTAATAAGTAAAAATGGTACACAATTTTGTTATTACTATGCAAAGATTGTATATGTATTAAATTATTTATTTACCCTTTTCTCTGATTCAACTGCATCTTTTGGCATGCATATAGGCTCAGGGTTTTGTGACGGAATGGTTAATTGTTTCTCACGGTTTTGGGTTGGAAGTGGAATGTTTGAATCATTGGATTCAAAAACATTGGATATTTTTGGTTGGTTAATGGTATCAGCAGTTGACAAATCTTTCTGAATTGGCAAGATGGCTTCAGATTCTGGTAGTGGTTGTTTATTTTTTGAAGAATTGTTTGGTAATAATTGTAAGGACTCTTTATAATCCCCAGATATTGGCGAAACGGTTGTTGAAATACCTGGAACTAAAGAATATTGTTGAAAATCACACAGAAGCTAAAAATTCTTTGACAAATTACTTTTTTCCATTTCTTGACTCTTTTGTGATAAGGAATCATCGTCCAGGTCTAGTGGGTGCACCGAGTTGCGGGGTTCCTAAATACAATAAATAACTTAGTTTAACGTATTCAATCATTTTTTATTCAATTTCAAAAACAGTTGGTAAGATAAACTCATATAAAATATCCTTGAAAACAAAAATACTTCATTAGAACTCCAAGAAAATATCACAAAAAAGTATTATGAAATGAAAACTTATCTTCAAATAAAAATTAAGCAGATTCGAAATTATTGATGATTTAAAATTCGGACTTATTACTCCTACTTTCTGTTTAAAAAAAATCGAACTCAAAGAGACTCCAAGCAAACAAAGTTTTCTCCTTCCTTTTTGTAGTTAGAAAATTAACATTTCGTAAACTTAAATGATCATTGTAGCAATTCTATGATAATCTATGAATTCTATATTTACAAAAAAAAAAACATAAGATATTACTCTCACATGCTGAAGTAATTAAATTTAATAGCAAAAAACAGAAGTCGAATATACTTCATTACAATAGGCCGTACAGCAAAAAACACAACTAAAAGCAGAGAATGGAAAAAACAGTACCTAATACGTACCGAAAAAAAAACGCGCGCACTCAATCACTTTCTTTCTCTATTCTGAATTTGGCTCTTCGACTCAAACACGAGCACAATCACTACTAAATGTGCATTTCATATTTTTTTACATGACAACACTAACTGCCACGACAGATTTTATAGTAACTTTGTCAGAAGGAAGAAGTCTGTATGTAGCATGAGCTTGGAAATTAAAACTGATTTATCTTAATCAGTCCTCTCTCGTCTTTAAGAGTGAACAATAAAAGTCGCGAATTTTTTGCTTAAATGGGAACTATTAATTTATTCTAGTATAAAAGCCCGTCCTACGATGGGTCCCATTCAAAATAATAAAGTTGCAGACGATATGACATTTTTACTTTCACCTCGAACGATATTATGTTGCAATCGTCGTCAATGCGTCGTTACTGATTAATATTAAATAAATTGTGCGTGCATACTTTCAGGCTGACAATTTTTTCATATATTAAAAGCCCTTTAATAGTAAAAATTAACTGTTTGAGCGTTATTAGGTGCGGATCCAGGGTGAACATGTTCTGGTTGAGTTGTTGGATAGGACTTAAGAAGCACTGTTATAGCAAGACATAGCTATGTTATAATTTTAAAACAGGTTCTGGTTTAGTGTTTGATTTTTCTTTCGCATCACAGTTGTGGTTGTACACACTTAAAATATTTCAAAATTTTGTACTCCGATGATTGGATATTTACTTTTTAAACACCGATCGCTGTGCACAAACTCCGTATCATCAGAGTTCAAATTTATTGTTATCAAAAGAAGTTCAAATATTAACTCACGCCGGAATTGGATATCTTTGGGAATTCAAATGAGGAAAAAATTGGTAATCGCTGAGTGTTAACAAATATTTTTCGATGTTTTAAATTTTTAATTTATTTGAATTTTGATCATATTGTTTTTACACAATATATTGTTTTTCTCCCAGCAAAGCCTATCAACATCGCTTCGAAGAACACAAACTGACGACTAGTTTTGTCATTCAGCCCTATTATGAATAAGTTTTCACCCGAAGTTGGATAAGGGAGTTTCCAACTTTATATTTACGAGTTTAATATTATTTTATATGAACATACATGGAACAATATAAACGTTACCAAAGCAAAAATCATATATTGCAAGAAATTGCATTAAACTTTATCATTTCTGTCAATGATTTAGTCCTTGTTTTGTTGTTCAGCATACCCTGCACCCAATACTAACCTTACGCCATTCTACGTAGACGTTACTAGTGCAGACGTCAATATAAAAGAAGTTCTTGTAAATAGACGAAAAACTTTAAATTGTTTTCTATTGAATTTTATTGCATTTCCGACTACAGCAAAAACGCGCAATTGTTTTTTTTTAAATATATTATACTATTGTTGAATTAACATTAAAATACGATTTATGAACAAATTTTAGTTTTTGCTGATGCAGCTCGATTACTTGAACACAGAAATTTTTCTCTCGTTACAACCGTCACACATATAACTTTAATAAAAACTTTCTGAAATGTATTTCTAATTTTTGTAATGCAAGGTTAATCGTCAAACATTATTTAATTGACAGTAATTACTATTTGTTTTTATTAATTGTAGTTTAGCTGAATTTCACAAGCATTCAGAGTGAATTCAGATTTTTCATATAGTACTCGTAACACCAGTCATATTTACTTAAATATAAGTTACACAAACATTGACCATGATTTTAAAAGTTTTTCCCACATCTATAGACAAACATTAGACATTTATGATGACTACAAAAACTTTCAATTATTTTATTTTTTCTAACGTATGGATGGATGTTCAAATCTGTGCAAATGTAACACCCGTCACCGTGGAATATTCCATACATTGAATACATATTTTTGTAAATTTTTAATGCAAATTTGTTTAATAACTATCGATATTATTGAGTGTAATAATAAAAAGAAAACATGCAGCTTCAACTGCTATCTTAAATATAATTGCCTTTTTCAGTTTCGGGTGAACAATCCTAATAGGGCTGATTTAACGTGTTATTTAGAGCTTGCCTCAGTTTATTTCTTATGAATGTTGTTGCTATTCAAAACAGAAGCAAAAATGGCAACAGCGCAGTCGAGTACATATTTTTCTTCATTTTTTTGCAGATTATTTGCCTGCATAGTTCGTGTAGGGTATAAGTTCGAATCCCACGGCTGACACAAGTATTTTTTTTTAATTTAAATTTTTTTTTATTACTTTTTAATTTTCTGTTCTTTTTTTTAATCATTTTTTTATTTGGATATTTGTTTTCATTTCTACACCTGATTTAACGATACCTTGATCATTCCAATCGGTTCTTTAATTTAGGAATTGAAATTACAAAAAAAAAAACGATTGTTCCTAGTCTTACTTCACTGCTGCATTTAAGAACCTTGAGTTACTTTTATACCGTAATTCTAAGTTTTTATTCCAGATACATGTTGTTATGAAGAGGTTACAAGCGATGAACTTGAAACATTGCAATCATAAAAGCTAGTCAAACCCATAATATATGCTTGTCTAGGGTGCACATTTTTTTTTTTTTTTTTGCAAATCTACTTATTTTTAAACTTTGTACAAAATGAACTAGTTATCATTAGCACTACTTACATTTTTTTTAAAGGAGTTGGTTATATATTTGAATATACAAATGTTATTATTTTGGCACTTTATTGCAATGTAAACTAGTTTCATAGCATTTTGCACGCTGCATGTAAGCAAATTAAAAACATCTAACAACTAATAATATTTTATGATATATTATAAATATTTAGCTTCATGCACAAACATAAAAATAAATCAACACTCTCTACTCTGTATTGATTAAGTGGTATTCGGTTATGATCAAAATGCAATAGCCAGACTAGTCTGAGTTCAAAATTAAAGATTCAAGAAAATGTTCTTAATAAACATTAAATAAATGTACTCATATTTTTGGTTAAGATAAGAGTATACAAAATATTTGATATATGAATTTAAACAACAAAAAAGGTTGAATAAAGTAAATATACTTTAAATTTTGCACTTGCACACTAGTCTGACGACTTACCAACCCTCTGATAGAGAGAACGACGTTTCGCTTGACGTTTTAACTTCTATATGCGACAAGTACAATAATTTAGTTTGTGATTGGGAATTTTATTTAACGACAAAATTAAATGCAGCGTGTAATAAAGGTTATTTAGTATTTATATAATGCAAAACTTTACAGAGCATAATAGAAATGTATTATACAATAGCTCACCTCAGTTTCTTCATCCACCAATTCTTCTTCCACCACTTCTGCTTTGTATTCAAGTAACAAATCTTTGATTGGTTTTGAATCTAAATTGCGGTTGATGAATATATGCTGTAGTAATACGTCAGTTGTTGGCCTTTGTATAGGATCCTGAAAAAAATATTCAAGATTTTTCTTTTTTTTCTTATATGGTTTGTTTAACTGACCTTAACTAAGGACTTGCTAAGAAATTCATTGAATTCTTTGCTCCACTTCGAAGGTTGGTCAAGCTTTGGCGGATCGCTTTTTTGGATTTTTAAAAGCACGCGCATTGGTGACATTTCACTATTAGGCGGTTCCATTTGAGCCAGCTCAATCAACGTAATTCCCAACGACCAAATATCTACTTTAAGATCATAAGGATTATCACGAAATGTTTCGCACAAAACTAGTTCAGGTGCCATCCAATAAGGGGTTCCAATAAATGTATCATGCTTTTGAAGTGTATGTTTGTTTTTAGCAGAAACTCCAAAATCAGCTATAAAAAAGGGTTTAGAATCATTATTATTATTAGATAAAATAAAATTATCATATTACAATAAAAATTACATAAAAATAAATATTAAATAAAATTAATAGGACGATGTATAAAAATCTTAGAAGACTAATTTGAGGCACTACTTATTCATCTTTGATCAGAGAATGGAAAAAAAACCTTAACGATGGGTTCGTCTTGATAGCTACGTTATTTTTAAAAAGAATACTACTTTAAATCCGCTTTATTCGAATTTCGCTCTTCTAGTCATTCAGTATCTCTTACTCGCCAAGAATAAGTGCGGAATATAAAGGTTGCGTAGTGGTGTTCGATCATCATACATTAATTGTTTTGTTGTGGTTTTTCGCTCTTTAAATAATAAAAATCTTTAAAAATAGTCGGATTATCGGTATTTGCGTTATCTCAACGAATCGTTAATATATTTTGGTTATTTATAATCTTAATCATTTGGTTATTGTTCCATACCGAAAAGAATCGTAATTAATTATTTCACCTTTTTATTAATAAAAATAATCGAATTACTAATGAATACGATTAATAAATATATTTTAGAGCTATATATATTAGAGCTATGCATTAAAACTATTAAAATCTTTACTTTCTCTCTTATTTTAAACATTTAACAATTGTTTTGTTTTGACTCTCGTGAAGATTAACAAAAATACTTACAAACGAAAGCAACTGGAAAGTACTTTTATTAGGACATGTTCTTACATATGTACATTTTTTTAACATTTTACCAAAAGATATAACTGAACTAGTTACTGAGAAATATTTGATTCAAAAAACGACACGATGTGCGTTCGTAATTTCAACACGACCAAAATTGCTTTTCAGATATCAATGAAATTTTAAAGGTTAGTTCATATCAAAAATAGAAGTTATAGGAATGTTGAATTGCGTCACTTTCTAATTATGGGAGAAATTTTTTGTCACTTTTTGTAACTCTTTATATTCGATGAATCTTTTTCAAATTAACCATTTCAGAAACTATATAAATGGGATACTTGACATAATCTTCATAAATAGCAATGTTAAATTTTATATTTCTAAATCGGATATGTCTCTTACTAATGAATCCGTATATCATATAGCACTTGTTTTTTAATTTACTTTTTATACTTTTTTAAACCAATCTACTAATGATGACTTGCAACTATCTTATGATTATCACAATTCGAACTTTGCAACGTTTAACCCATATTTTAACTCCATAAACTGGAGGATAGTATTTCAGTCGCGAGATTTGCATATGGGCATCTCCCAAAAAAGGTCCACCAAAAGTGAAGAAAAACATTTAAATAAAGTACTCTAACAGCTTTTAAATTAATTTTTATTTTGATTAGTATTACTGCTATGTAACTTGAATTTAACTTATTATGATGTATTTTTATTAAAATTTATAATGAACATCTTTACTGTATTTTACTATGGTGGAAAAATTTGTCGCGTCCGAGATGTCGCGTCCGTATTCGCGCTATATCTATTTAAAAAAAGGGAAGAGATAATTCTAATATTTCTAAAGTCTACGAAGAAAAGTTATCCTTTGACCTCCATTAACATGTATATTATATATAAAAAAAATTCTCAAAATTAACTAAATTTTGCATATTTCTATACCAGCGTTTCATTGTATGATTGCTTATTACTTTGTACTAATTTGTACTAAATCTTGCCAATATTTTTATAAAATGTAGTACTCTTTCATAGCGTTAGAACAATTAAAATACATATCGGCTCCATTAACATGTATATTATATATAAAAAAAATTCTCAAAATTAACTAAATTTTGCATATTTCTATACCAGCGTTTCATTGTATGATTGCTTATTACTTTGTACTAATTTGTACTAAATCTTGCCAATATTTTTATAAAATGTAGTACTCTTTCATAGCGTTAGAACAATTAAAATACATATCGGCTCTTTTTGTTTTTTTCTTGTTTTTCGAGTAGTTAAAACCGTGCGAATGTCGCGTCCGTGCCACTGGGAGATGCCCATATGTATTTTACTTTTAAAAAAATTCTTGAAAAGATCTAAACGACGTTATAACCTGCCTTTATATACTAAAAATCTCTTACATCTCAAAAACCTGAGAAATAAAGCGCACAACAAATTTAAATTAACTTATTTGGCTAATTTCGTTTATAACGACAGTGCTGAAGTCAGGACAAAAGGGCTTGTGGAAAATTATAGGCCAATTGTAAAACTTTCAACAATGCGTAAAATTTTAAATATAAAAAATAAGCTCCTATTCATGGAATTTCAAAATTACATTTCGATTCATCAGCATGGTTTTTTGGTGGTAAATCTACGACATCTAACCTAGCAATATTTACCAACTATTGTGTAGATTCAATAGAAAAACGCTTGCAAGTTGATGTGTACTTCGTTAAGGCATTTGACAGTTTGAATCACAATTTGTTCATAAAAAATTTAAATAAATTGGGAAGTCATTCAGTTTTTTTAGAGTGCATTGTTTCTTATTTAAAAAACAGAAAACTGGTTGTAAAAATTGTTAACAATCACTCTAGGATAATTGATGTTAAATCAAGTGTTCCGCAAGGTAGCCACCTTGGGCCTCTCTTATTAATTTTGTTTATTAATGATGAATTCATGAATTCATTAAAATACGAGATTTAGATGATTGGGAAATATTTGGGAAATCTTCAAATCATAAACCAAAGATTATTTTGACCAACTGCGTCGAACAACTTTTTTTCGTGAAGTGCCTTAATAAACAGTTTTTATAATAAGAATGCTTTTTGTTATATACTTTTATAAAGTAATTGATAGTAGCGTTATGATTAAAAAATGTATTAAAAAAGTTCGAACCTAGCTTAACACCACCTTCCATCGTCAGAAGGACGTTGCCGGCTTTTAAATCACGGTGAATAACTTTATTCTTGTGTAGAAAATTTAAGCCTTCAGTCATATACTTGCAAATATACGCGATTTGAGGTTCTGTTAATGGTTTCTCTAGTTCAACCATAATACTATCCAGTGCACCGCCATCACAGTATTCAATTAGCATCTAAAATTGTAGATATTTAATGGAGCATAACATTTAAAAGTTACTTTAATACTTACCCACAACTTGTCTTCAATAGAAAATGCTTCATATAATGCCACAATATTTTGATGCTTTATCTCAGAGAGTATATCTATTTCAACCATGTGATCACTTAAATTTTCTTCGTCTTCCAAAGTGCACATTTTGGCAGCGGCATAACGTTTATGTTCCTTGTGTTGAGCTTTATATACCTTTCCAAATGCTCCATCACCCAATTCACCAATCATCTCCCAATATTCATTTGGATCAGTGTCCATTTTTATGTTATTAAATAACCTCTTTTTCTTTGCTTCCCCACCACCAAGGTGGAAGACTTTTTTCAAATTGTTAATGAATGACATCTCTCCTTCTTTGACTGTTGGCTTCTCAAGGCAGAAAGTTTCTGATACAGTATTTAATATGTATCCTCAAAAGTTAAATATATCTTATTAATTGACATTATAAATGTCCTAATTTAAATGTTTTCACGCATTATGTGCATTCTTTGTCAAACTTTTATGATGATAGTTCTATTCAGTTTGTTGATTTTTGTCACTTGCGCAGCTATGTTATCATAGCCACGGCTACT
Source organism: Tetanocera ferruginea (assembly GCA_958299015.1). Classification (NCBI taxonomy): domain Eukaryota; kingdom Metazoa; phylum Arthropoda; class Insecta; order Diptera; family Sciomyzidae; genus Tetanocera; species Tetanocera ferruginea. The sequence continues at coordinate 172,033,903 of OY282640.1, forward strand.
ATCCAATTTCTTGTACCATTGGTTTTTCTTGTTTTTTTTTCATATACTTCAAATTTGTTGAGAAAATGTAATGTTGAGATAAACTGTCATAGTTTATAAACGTATATATACGATAGTGGTATATTCTCTATTTTTTTCCTTTTTATTTTGGTGTTTATTTTAAATATTTATGCTGCTTAATTAAATTATCAGATTACAATTTCTCCATTCGTGAAAATACGAAGCTTGCCTTGGGGTATTGAACCAATGCGCTTTCACTCAGAACTGTGGACAAAATATAAACATAATAATAATAATTAAATTAAAACTGTCTCCAAATAAATTTATTGAGATGTAAATGTTTAATTTCAGATTGATTTCTTGAATAAATGTTTAACACTTTGTTTTAAGCAATTTAATTAACTCTGTAGTATTATAGTTAAGAAAAACATTGCAACTTGAAGATCTTCAGAGATTTGAAATGCATATATATATAAATATATGAAAGCAATGAGCATATCCCAATGTAGCTTTGATATCAAATAAGTTTGTGAGCTGTTGATAAGTTTAAGATGGCAACGCAAAATTAGATTTATGCAAGAACTACGTTAAATGGCTCTGCTAGTTATTATCATAAGATACAATTGATCCGCCACTGTGCAATGCTTTCCAAATGATTAATTGGTGATACGAATTAACACTCAAAATTCGAAGCAAATTACAAATACGTATTGCCCATTAACAAATTTCTTTCACTTGGCATATCATATTTTGGTTTTTTCAGCAATTAGCACATTAACACAATGAATGTAAGAAACTTTGCGAAGAAAATTTAATGCACATTGCATTCGAAATAACTTATTTTTCAACAAACTAAAGTCGTGGAGTAATTGAAACCTTCACAATGTGACAGGTGAATTGCAGAAGAAAATGGCGGTTAGTCATCTGCACTAAAAAGAGTCAGATGATTATATCAATTTATTTGAAACGGATTTAAGAAGTGTTAGAAAGAGAGCACTGTACAGAAATACGACATGCGAAGAAAATTGAGAATGGGCGTGCAGATGGGCAATCATGATATAAAAACCAGGTATTATAAAAAGCGACTGCGCTGCCAAGACGGAGGCATGATGTGTCAAATACAAGTAGTGTAATCATAAGAAGAAATAAATAGGGATTTTTTGTCTTTGGTCTTGCACTTTCTGGTTACTTTTGCACTAAAAGAAAGGGATTTTTCTGTTGCTTCACTTGCACATTTTTAACGTTTTATAAAAGGTAAACACTTATATTTAGGTAAACAGCATTATTTTCCAACTAGAGTAAACAAGTAAAATTTGTTTGTCGTTATTTTAAAACAATTCCGCTTTTATTTTAGAATAATTAGGAGTATTAGGTTAAAAAATTTCACAAAATTTAATAATAATATAATATAATTATACAATTTACGCAAAAATTTAATTCATATTGCAAAATATTTCCACCTTCAAGGAAAACACATAAATATAAATATCCCTGTTTTCATTTATTATTGCACAAGAAGCATCATTGTTTTGGCGTCAAATCGTCATTTTGACATTCTATGCCTCCAATGACAGTTGAGCCCTCGCGATTTATACTACCTGGTCATTATATCATGATGGGCAATGAATGAACACTATGAAGATTTTTTAATAATTAAGTCATCTATTTGACAAATAAAAATGGTTGCATAACGTTTGGATTAGTGTGGCTGACAATGGAAAGACTAATTTGCATACTTTATATTACAGGTGGAAAGCCTACATAACTTCGATGGGTAGAAAATTAGTCTGAATTATCCAGTCGGCTTTTTAATTCTGCACAAATTCTGCTTTAAATCGATTGAATTTCGCAAAACTTGGTGCAATGTTAGATTTTATCTTTGACTTTACACTTTTTGTTTTTATTTATTTTTCTATTTGTTTTGCATTATCCAAATTCCAGCACTTATTTGTAGCACAGCTAAATTTAAGATCAAGATTTAAATTGTTAAATTTTTTACGTTAATTGTTTAAATTTATATATTTTTCTTAATGCAGTTGACAAACAATTTACACCATTTTTTCACTTCACACTGATTTTCGTTAACGTAGATGACGATGCCGTGAGAAGCAAAAATAACAACACAATTACAACTTTTGATAATTCAATTCGCCTTAATCGCAACATATGACGGAGTTACTATTTGTGAAAATTACTTCAAACATTTTTCTTATGTTTTGTTTAGTTCAAGGTACGCGTATCTCGTTAATAGCAAACTTATTAATTGAAAGATTAATTATGTCAGCGAAAATATGCATTAAAATAGTGACATCAAATCTTTTTCATTCTAGCTACATAAAAGCAGAAGCACGCCTCACATGCGGCGAATTAGCATTGACGTACTTGACTAGTATATTGTTAAAATATAAAAAAAGTATTTATAAACAAAAGTTTTCCAATGCCTTTTATTCCTAACCATTGGTTATTGAAATAAATTTGTATTTTCTTATTCACATAATAATTTAAACACAATTTATAGGGACAAATTATTCCTGACAACACCAAACTACCACGGTAACCACGTCGCAAAAGCGGCGACTAAAAATTTAGTGATGCCTTCTTGAATTTTTTTTTCACCTAAAAGCGCTTTTTCATAAGCATGGTGAATTTAAAACATGTACCTGACGGTACAGAGCGGAACAGTTGATAAGTGTGAAATAATTTTTTGTTTGTTGGTTATTGTAGTAAATTTAATTAAAATTTAAAAGAATATTCTCATGTGAAAAAAATTTGTTTATGCATAATTTTAATTTTTTTAATCTCTAATCTTTTCATTTTTACACGTACAATAAAATATAACTCCACACTTACTCCACAGACCAAAAAATATCACCGATCTCCTATTGTTCTCTGCTCGTTCGTAAACAGTTACCTAGTTTTTGTTGTTTTCATGTGGAGCCATTATTCCACCATGATGTGAAGCCATTTCCATTCTAATCTTTAAGGTGGTGAATTCTTTAGTCTTCGTTTAAATGTTGATCAATGCGCGTCGTAGTAGCTTAAAAGAGTGAGTGAAAAAAACAAATTTAAAAAATTATTTTAATTGCATATAATGCATTTCTAATAAATTAAACAAATTTTTATAATAAATTAAAGAAAAACTTAAGTTTTATAGGATAATAAGTGTACGGCGCAGTTTTGGTTAAATTTAATAACGTGAGTGAAAAACAATTGACAAAATTATTAAAATGTTATGTATTCCAATAAACTAAAAGAATTTGTATGATCAGTTAAAGTTGTATGGGTTAATCAGTGCGCGTCGAAGTTTTGGTAAAATATAATAACGTGAGTGAAAAAAATTAACACATATTTTAGTGCATTCGTTTTAATTAATTTAAAAAATTATAATATATTAAAAGAAAATTGTGTAATCAGTTAAAAAAAAGATCAAGTTAAAGTGCATTCCAACTTGATTTAGTGCATTCGTTTTAATTAATTTAAAAAATTATAACATATTAAAAGAAAATTGTATCAGTTAAAAAAAAAGTTCAAGTTGAACTGCACGTCCTAGTTTAAGTAAAATTTATAATCGTGAGCGAAAAGAATAAACAAGAGTATGTTTTTTGTAATGGATTTATAAAGATTCAACACTTTTATGTTCGGTTAAAGCAAAACTCAAGTCTTATGGGTGAGTAAAATTATAACAGTTTCCCTACAAAGATGAATATATTTTTATACGAAAAAAATGTGTGCTTACGGAAACGGACATATTTTTGAATGATTTTGTGTGTGTAGTTTGATTTGTTTTTTTTTTGCTTAAGGCTATTACAGTGTGAAGCTATTAAAAACAACACCTTTCTTATTAATATTTTTTTACGTAGTATTATTAAATTATTTAATTCAAATTTATTAATATTATGTACAGTTAAAGTTGAAGATATAAAAAAAATGTTTTTTTTTTTGTTTTTGTATGTGTTGTTTATTTTCTAGAGGTCGTTGAAGTTGGCGTGTTTAAAAAAAGGTTGTAAGTTGGTTTCTCGTTTCCAGCATTTTCAAGACGGCGGAAAGTCAAAAATCAAAATGCATTCTTCAGTAAAGGATTGTAGTTGAGCACTCTACCTACGCAAATAAAAAAAATTAAATACAAAAAAATGGCATGCGTTGAAAAACAAATTTACAAAAACCCCTCTTTTTGGCAGAAATTCTTTGCCAAAAATAATTAAATTTTTAAAATTAACTAATTCTTCGAAAAATTATTTATGAATGCGCATTTCTAGCATTTTATGCATACATATAAAATACGTAGTCTTAACTTTTCGGTTCAAAACCTTATAACTCACATGTAAGGCTATTTCGTTGGATGATAAAGATATTTTAAGGCTTGCATTTTGGAATTTCTGTATAAATTCTGGCACAATTAAATGTATTAACTAAATTTCGAGCTTAACTTATATTCTTAAAAATTTTCATTGTGTATATAGAATTGAACATAACATTATTGAACGGGTTTTTTGATATTTGTATGTTTTTCAGAATCACTTAATTTTTCAAGGCATTATTGAATTTGTTTTGACCTAAAACTTGGCCAGTGACCTTGCAAATCTTCATAATTTTCATTGCAGTTAGTTCGAAGCTGTTAAACTGCTTAAACAGTTTCATAAAGCAGTTTTATTTTATAAACTAATATGATATAGCTAAAATATATACAATGGTTTCACAAAAAATATAACCAACAATTCTTTAATTTTTGTTAAATAATTTAAGTTTTCTTATGTTTTGAAACATGCTTTAAACAACAAATATGATGTTTACAGCGTAGTTAACATCTGCGTGACTTATTCAGCCTTTGATCACCGAAATTTGCGTCAATAAGCTGCTTAAATTTAACTTTCGATTTTTGGCATTACTGGCGCGTTATTTTGATTCTTCTCTCCCGCTTTATAAAAAAGATTTCTTGGCATTTGTAAAATATATTCAATTATTTATGCAAACACCTTACAAACTTGGACAATAAATAAAACATTTTTATGAATGATAATTTAATTTTATTTGCGTAGAACTTGCGTAAATCCTTAAAGCTTATGAAAATTATTATTAAAAGGAAATATTATATTGACGGGAACACTATAAATAATCCATGTCCCCTCTATGCAAGTCTCCACCGTTATCCAAGCCTATCTCAATTGTACCTTCATTGGTGCGTTAACAGATAACTGTTAAACGGCAGCTTATGAAAATCGATTGAATAGACTGTTAGTCTATTGACTACTAAGGAAAACATTGTTTCAAATCTAATAGATAAGTTATTAACAATAGTGTGTACTCTAAGAAAAACACGTTAAAGTTTGTTTATTTTAAAGATGTCAACACTATTTCCGACGTTTAGAGAAGAATATCACCATATCCACCAAACACACCAAATGCAAATCGATTAGTGAACACTGCCAAAGAAACGAGTACTTGAACAAGCCCAAGACTTGAAACACCACCATAGATGAATGTTCCAATAAACCAAACGAATTTGTCTCGAATTCGAGGTGAATCCGAGATCTCGGATATTTATTTCGAAAACCATGTCGAATACGAAGTTTGTTCTCGTTTTGCTTATGAAAAAAAAGGGTTTTAAAAACCCGATTTGTTTTCGAAATTAAATTTTTTGAATAAGCAAATCTTATGCAAATCGATTATTATGAGAAAAATTATTACTGCAACTGCTAGTATACTGAAAAGGACCTTTGCATATATTTTATGGAATAAAAAGTAACAACTTAGTTTTGATATTCTTAATGGGAACCAATGTGAAGTTTATAGAAAGGAAATATTATATGGACGAGAACACTATAAATAATCCACGTCCACTCTATGCAAATCTCCACGTTATTCAAGCCTATCTCAATTGTGCCTTCATTGATGCGTAATTTGCTTCATTATGAAAACAAGCGCAAGGGACGTGGGTTCGAAGTCCAGCTGAGGCGAACATTTTTTTTTTTCTATTGTGTTTTCTTTTTTATATTTAAAAAATCTGAAGTGTAACGAATTTTATAAAAAGTTTACATTAATTAATTGCAGCAGTAAAATAATTCCTTTAATTTTGCGAGATTGGATACTCCTTTCCAATTCAAAACGATTCGCAAAAACACAAATTAACGAAATCGACATTTTAGTATAACGAAATCAACATTTAAATATGGACAATTTCTCATATAAAATTAATAAAGAAACACTAATTGATTTTAATGAATATTTATAGCGGCAAAAATTAATTTTTTTGACAAAAATTAATTTTTTTTGACAAACATTTTTTCATACTGAAAGTCGACTTTGTTACGAATTTGCAAGAGGACACGACAATGAATTCGAAGCGAATTCATCAAAGCCCAAATTAAAGAAATCAACATTATAGTATGAAAAATTGTTTTGACAAACATTTTCCCATATTAGAAATCCTAGCCTATCTCAATTGTAGCTTCATGCGCTTGGGGACGTGGGTTCGAAGTCTAGCTGAGGCAAACAATTTTATAAATTTTTTCTTTTTGCATATTTTAAGATTTTTAAAATCTTAAGATACAGAATTAAAAAAAATTTTGGTTTAATTAATTGCAGCAATCCACCTCCCCTGGATGCAAGTCTCTACGTAATCCTTGCCTTTCTCAGTTGTAGCTTTATTGCTGCGTAATTTGCTTCATAATGAAAACAAGCGCTTGAGGACGTGGGTTCGAAGTCCAGCTGAGGCGGAAAATTGTATTGTTTTTTTTTCTTTTTCTTTTGTGGTTTTTATACCCTAAACCTGAAAGGTCAGGGTATATTAACTTTGTGCAAACGTTTGTAACGCATAGAACGAAGCGAGTCCGGTATAGAAAAGTATATATATTCTTGATCAGCGTCACCACGTGAGTCGAGCTATCCATGTCCGTCCGTCCGTCTGTCCGTCTGTGTGTTGTCCGTATACACAGGATAAGAAGAAGGAGTTGAGATAATTGGATGAAACTTGGTACACATGGTCACATGCACCCAAGGATCTGCACTATTGAATATTTTTGGAATCCGCCCACGGACACGCCTACCTCCCATACAACGCAAAAATGTAAAACTGTATTACTCAGCTCATAATAAGTCTACAACAATAAAATTTGGTATGTATGTGTTTTATATCAACACAAAGATGTTTTTGAAAAATGGACGTCATCCGCCTACGGACACGCCCACCTCCCATACTACCCAATAATTGAAAACGCAATTAATAAGGCTCTGTTTAACCTACAGAGCTAAAATTTGGCACATATATTTTTTGTAAAAAAACAAAGATGGTTCTGAAAAGTGGACATCATCCGCCCACGGACACGCCTACCTCCCATACAACGCGAAAATTGAAAACTGCATAACTCAGCTCATAATCAGCCTACAATAGTAAAATTTGATATGTATGTGTTTTATACAAACACAAAGATGTCTTTGAAAAATGGACGTCATCCGCTCACGGACACGCCCACCTCCCATACAACCCAAAAATTGAAAACGCAATAAATAAGCCTCTGTTTTACCTACAGAGCTAAAATTTGGCACGTATGTTTTTTATGACAAGACAAAGATGGTTTTGAAAAATTGCCGTCATGCGCCAACGGACACGCCTATTTCCCATACAACCCAAAAAGTTTAAAACTCAATAAATAAGGTTATGTTTGTCATAGAGAAATTAAATTTGGTATGCATGTATTTTATACCGAAACTAAGGTGTGTTCAAAAATTGGAAGTAATCCGTCCATGAACACGCCCACCTCCCATAGGGAAAGCACAATAAAGGCATTAACTGTGAGCTACAGGAATAAAACTTGGTATGTGTAAATTTTTCATCAACATTTAAATGCATATAAAATATAGGCTTCATCCACCCACTTCATGGAGACGCCGATTTACAATAAAAAATTTTTGTTTTTTAAAAGTGGGTTTAGGGTATTTCATAGTCGGCCTAGACCGACTTTAGACTTTCTTTACTTGTTTTATATATAAAAAATCTGGAGGATAACGAAATTAAAAAAAATGTTATATGCATTGGTTGCAGCAATATAATAATTTCTTTAATTTTACGAGATTGCGTAGGTACTCCTTTCCAATTCAAAACGATTCTCAAAAACACAAATTAACGAAATCGACATTTTAGTTTAACGAAATCAACATTTTAATATGAACAATTTTTCATATAAAATTAATAAAGAAAAACTAATTCATTTTAATGAATATTTATAGCTGCAAAAACTAATTTTTTTTTGACAAAAATTCTTCCATACTGAAAGTCGACTTCGTTACGAATTCGCAAGAGGACACGACAATGAATTCGAAACGAATTCGTCAAAACCCAAATTTAAGAAATCAACATTTTAGTAAAAATATGAAAAATTTATCATATTAAATTAATAAAGCAGAAATAATCTATACACAAATAGGCCTAGGGAAAACAGTTAAGAACCATTTTCTTCCGTGTTTCTCAACCGATTTTGATATTTCTTTTTTTAAATGAATCAGAGTGTGGAGAAGGAGTGCATCGACTTTTTAAAAAGATTGTTTTGCCAACTTTTGATGAAGAAAATTTGTTTTTGACATTAATTTTGTATTGAATCAACAGAGAATGTATATAAAAATGTTGAATTTTGACCCCACGCGATACTAGTTAATTTAAATGAATATCTTTGGGTGCAAAAATAAAATTATTTGACAAAAAATTTGTTCATATTGATAAGTCGGATAAGTTACGAATTCGTAAATACCCAAAATAACAAAATCAACATTTTAGTATGAAAGATTGTTCATATAAAACTTGTAAAGAAAAAATAATTAATTTAAGGGGACGTGACGCCTTCAATGAAAAAATTGTTTTGATGTTTTCAAATGCGCATAAGTTGAATAAAAACTAAGCAGCGTTTAAAAACTTCAAGAACTTGGCAAAAGCAAAAAGTGATCGCTGATAAACTGCAAAGCACTTCAGCAGTCGACAGTTTCGATAGTTTTTGCTATGACTCACTGCAACTTTTGCTGAATTCCGAAGTTTAAGCAGCAGCATCGTTTTCATTTCGGTAGATATTGTCTCCGCAGTCGCAGTCACTCTCAACTGCTGTGTGCTGTTTATTTTGTCTTTGATTCTGCTTTTTGACGTTGAATTACGTCTTACAGCGCGGTTTGTATGGGGTCGTTTTAACAGATTTTTTCAAGGTCATGAAACTTTTTTGTCGAATACTTTAGGGTATACCTACAGCCTTTAATACTCATCGTTCAAAAATAATATATATACAAAAATATCAGATATATCCTGCGCTGAATGAATATCTAATTTTGGATTTTGTCACTATTATATTAAAGTCACAAAATAGCAAAATATAAGAAGAAAAATGCATGTGTTTATATAAGAAAATCAATCATCAGCTTCTTATGCTGTGCCTTCTGCTTTCTTTTGTTTTTGTTTCGTTGTTTTTTCTTGTGTTGGTTTTGTTCTGTACGAACTTGGTTCTCTATTCCACGGCATTGCCAGCAATAGTTCTCTACTCCACGTTAAGAGGTTGATCCAATTAGATTTAACTTTTATGAAAAAAATTACTTGCATCATATATCGTTTTGTGCTATCACCAATAGATGGCACTATCTGTTCGGCTGACATGATGTTTGCATCTAACGATCGTTGGTTATTGCGTCTAGTAGAAAGTAGCACAACTAAATATGTGAAATGAACAATCTATTTTTAATTTAAGAAATGAACCAGGTTTCCTTCCGGATAAATTGTTGTTTTTGTTTTCAATGCAAATTAATTTCGATGATCAACCATATACATCCCACGTCTCATTTTAGTGTAGCTCGAAAACTATACATTAGACAGATACGAAAGTGGCACCCATGGAAAGGCCATTTGCTCAGCTTGAGGTATAGCCACCACTCGATTTTTTGAAAAATCATGGCATTCACTTTATTTAAAATTAAATTGAAGTAAAATTGGGTGTAGCTCGCAAACTATACATCAGACAGAGACGACAGTAACACCAATTAAAAGGAAATTCGAGTAGCCTTCTTTTCAACTAAGCCAATGAACTTAACCTGTCAAACTAAACAAAATGATCGAAAGAATTTGACATTTTGCTTGCTCAGTTCATTATGCTTACTTTTAACTTTTTCATTGTTTTGGTCTGGATAAGAAGTCCATAATTGAGTATTATTAATTTATTTAACGGAAGAGAAAACAGACAAAAAACAGACCTTGTTTTAAAAATTCATAATTCAGTCAAAATTAAACATTTTCAAAATTTTACAAACAAATTACAAGAAAAAAATTCAAAAAAATATATTTTTCACTCCAACATGGTTTTATACAGCTCCAAACTGGCGGCAGAGGAAAAAAGGGGCCTCTTGGTTGCAGCGCTGAGAGTCGCAAAAATTGTCCGATCTGGAAAAAAGGACTTTTTAAATAATAACAAAATTGGTTATCGCATGACTGGAGCTTTTTTTAAAATTTATTTTCAATTTTTGGTGATGTTCCAAATTTGAAAGTGTTCGAAAATTCGAAAAAAATATTGACTTTAAAAATTCATAAAAATCGAAAAAAATGTAAAAAAGCTCGTGTCATACGATAGCGAATAAAGTTTAAAAAATACAAAAAAAAAATTTCGTCAAAAAACATGGTACGAAAAACATGGTTTCGAGATAAACGCGTTCAAAGTTTGTGAACAAAGATAAAAAAGGTTGAAAAACGAATATACGCTCTCACTAATCCGGCTGTAACTTTTGAACCGGTAGGAATTTTTTTTTTTCTTAGAATCTTAAGAATATTTACTTAAATACAAAATTATAAAAAAATTATTCGATTAAAAAAAAAGGCCAATGTCATGTTCTCCGTTGATTTTTGGAAGATAAATAAAAAATATGTGCAAAATAGACACAAAATCGGGCTAAAGGGACAAAGCAAAAAAAGTTAATATTTTAACGGAATTTTACGTCTACACTTACGATATTATCGAAACTGTTTCTTTTTATGTGCTTCAGTGTGTGAGTGTGAAACAAACAGATCGGTACCTTTCTTGTGTTATATGCAGCAAAAACAAACAAACCAATACCTATCTTTCTGTCCAAAGTTCATTCCATGTATTCCAGTCAAGTAGTTTTATTTTATCACGCCCGCCGTAATTGTTTTTTCAATTCCAGTAGAAAGAATATGTGATTAAAAAATCGTAAAATTTTTTGTGTAATTTTTTTTTACCTAGAAATATACATGTGTAATTTTTCAAAACAAAATCTTATTTTTTATTAAAATTATACGCATTTTATAACATCAAAAACATTTTTGCGAAGGTATCACGTCTCCTTAAAAGAATATTATAGCTGCAAAAATTAATTTTTTGATAAAAATTTTTCCATTCTGAAAAGTCGGTTTAAAATTTTTGTCAAAAAAATTAATTTTTGTAGCTACTATAAATATTCATTTAATTAATTGTTTCTCCTTTACATATTTTATATGAACAGTTTTTAATACTAATAATGTATCAAAAAAAAAAATTTTGTCAAAAATGTTAATTCAAATGAATATTTTTAACTGAAAAACAAGTAAAGAAAGTCTAAAGTCGGTCTAGGCCGACTATGAAATACTCTAAACCCACTTTAAAAAAAAAAAAAAATTAATTGTAAATGGGCGTGTCCGTGGGCGGATGAAGTCTATTTTTCGAAACCATCTTTGTCTTGTCATAAAAAACATACGTGCCAAATTTTAGCTCTGTAGGTTAAACACATGCTTATTTATTGCGTTTTCAATTTTTGGGTTGTATGGGAGGTAGGCGTGTCCGTGATCGGATGATGTCCATTTTCCGAAGACATATTTGTGTTGGTATGAAACACATACATATCAAATTTTATTGTTGTAGGCTAATTATGAGCTGAGTTATGCAGTTTTCAATTTTCGCGTTGTATGGGAAGTAGGCGTGTCCGTGGGCGGACGATGTCCATTTTTCAAAATCATCTTTTTTTTGTTATAAAAAACATACGTGCCAAGTTTTAGCTCTGTAGGGTAAACAGAGGCTTATTTATTGCGTTTTCAATTTTTGGGTTGTATGGGAGGTGGGCGTGTCCGTGAGCGGATGACGTCCATTTTTCAAAGACATCTTTGTGTTGATAAAAAACACATACATACCAAATTTTGTTGTTGTAGACTTATTATGAGCTGAGTTATGCAGTTTTAAATTTTTGCGTTGTATGGGAGGTAGGCGTGTCCGTGGGCGGATTCCAAAAATATTCAATAGTGCAGATCCTTGGGTACATGTGACCATGTGTACCAAGTTTCATTCAATTATCTCAACTCCTTCTTCTTATCCTGTGTATACGGACAACACACTGACGGACGGACGGACGGACGGACGGACGGACGGACGAACGGACGGACATAGATAGCTCGACTCACGTGGTGACGCTGATCAAGAATATATATACTTTTCTATACCGGACTCGCTTCGTTCTATGCGTTACAAACGTTTGCACAAAGTTAATATACCCTGACCTTTCAGGTTTAGGGTATAATAAAATGTTTCTGACAAAAAATTGTCTATACTGCAAAATAAGATTCGTTACGAATTCGTAAAAACCTTAAGTTACGAAATCAACATTTTAGAATGAACAAGTAAAAAAACATCCTATAATATTTAAGTATAAATCAAAACACTAAAACAAATAGAAATAACTTTTATTTTTGATACAAACGATATATTTTTAACCCATTCCTACCTGGTACTAGATCCGCTCATTTGATTTTGATAAAACTTCATACACGATCAATACACGACAATTGAAATTCAGCTCCATACCTCAATGTGGTGCTGAGATATTTATTGGATATTTTTCTACCCATTAGGCTATCATGATGAGTTTTTTCCGTATTTTTTTTTTTCTAAATAATTGCAATGTGTATTTTATGAAAAAACTACTAACTGAATTCTGCACCGATTACTTTTAGCGGTAGAGGCAAAATTAACAGCAGATTTGCTAGAAAAATACCCAAATCACTAAATTACCAATTGCTTTCTTATTACTAATGCGATGGTGCCAAAGTTGATGTCGGTGAAGAGGTAAGATAAGAAATTAAATACTTCTGTTGTGTTTTGATCCATTTTATATGTTTCCTGTATTCTACTGCTGCTTCGTTCGGCAACTCCAGTGAAAAAGCAGAATTTTAAAATGACATCCAGTAGCCTTAGAAATTTTGATTTTTTACCTAACCCTCCCCTTCAAAATTATTGCGATATCTCTTACCCAAACTTTTAAGTGATTTTTTGAAGAAAAGTATTTCTTTGGGTATTTTTGTACCCATAAGGCGCAAGGTATCATTACAGTTTCGGATAGGGAAAAAGTAAGCAATATTCTAAAGTTAATAACTTATTAGATATTAACACACTTTTTTTTTTAATAATTTGTACATTAAGGCGTATCGAATTTCACATTCTAAGAGGTCTCAAAAGTTTGATGTTGTTGGGAAGATATTCCAAAAAAAAATTTTATAAAAATAAAAGGACATCTTCCTCTCCCGCAAGGACAAAAAAAACTACATATGTCTAAATGAAAAAATGTTAATACAGTTTAAATAGCAATATCTTACCGAACACGATGATGCTCACGATTTTTACCCACTGTATCCTGTATAAAGGATATTCGAAGCGAAAGTTATACTCAAGATGGCACATAACTTTTGATTTTAACATTGAGTCTAAATTTTGATGGCATTGATTATAGTGTTGGCTTATTTCTTAAATATGACGAATTAATAATTTGCATAACTTTTGCATATCAATTCTCTTGTTTAAGAGAAATAAAGAGAAAGAACACAATTTTTTAACTTTTTCAACAAAATTAATATTAGATTTTATATCACGGGCATAAGAAGTGGTGTCGAAGATAATTTTCTGTTATATATGGCGCCTAAGGGAAGTGAACCATAATATTTGAAAAATTGAAGAAAGAAAAAAATTGGGCAATAGTTCAAAAGAAAAAAAAATCTACCACATTTTTGGACCTTTTACCTTTGCTTTTTATTTTTTTGTTTTTAATTTCTTTAAGATGTTTGAAACATGATGTTAATAAACAAAATAACACAAAGTTTTTCAAAATCGGCTCAGCCAATCCTCAGATTAACTATCCGTCAGTTGAAAAAATGTTCTTTCGAGAAAAACGTGTTTAAAGTTAAAAACGTGTTTACACTAACTCAATACGCGTGCACGCTTTACATCGTTGTATACTATTGTTCTTGCTATTTTAAGAGGTTATTATTAAAGGTAAAACAAATTGAAAAAATTGAAAAACTGATAACTTAATTGATGACAAACTTAATTACATAGATTGAACTGTGTGGGTGATGGGCAGATTACGCCCATTTATTGCCACACTTTAGTTTTAATATAAAATGCTACCATACCAAGTTTCACCTCTGTAGGTCAAATGTAAACTTTTTAAAGCGTTATCAATTTTGTAGGTTATTTGGGAGGTGATAGTGTTTGTGGACGGGTGACACCCATTTTGTGTACTCGTCTTAGTTTTAATATAAAATACATAACTGATAAATTTTGTCCTTATAAAGTAAATATAAGCCTCTTTATAGACATTTCAATTTTGAGGGTTGCATGGGAGGTGAGCGTGTTTGTGGGCAGACCACTCCTAGTTTTAGTGTACCTCAAAGGTTTGATACAAAAATCATGCATATGAAATTTTATTTCTGTAGGTGCAATACAACGCTATATTAAGTTACAATTTTCTAAACGATTTTCATAAAATCTTTAAAAATCTCATAAAAAATAACTATAATTCAAGATTTTTACCGTAACGAATCGTCCGTGGGGTATTTTAACTTCGGTATTTTAAATCAAAGATATGCCTTACTAGTTTTTTATACCCCCACGCATACTGCTCAAGGGGTATATTAATTTTGTCACGCCGTGTGTAACGCCCGTAAAAAAGCGTGGTAGGTACAGAAAAGTATTTATATTCTTGATCAGCATCACAACCTGAGTTGATTTAGCCTTGTCCGTCTGTCTGTCAGTCGGTACGATTACAGCCGTAGTTTTCAAGGTATCGTAATGAAATTCGGTATTTGAGCTTCTTTTCAAAAATCAGAGATCAAGTTCGAAAATGGCCTAAGACGGATGAAAACCACGCCTGCCTCCCATACAACCCCAAAATAAAAAACAATATAAAGAAGCTTATCCTTAAGCTGAAGGAAAACAATTCATTCAAGACGTCATCAAAATATTAAAATCTTTTAAAATCTCATACAAAAATAACTAAAGTTAAAGAGTTTTTTACCCTAACGAATCGGCCGTGGAGGTATTTTAACTTCGGTCACGTCGAAGATATACCTCAATAGGTTTTCAATGATTTTGATTGATACCTCACTAGTTTTTAAATGATTTTGTAGAACAACCGTTATCATATATAATGTCTTCAAATGAAGGTTATAGCTTAGAAAACATAAAATCAGAAATTATTAAAAGATAAAAACTACATTTGTGCAAATTTCCAGTCGATTTGATATAAATGAGTTATGAATTTTTGCCTAAATTAATAAAACTTGAATGTTTTTCAAACCGCCCTCCGTTGTTATGAATTTTGGTCACGGTCCAACTTTCGGCGAAATTGCCCGTGTTTTTTTGCAATAAAGGCAACATTTGCTGTTCTTCTTTTTTAACACAATTTCGTAAAAACTAGTCTTTTTATTGAATAAAGCATTTTATGCTAAATTTACAACACATGTCGAATAAGGGAATCATTTGAGCACGTTTTCTTAATCTTTACTGAAATAAAGATTAAAGATTAATCTTTACTGTTATTGAAACTTATTAAGCACAATTTATTTATATTATTAAAATATTTATTTATTAAATAAAATAAGCCTTTTTGTTTATATAAAAACAATAAATGATAATTTTCTGTTGATTTCAGTAGTAAAACTGAAAATTACTTAATAGGTGAAAATATGTGAAAAAAAATAAAACCCAACCTGTTTCACCACGATAAGATCATGGTAACTATCCCAACACATGAAATAGCTATTTATAGCCCTAATCCACCAAAAATAACCGAAAAAATTATATCTCAGTGAACACTGCCGATCCTCAGAAAATGTGCACGGAAGGTATAGTTCACAGACACTTATTGGTAGATAGTACGAATATAAACAAGATCAAAATTGATCCTGATACAAGTAACACCATCCAATCAACGTTTTTAGCCTTTTAGGCTGCGAACAGAGATTGGAAGTATTATTGGGGGGTAAGGGGGGGCGGTGGAAACAAACAAAGGCAAATAAGACTAACAGAGAGAGATTTATAAAAATAAATCTAAAAATCTATGAATTATAAGCCTATTAGGCTGCGAACAGAGATTGGAAGTATTATTGGGGGGTAAGGGGGGGCGGTGGAAACAAACAAAGGCAAATAAGACTAACAGAGAGAGATTTATAAAAATAAATCTAAAAATCTATGAATTATAACAAAAATTTTTTTTTTGAAAAGTTATCATATTTTTCATTTTTTTTTTTAAATTAGTACAAAACTTTATTCATTTGACTGTATCTCCCAAACTATAGATCGGACAGAGACGAAAGTGGCACCAATGGAAAGGCCATTCGCTCAGCTTGGGATATAGCCACCACCCGATTTTTTTAAAATTCGGGGTCTTCACTTTTTTTTGAAATTAGTACAAAACTTTATTCATTTGACTGTATCTCCCAAACTATAGATCGGACAGAGACGAAAGTGGCACCAATGGAAAGGCCATTCGCTCAGCTTGGGATATAGCCACCACCCGATTTTTTTAAAATTCGGGGTCTTCACTTTTTTTTGAAATTAGTACAAAACTTTATTCATTTGACTGTATCTCCCAAACTATAGATCGGACAGAGACGAAAGTGGCACCAATGGAAAGGCCATTCGCTCAGCTTGGGATATAGCCACCACCCGATTTTTTTAAAATTCGGGGTCTTCACTTTTTTTTGAAATTAGTACAAAACTTTATTCATTTGACTGTATCTCCCAAACTATAGATCGGACAGAGACGAAAGTGGCACCAATGGAAAGGCCATTCGCTCAGCTTGGGATATAGCCACCACCCGATTTTTTTAAAATTCGGGGTCTTCACTTTTTTTTGAAATTAGTACAAAACTTTATTCATTTGACTGTATCTCCCAAACTATAGATCGGACAGAGACGAAAGTGGCACCAATGGAAAGGCCATTCGCTCAGCTTGGGATATAGCCACCACCCGATTTTTTTAAAATTCGAGGTCTTCACTTTTTTTTGAAATTAGTACAAAACTTTATTCATTTGACTGTATCTCCCAAACTATAGATCGGACAGAGACGAAAGTGGCACCAATGGAAAGGCCATTCGCTCAGCTTGGGATATAGCCACCACCCGATTTTTTTAAAATTCGGGGTCTTCACTTTTTTTTGAAATTAGTACAAAATTTTATTCATTTGACTGTATCTCCCAAACTATAGATCGGACAGAGACGAAAGTGGCACCAATGGAAAGGCCATTCGCTCAGCTTGGGATATAGCCACCACCCGATTTTTTTAAAATTCGGGGTCTTCACTTTTTTTTGAAATTAGTACAAAACTTTATTCATTTGACTGTATCTCCCAAACTATAGATCGGACAGAGACGAAAGTGGCACCAATGGAAAGGCCATTCGCTCAGCTTGGGATATAGCCACCACCCGATTTTTTTAAAATTCGGGGTCTTCACTTTTTTTTGAAATTAGTACAAAACTTTATTCATTTGACTGTATCTCCCAAACTATAGATCGGACAGAGACGAAAGTGGCACCAATGGAAAGGCCATTCGCTCAGCTTGGGATATAGCCACCACCCGATTTTTTTAAAATTCGGGGTCTTCACTTTTTTTTGAAATTAGTACAAAACTTTATTCATTTGACTGTATCTCCCAAACTATAGATCGGACAGAGACGAAAGTGGCACCAATGGAAAGGCCATTCGCTCAGCTTGGGATATAGCCACCACCCGATTTTTTTAAAATTCGGGGTCTTCACTTTTTTTTGAAATTAGTACAAAACTTTATTCATTTGACTGTATCTCCCAAACTATAGATCGGACAGAGACGAAAGTGGCACCAATGGAAAGGCCATTCGCTCAGCTTGGGATATAGCCACCACCCGATTTTTTTAAAATTCGGGGTCTTCACTTTTTTTTGAAATTAGTACAAAACTTTATTCATTTGACTGTATCTCCCAAACTATAGATCGGACAGAGACGAAAGTGGCACCAATGGAAAGGCCATTCGCTCAGCTTGGGATATAGCCACCACCCGATTTTTTTAAAATTCGGGGTCTTCACTTTTTTTTGAAATTAGTACAAAACTTTATTCATTTGACTGTATCTCCCAAACTATAGATCGGACAGAGACGAAAGTGGCACCAATGGAAAGGCCATTCGCTCAGCTTGGGATATAGCCACCACCCGATTTTTTTAAAATTCGAGGTCTTCACTTTTTTTTGAAATTAGTACAAAACTTTATTCATTTGACTGTATCTCCCAAACTATAGATCGGACAGAGACGAAAGTGGCACCAATGGAAAGGCCATTCGCTCAGCTTGGGATATAGCCACCACCCGATTTTTTTAAAATTCGGGGTCTTCACTTTTTTTTGAAATTAGTACAAAATTTTATTCATTTGACTGTATCTCCCAAACTATAGATCGGACAGAGACGAAAGTGGCACCAATGGAAAGGCCATTCGCTCAGCTTGGGATATAGCCACCACCCGATTTTTTTAAAATTCGGGGTCTTCACTTTTTTTTGAAATTAGTACAAAACTTTATTCATTTGACTGTATCTCCCAAACTATAGATCGGACAGAGACGAAAGTGGCACCAATGGAAAGGCCATTCGCTCAGCTTGGGATATAGCCACCACCCGATTTTTTTAAAATTCGGGGTCTTCACTTTTTTTTGAAATTAGTACAAAACTTTATTCATTTGACTGTATCTCCCAAACTATAGATCGGACAGAGACGAAAGTGGCACCAATGGAAAGGCCATTCGCTCAGCTTGGGATATAGCCACCACCCGATTTTTTTAAAATTCGGGGTCTTCACTTTTTTTTGAAATTAGTACAAAACTTTATTCATTTGACTGTATCTCCCAAACTATAGATCGGACAGAGACGAAAGTGGCACCAATGGAAAGGCCATTCGCTCAGCTTGGGATATAGCCACCACCCGATTTTTTTAAAATTCGGGGTCTTCACTTTTTTTTGAAATTAGTACAAAACTTTATTCATTTGACTGTATCTCCCAAACTATAGATCGGACAGAGACGAAAGTGGCACCAATGGAAAGGCCATTCGCTCAGCTTGGGATATAGCCACCACCCGATTTTTTTAAAATTCGGGGTCTTCACTTTTTTTTGAAATTAGTACAAAACTTTATTCATTTGACTGTATCTCCCAAACTATAGATCGGACAGAGACGAAAGTGGCACCAATGGAAAGGCCATTCGCTCAGCTTGGGATATAGCCACCACCCGATTTTTTTAAAATTCGAGGTCTTCACTTTTTTTTGAAATTAGTACAAAACTTTATTCATTTGACTGTATCTCCCAAACTATAGATCGGACAGAGACGAAAGTGGCACCAATGGAAAGGCCATTCGCTCAGCTTGGGATATAGCCACCACCCGATTTTTTTAAAATTCGGGGTCTTCACTTTTTTTTGAAATTAGTACAAAATTTTATTCATTTGACTGTATCTCCCAAACTATAGATCGGACAGAGACGAAAGTGGCACCAATGGAAAGGCCATTCGCTCAGCTTGGGATATAGCCACCACCCGATTTTTTTAAAATTCGGGGTCTTCACTTTTTTTTGAAATTAGTACAAAACTTTATTCATTTGACTGTATCTCCCAAACTATAGATCGGACAGAGACGAAAGTGGCACCAATGGAAAGGCCATTCGCTCAGCTTGGGATATAGCCACCACCCGATTTTTTTAAAATTCGGGGTCTTCACTTTTTTTTGAAATTAGTACAAAACTTTATTCATTTGACTGTATCTCCCAAACTATAGATCGGACAGAGACGAAAGTGGCACCAATGGAAAGGCCATTCGCTCAGCTTGGGATATAGCCACCACCCGATTTTTTTAAAATTCGGGGTCTTCACTTTTTTTTGAAATTAGTACAAAACTTTATTCATTTGACTGTATCTCCCAAACTATAGATCGGACAGAGACGAAAGTGGCACCAATGGAAAGGCCATTCGCTCAGCTTGGGATATAGCCACCACCCGATTTTTTTAAAATTCGGGGTCTTCACTTTTTTTTGAAATTAGTACAAAACTTTATTCATTTGACTGTATCTCCCAAACTATAGATCGGACAGAGACGAAAGTGGCACCAATGGAAAGGCCATTCGCTCAGCTTGGGATATAGCCACCACCCGATTTTTTTAAAATTCGGGGTCTTCACTTTTTTTTGAAATTAGTACAAAACTTTATTCATTTGACTGTATCTCCCAAACTATAGATCGGACAGAGACGAAAGTGGCACCAATGGAAAGGCCATTCGCTCAGCTTGGGATATAGCCACCACCCGATTTTTTTAAAATTCGGGGTCTTCACTTTTTTTTGAAATTAGTACAAAACTTTATTCATTTGACTGTATCTCCCAAACTATAGATCGGACAGAGACGAAAGTGGCACCAATGGAAAGGCCATTCGCTCAGCTTGGGATATAGCCACCACCCGATTTTTTTAAAATTCGAGGTCTTCACTTTTTTTTGAAATTAGTACAAAACTTTATTCATTTGACTGTATCTCCCAAACTATAGATCGGACAGAGACGAAAGTGGCACCAATGGAAAGGCCATTCGCTCAGCTTGGGATATAGCCACCACCCGATTTTTTTAAAATTCGGGGTCTTCACTTTTTTTTGAAATTAGTACAAAATTTTATTCATTTGACTGTATCTCCCAAACTATAGATCGGACAGAGACGAAAGTGGCACCAATGGAAAGGCCATTCGCTCAGCTTGGGATATAGCCACCACCCGATTTTTTTAAAATTCGGGGTCTTCACTTTTTTTTGAAATTAGTACAAAACTTTATTCATTTGACTGTATCTCCCAAACTATAGATCGGACAGAGACGAAAGTGGCACCAATGGAAAGGCCATTCGCTCAGCTTGGGATATAGCCACCACCCGATTTTTTTAAAATTCGGGGTCTTCACTTTTTTTTGAAATTAGTACAAAACTTTATTCATTTGACTGTATCTCCCAAACTATAGATCGGACAGAGACGAAAGTGGCACCAATGGAAAGGCCATTCGCTCAGCTTGGGATATAGCCACCACCCGATTTTTTTAAAATTCGGGGTCTTCACTTTTTTTTGAAATTAGTACAAAACTTTATTCATTTGACTGTATCTCCCAAACTATAGATCGGACAGAGACGAAAGTGGCACCAATGGAAAGGCCATTCGCTCAGCTTGGGATATAGCCACCACCCGATTTTTTTAAAATTCGGGGTCTTCACTTTTTTTTGAAATTAGTACAAAACTTTATTCATTTGACTGTATCTCCCAAACTATAGATCGGACAGAGACGAAAGTGGCACCAATGGAAAGGCCATTCGCTCAGCTTGGGATATAGCCACCACCCGATTTTTTTAAAATTCGAGGTCTTCACTTTTTTTTGAAATTAGTACAAAACTTTATTCATTTGACTGTATCTCCCAAACTATAGATCGGACAGAGACGAAAGTGGCACCAATGGAAAGGCCATTCGCTCAGCTTGGGATATAGCCACCACCCGATTTTTTTAAAATTCGGGGTCTTCACTTTTTTTTGAAATTAGTACAAAATTTTATTCATTTGACTGTATCTCCCAAACTATAGATCGGACAGAGACGAAAGTGGCACCAATGGAAAGGCCATTCGCTCAGCTTGGGATATAGCCACCACCCGATTTTTTTAAAATTCGGGGTCTTCACTTTTTTTTGAAATTAGTACAAAACTTTATTCATTTGACTGTATCTCCCAAACTATAGATCGGACAGAGACGAAAGTGGCACCAATGGAAAGGCCATTCGCTCAGCTTGGGATATAGCCACCACCCGATTTTTTTAAAATTCGGGGTCTTCACTTTTTTTTGAAATTAGTACAAAACTTTATTCATTTGACTGTATCTCCCAAACTATAGATCGGACAGAGACGAAAGTGGCACCAATGGAAAGGCCATTCGCTCAGCTTGGGATATAGCCACCACCCGATTTTTTTAAAATTCGGGGTCTTCACTTTTTTTTGAAATTAGTACAAAACTTTATTCATTTGACTGTATCTCCCAAACTATAGATCGGACAGAGACGAAAGTGGCACCAATGGAAAGGCCATTCGCTCAGCTTGGGATATAGCCACCACCCGATTTTTTTAAAATTCGGGGTCTTCACTTTTTTTTGAAATTAGTACAAAACTTTATTCAT
Source organism: Tetanocera ferruginea (assembly GCA_958299015.1). Classification (NCBI taxonomy): domain Eukaryota; kingdom Metazoa; phylum Arthropoda; class Insecta; order Diptera; family Sciomyzidae; genus Tetanocera; species Tetanocera ferruginea. The sequence goes on from OY282640.1 coordinate 172,056,377, forward strand.
TTGACTGTATCTCCCAAACTATAGATCGGTTCTTTGATATTGGTTTGGCAAGGTGCTTCTGACACTCTGCATCTCAAAAAGAAACAAAAAAATCTTTGTAAAATTTACAAAGTGTCAAAACCACATTGCCTAGGGAGCTAGAGACGGGTAGAATATTAGAAAATTAGCCACTAACGTCCTGTCACTGTTCGTGTTGTACCTTGTCAATATTTAGGTGAAAAATAACTTATTTCACCAAATATTGACTAACCAAAAATGAGACCATTAACTTGTTCTCACCTTTGATTATAAATTATAGTTCTCTAAGAAAATATTAAAAAAAACTTGTAAAAATAGAATAAACTACCTAAAAAAATAAAATAATGTACTTAGACATATCGGCAAATGTTGTCAGTTATAACTTACCAACAACATTGTTCAATATGGAATACAAAATAAAAATAAAATACCTACAAAAAAATAAAATAGTATACTTAGGCATATCGGCAAATGTTGTCAGTTATAACTTACTAACAACATTGTTCAATATGGAATACAAAGTAATATAACCAACATTGAGACACACATAACTCGTGCTCATCCTTGGTCATATACATATATAAAGAATATATTAAAAAATATATATTTACAAATTAGACCTTCATGTTCCCATCCTTGAATAAAAAATACCATTTAAAATATCAATATTTTCATATTGAATCTTACGGCACTTTAAATCCCAAATGAGACCATAAAAATCAATCTATATATACAAAATAACCACATTGACTAACACTGTCGATTGCAACTTTTCGTTGAAAACATTTATATCGACAATATTTTTCAATATGAAAAAATAAACTAACCATATAGTGTGGGTGGGAAAAAACATGCATAAAAAGACGGTAGAAAAAACACTCAGTTATGTTTTTTTGAAAAAAATTGCTGAAAAAAAAAAAAAAGGTGAAACATTTAGCTGAAAAAAATATAGAAAATGCTGAAAAAAAGAAGAGAAATATGCAACCCGAAGAATGCAGTTTTTTAGTGGAAAACAACCTAAAACCTAACCCTTGCCGTGAAGGCGCATGGGCTACCTTTAAAACGTTTTTTCGACTACCGCCAAGTAGTCTCATCAGAAGGATTTTTTATCTAATAAAATCTAACAAAACCTCTAAAAACTGAATGCATCGCATTCGAAATAAGCTAAATCTACTCGAAATTGTCTAAGAGAAAAAATATATAAAATATTACATAACAAAATAACTTTTTTATCTAAAAAAACATTCACAGAACATTCGAAAATTCACACATTCATTAATCCATTCACATATTAAATTTTACTTAAAAAAATGTATCTACAAAAAAACCGAATTCTTTAAAGCAAAAAAAATAATGTAAAAAGAAATATAAATTCTAAAATCTAAAAAAACACAAAACTTACAAGAAAAAAATTTTTTATGGTGTTGATTGGTGTTGTGTTATGGTGTTATTTTGATTTTTTATTTTATATTTTATGTTATAACGTTTTAACGTTTACCGAAATTTTACTTTAAAAACGCGCTATTATTTGTTATTTTATATTTTATGTTATAACGTTTTAATGTTTACCGAAATTTTACTTTAAAAACGCGCTATTATTTGACTTAAAAAACGCACAAATACTTTTAATTTTATTATTATTTTTCTAGAAAAAATAACATCTTTCAAAGAAAATTATAAATAATATAAAAAATATAGAAAATAATTAAAATGTCATTTTTAAAATCGCGTTCAAAACAAATTCATTTTAACACTCCCGATATCATTTTTTATACGACAGAGTAAATTTTTACACGGCAGAACAAATTTTTTATACGACAGAGTAAATTTTTACACGACAACAAATTTTTCTTTCCGACCACGTACCGCACTTTATAAGGGTTTTTTGAGACTAAAAAATGTATCTCTTTGCGAAGCGATCAATAGTTGAAGGATCTCGTTTTTTCGTTTTTTCTTATTTTGAGCGCACGCGACCGAGGGTAAGACAGAGCGGCGTCTTTAAATTTTACAAATTAGCAAATTAGCGGCGTCGGGTCAGTCTGTACTTTTCAGTTGGTTTCGCGTATTTTGTTAATTCGTTTTCTACGCGTTTTTTTAGGTTTATTTGTGTGAGTTCAGAGAAATGAAAGGTGAGAGTGGTTTTGGTAGGAGTGTAAGTTTTTGGTGAGAGTTTGTTTTTTGGTGAGAGTGTAAGAAATTTTTGTTTTTTTAGGTGAGAGTAAAAAAATTTTTGGTGTGAGAGTTGTTTTTGGTATGATTGGTGTGAGAGTTGTTTTTGGTGTGAGAGTTGTTTTTTTGGTGTTTTTGGTGTGAGAGTTGTTTTTGGTATGATTGGTGTGAGAGTTGTTTTGGTGTTTTTGAATTATTAGTTTTTATATTCAATTTCTTTATTTATTTATTTATTTATTTATTTATTTATTTATTTAATTATTTTTATATTTATTTATTTATTTATTTATTTATGTATTTATTTATTTATTTATTTAATTATTTTTATATTTATTTATTTATTTATTTATGTATTTATTTTTTTATTTATTTAATTATTTTTATATTTATTTATTTATTTATTAATGTATTTATTTATTTATTTATTTATTTATTTATTTATTTATTTATTTATTTATTTACTTATTTATTTATTTATTTATTTATTTATTTATTTATTTATATATCAAGTTCTTTGATATTGGTTTGGCAAGGTGCTTCTGACACTCTGCATCTCAAAAAGAAGCAAAAAAAATCTTTGTAAAATTTACAAAGTGTCAAACCACATTGCCTAGGGGGCTAGAGACGGGTAAAATATAAAAAAGTAGCCACTGACGTCCTGTCACTGTTCGTATTGTACCTTATCAATGTTTTGGTGTAAAAAATATAAATTCATTTCACCAAATAATTGACTAACCAAAGATGAGACCATTAACGCGTTCTCATCTTTGATTTAAAACTACAGTTTTCTATGAAGGTATTTTTAATAATATAAAAAAATACCTAAAAAGAATAAAATAATGTACTTAGACATATCGGCAAATGTTGTCAGTTATAACTTACCAACAACATTGTTCAATATGGGATACAAAATAAAATAATATACTTAGGCATATCGGCAAATGTTGTCAGTTATAACATACTAACAACATTGTTCAATATGGAATACAAAGTAAAAATAACCAACAATGAGACACACATAACTCGTGCTCATCCTTGGTCATATAAATATATAAAGAATATATTAAAACATATATATTAATAAATTAGACCCTTATGCTCCCATCCTTGAATAAAAAATACCATTTAAAATATCAATATTTTCATATTGAATTTTACGGCACTTTAAATTCCAAATGAGACCATAAAAATCAATCTATATATACAAAATAAACATATTGACGAACATCGTCGATTGCAACTTTTCGTTGAAAATCTTTATATCGACAATATTTTTCAATATGAAAATAAACTAACCATACAGTGTGGGTGGGAAAAAACATGCAAAAAGACGGTGGAAAAAACACTCAGTTATGTGTTTTTTTAAAAAGAAATTTTTAATTGGGAAAAAAAATGAAAATTTTGCTGAAAAAAGT